>CM076569.1:810842062-810925492 GCA_034641835.2 Pinus albicaulis | reverse complement strand
GAGACGCGACCCCGTGGAACACTTATTATTATCCATAGCATGAGTTGTATGATTAGGAAATTTTTGTGGTATGGCAGGAAAAATAATAAGAAAATATTTCAGTTAGTAAATTTAAATACAATCAAGCTCCCCCAAAAATTGCGGGGATTGGAAATAAAGGACCCAGAGCATATGAACTTAGCTTTAAGAGCCAATCTAGTTTGGATATTTTTGATAGACTCCAAAGAGTGGTGGAATTAGGCCTTCTTGAGGAAGGATTTTCACAAAAATAATTTTCTCAGGATGGATGATGAAGACTACGAAAGACAAGGGATTAAAACATGAAAACTTTGTAAAGCCTCGGCCTTGGTGATGTTGGAAAATTTGTAGTGGAAAATAGGGAATGGATGGTGAATCAGAATTTAGAAGGATCGAATCCTTCCTGATGATCTGTTCAGGGATAAACAAGAGGACCGAGATTTGGCTAGATGGATGGAGGAACAAGGAATGAGAAGCTTGGACAAAATATCTATTTGGGATGAAAATGGTTTGTGGGTGGATTGGATTTGTCCCAATTACCCATCCAATCTGATCCAGACTTGGGTTTTATTGACTAAAGCCCTTAAAGTTTATGTGTTGATAGCTTCCAATCGTTGGATCAACGAATATGGGTGGGAGGCAGAGAAATCTATTACTCGGTTAAATAGGGCAATGAAATATTGATCAAGAGGATTATGTATCATCAGACCTCTATAATATTGAGTAAGGTTTCGAACAAGGATGGTATTCTGAAGGTTAACACATTCTACTAGGATTTTTTCCACATTAAAATTATAACCGCAGAGAATTTATAAAAAGATAGATTCAAGTCGTGTCAAGGTGTGTGTTATGTGGAAATGTTGAATAAAATATTTCAAATGTCTTTTTTCAAAACCCTTTTTCTTTATAAGTGTGGAGATCAATGTTGCACCCAATAAGTCACATTATTTCTATTCTTGCAAATTGTTTAGAAATGTTTTAGATTTGGATCGCTCACCCTCCTTGGAATCATGGTCCCACTTTGATTATATCCATGTATTTTGAAATCATTCTGAAATATCTTTGCTGGGAAATTTGGATCTCTAGGAATAATTCTATCTTCAAGGAAATCAATCGTGCTATTTCATCAACTGCTTGGAAAGAAACCCAGTTGTTATTTGATTCAATCTCTTAAAAAGGACTCGACTCAGATGATATGTATAATCTATCTGAAGCTGAGAGAGACTGACTTGTTGTGAAAAAGTTACCAAAATAAAATGATAGACCTATCCATAGTCAAGGAAAGATGCACTTCCTCATTCGTATGCCAAGTGACCAGTTTGCAGAGTGGAGGTAATCGCTGGGAACATATCAACTCTTCTTTGATGGCACCTCAAAGGAAATCCGGTGGAGGCATGAGTGGGAAGGGCTATCTTTTGTGTCGACGGATAAATTGAGAAAAAAAATTTGTGTGGAGCTTGGATTTTTCCTCAAACATCTAGGTGGAAGAATTTGGACTTTGGAAAACGTTAAAAATTGCAGCGACTAAAGAAATCCATTAACTAAGTGTATTTGGAGACTCTCTATTCACCATTAAAAAATGATATAAAATGAAGAACCACAAGGAAAATGACACAGGGCCAACCTTACAAACAATTGCATTACTTATGGAAAAATTCGAAGCCTTGGAGTTGTAACATATAAAGCATGAACATAACATATTCGTAGACACCAAATCCAACATCGGGGTCAATATAGCCCAAGGAGATTTGATGGAGACGCATGGAAGAATAATCAAATGTCATATTACATAATTGATTCAAGGATCTTGATTTGAATGAAGGCCATTAAGGAGGAATTAACGTCTAATAGGAATCATTGCACCGAGAGGCGCAATCTACAACCCAGTATGACCCTAATGTTGGGTATGTCACGTTCTCAAAAAATAATAAATTTTACTTTTTCTAATGTCGGCCAAAGCATTAACCTAATATAGAATTTTATACAACTTGAATATTTAGATTATATATAACTTTTTAAACTTATTAATGGGCTGAGATTAACTATTAAAATACAATTATGTATTATTTATATAATTTGAATGGATAGTAAATTATATACGTGAATTTGAATGGATCATAAATTTACCTTTAACAAAAAAAAATACCACATTGAATTTCCAAACTAAGTAAATTTTTAAACATCTTTACTCTTTACTAAAGTCAATACCATTTCCTAAATAAAAGGAAAAGATTTAATTAAACACAAACAATCAAAATCCAAAATCTTTTAATATTTCTTTTAATTAAATATTTGTAAAATGAATTTATACTTACTCTAGAGCTATGGTAAATAAATAAAAATATATATAAACTAGATGTATGGTAAATAAATAAAAATTCTTTTTATATTTATTCCATAAACCTTTTTATATTTAAAAATAAAATAAAAAGAGGTTTAATTTAGATGAAGCCTATGGGACGAATACCATGGGCCAAATACCATGGGTAAATAAATAAATATAAAAGAGGTATAAAAAGGTATGATAAATAAATAAATAAATATAAAATAGGTATAAAGTGGTATGGTAAATAAATAAATATAAAAGACGTATAAAGAGGTAAGGTAAATAAATAACAATATATAAAATAGGATTATAAATAAAAATCTAATTATATAACAAGCCTATGGGCCAAATACCACGTAAAGAAAAGGGGTATGGTAAATAAATAAAAATATAAATAAACTAGAGGTATGGTAAGTAAATAAAACCTCTTTTCATATTTACTCCATAATCTACTTTATATTTACAAATATTTATGTTCATTAGTTTACATAGCTAAGAACAAATAGAGAGAGAGAGTGATAAAGGAGAGATGGAGAGAGAGTGTATGTTTAGGGGTGAGATAAAGAGACAAAGTAAGATGTATGGAAAGAAGGGTGGAGAGAAGAAGAGAGAAGGAGAGAGGGAGGGATATAGTAATGTAGTTGGAGAGAGAGGGGGGTGGAAAGAGAGAGAGAAAGAAAGGGATGGGGGAAGAGAGAGGATTAGAGAGAGAGAGAGAGATGGGGGAAGAGAGAGGATTGGAGGGAAAAGAGAGAGAGAGGTGGGAGAGAAAGGGAGAGAGAGGAAGGATGAGAGAGAGGAGGAGAGTGATAGGGGAAGAGAGAGTATTGGAGGGAACAGAGAGAGAGAGATCAGGGAAGAGAGAGGGATTTAGGGGAGAGAGAGAGAGAGAGAGAGGAAGGATGAGAGAGAGGAGGAGAGAGGGATCGATAAGAGAGATGGAGTTGGAGGGGGAGAGATGTAGGAAATAAGAAATATAGAGAGTGAGAAGTGGAGAGAGAGGAGTGACAAGGGAGAGATAGAGAGAGAGCCTGTATGTTTGGGGCTAAGATAAAGAGACAAATAAGGAGAGATGGAGATAAGGGGGGAGAAGGAGATATAAGGAGAGAGGGAGGGATATAGCAACATAGTTGGTGGGTGAAGAGAGAGAGAGAGAGGGAGAGAGAGATGGGAGAGAAAGGAAAAGAGAGGATGTGAGAGAGTGGAGAGAGGGAGGGAAAGAGAGATGGACTTGGAGGGGGAGGGAGGTAAAAAGAAATACATAGAGAGAGAAAGGTGGAGAGAGAGTGTGTGAGTGAGTGATAAGGAAGATGGAGAGAGAGGGAGAGAGGAAAAAAATGAGGAAAGAGAGATATTAGCGGGGGAGAGGGAGAGAAGGGGAAGATAGAGATATAGATGGAAGGTGAAGAGAGGGAAGAAGAGGGAGATGGGGAGAGGAGGGGATTGACAAAGAGATTGATATATATGGATTGCGAGAGTGTGTGTGTTTAGGGGGGTGAGATAGATAGACATAAAATAAGAGATGGAGGGGGATATAGATATGGATGGAGGGTGGAGAGAGGGAAGAATATTTCTCACACTAGATGGATTGATATAATTGGAGATGGTGATTTATAATCCTATTTGATTATTTGCACTATATGCATCGATTTTAGTGTAGATATTTATTTCTAATGATATTTCATTACTTGCACTAGATGCATTGATTTTAGTGTAGGTGGTGATTTCTTATACAATTTGATTGCTTGCACAGAATTTGTTGATTTCAATTTAGATGTTGATTTATAATTATATTTGATTACTTGCACTAGATGAATTGGTTTCAATGTAGATGATTTCTAATCCTATTTGATTGTTTGCACTAAATGCATTGATTTCAGTGTAGATGGCGATTTCTAATCCTATTTGATTTATTTGAGTAAATGCATTGACTTCATTGTAGATGTTGGTTTCTAGAGAGAGAGAGAGAGAGTGCTAAGGAAGATGGAGAGAGAGGGAGAGAGCAGGAAAGGAGGAAAAAGAGATATTAATGGGGGAGAGGGAGACAAGGGGAAGATAGAGATATAGATGGAAGGTGAAGAGAGGGAAGAAGAGAGAGATGGGGAGAGGGGGTGATTGAAAAATAGATTGATATATATGGAGTACAAGAGCACGTGTGTTTAGGGGGTGAGATAGAGAGACAAAAAATAATAGATGGAGGGGGATTTAGATGTGGATGGAGGGTGGAGAGAGGGAGGAATATTTCTTGCACTAGATGGATTGATATAAGTGGAGATGGTAATTTATAATCCTATTTGATTATTTGCACTAGATGCATCGATTTTAGTGTAGATATTTATTTTTAATGATATTTGATTACTTGCACTAGATGCATTGATTTCAGTGTAGGTGGTGATTTCTAATACAATTTGATTGCTTGCACTGAATGTGTTGATTTAAATTTAGATGTTGATTTATAATTATATTTGATTACTTGCACTAGATGAATTAATTTCAATGTAGATGATTTCTAATCCTATTTGATTGTTTGCACTAAATGCATTGATTTCAATGTAGATGGCGTTTTCTAATCCTATTTGATTTCTTTGAGTAAATGCATTGATTTCAGTGTAGATATTGGTTCCTAGAGAGAGAGAGAGAGAGAGAGTGATAAGGAAGATGGAGAGAGAGAGAGAGAGAGAGAGAGAGAGGACAAAAGGAGGAAAGAGAGATATTAGCGAGGGAGAGGGACAGAAGGGGAAGAGAGGGAAGAAGAGAGAGATGGGGAGAGGGGGTGATTGAAAAAGAGAATTATATATATGGAGTGCAAGAGCATGTGTGTTTAGGGGGGTGAGATAGAGACAAAAAACAAGAGATGGATGGCGATATAGATATGGATGGAGGGTGGAGAGAGGGAAGAATATTTCTTGCACTAGATGGATTGATTTAAGTGGAGATGGTGATTTATAATCCTATTTGATTATTTGCACTAGATGCATCAATTTTAGTGTAGATATTTATTTCTAATGATATATGATTACTTGCACTAGATGCATTGATTTCAGTTTAGGTGATGATTCCTAATACTATTTGATTGCTTGCACTGGATGTGTTGATTTCAATTTAGACGTCGATTTATAATTATATTTGATTGCTTGGACTAGATGCATTGATTTCAATGTAGATTATTCCAAATACTATTTGATTGTTTGCGCTAAATGCATTGATTTCAGTGTAGATGGCGATTTCTAATCCTATTTGATTGCTTTTAGTAAATGCATTGATTTCAGTGTAGATGTTGGTTTCTAATATTATTTGATTGTTTGCATTAGGTGCATTGATTTCAATGTAGAAGTTAATTTCTAATCTTATTTGATTGCTTGCATTAAATTCATTGATTTCAATGCATATGTTGATTTATGATTTGATGTAATTGGATATATGATGGTACATTAATTTTAAAGTGATCGGATTAACAATATGCATTGATTTTAGTGTAAGCAAAAAAATTTATTGACAATGTAGATTGATTTTTTTGTTATAGTAATTTAAGCTATTAATATTGGAGAGCAAGAGAGACAAGGTATCATGTTTACTACAACAGCTCGAGCTAAAGATTTAAATGGTTTACAATTTAAATTTTCTTTTTCATATAATCGATATGAAAAGATAACAAAACTCGCAAGGGAGGAAATAAGAATAGTAGAAGAAAATAGTTTGAGATTGATCACAATGAAGACTATTTGTAACATGAGTACGTTCTTATTATTCACATTTTCTATCTTTCAACACTATTATTGTCACTTTGCATTTTAAAAAAAAAATTCATCATTTTTCATCATTATAGTTATTAACAATAATTATCATCTCAATGAACTGAGGTAACTAAGAAAATTTAAAATTAAAATGACCAAGTTAATCTCAGAAATATTTAGCATATTTAAAATGATTATATTAATATTTGATATATTTACATATTATTGATAAAATTAATCATATCTTTGATAGATTTTCCTTGGCAACACATGACTAAAACCAACCTAGATCCATCTTAACTCTGGATCTATCAAGCACCGAGAGGGATCAAATCCCTCGAGGTGCAAACCTTTCCTCAAGTTTTGCACTCAAAAAAGAGGTTTGCACCTCGAGAGATTTGATCCCTCTCAGCGCTTGATAGATCCAGAGTTAAGATGGATCTAGGCTGGTAATTATGGCAATAATTCTAAGGTACATATGTTCTTCGATGATCATTATACAACATGTGCGGAAGTGCGAGGTGTATGGTTAAGCATACAGACAGGTGGTATGGCATCAGAAAGGTTTTAAGGTAGTCCAACAGAGAATTATTTGCTAGTACTATCATCGAGGAAGTTCGATCCTGCTCGATCGTGCGTGTTTACAGTCTAGCCCAAGCAACAATGAAAATTCAGTTAATTGCAGAGAAACAAAATGAGTGAGGCATTATATATGAAGGGACTCCTCTCGCCGCCAATATGGAGCCAAGTTTAGTTATAAAAGGATGCTTGTGCAGGCTTGAAGTGCAGTGGCTCTCCATTCAACTCCTCAGTTCTGATGGTATGGCCTCCTCTTTAGGAAATGGCATTGGTGGTCCTCTATGTGATAAAGAGAAGGCTTTAAAGCAGGAATTTGAGGAGGTTATTTCCAGGATTGGTGGGAAGATTATCTTTGAGGCTTATACTCAACTTTTTCTGGTCGCAAGCCAAACCTGAAAGCTTAAAAAAAGACATTGAAAATGTTCAGTAGCAATGGAGGTAATTATAACTAAGATAGAAAACTTGGATTTCAAAGTGGACAATTCAAAGGTTAAGGTGGAGTCTGTAATCATCAATGCTTTGAAGGAGGACTTTGGTCTCAATGATCATGCTGAGAAGGACATGGAGACTGGTGATGGTGGGCCTCTCCCACCTTTGTTCCTCATCCCGCAGGAGCCGCAACATGAGTAGGGTCAGCAAGTTCCAACAAATACATCTCAGCAAGAGGAAGTGGACAAGGAGAGCATGGAAGAATATGACGAGAACAACGAGGAGGGATTTGGGTAGTTAACTTAATAGTTAAATTATCTTATGTAGATATGTTAGGATTAATGGAGTTTTATTTGAGAAATTATAAGAAGAATGTTTTAGTCAATGTGGAAAATACATGTTTGAATATCAAAGACATTGGTTAGGGTAATTTTGGAGGACTGGAAATTCTGAAGTTATTGAATGTAATGGCAATGGACAAATTCCAGTTTGATTAATAGAATGTTAATTGTTCTTTTAAAAAAAATTATCATGTGCTTTAAAAAGAGTAGGATAAGGAGTATTGTAAGTTTGAACTTTTTTAGGTAATTTTGTAGAATATGCGGGTGCTATCAATGCGATGTAATAGTCCAAAAAGTTTAAGAAATAAGAAAACCATGTTGTGAATGTTTGGGAATTTTGAGACAGTTGATATGAGTTGTCTTTAGTGCGACTTTTTGAAGGTTTTTCCAAGTGGATTTTCCAGGTCTAATTTCTCTAAAATCAAGTAGGGATTCATTGAAAACAAAAGTTTGATGGGTAACTTTGCACAATTGAAGTGCACTAGGGGTTTTTTAGGATGCCGAATCTATATATAGAATAAAAAAACCAGTTTAAATAATAGAAATCATGATTTCATCTCAAATTGTTTCACGAGATTCAGGCACGAGAAACTCCAAAAAATAACACTAAAAACAACTCCCAACTAATATAACAATGAAATGTAAATTATACTGACCATGAAAACCATTTTTATAAATAAAATGAATACTCATTCTCTTTGAAAAAAAAATGATCAATAAACCATTTTCTCAATCTTTGAAAAAATTTACCAAATATAAAAATGAAATATTTAACTTTATTAAAAATACCAAAATATAAAAATGAAATTTTTAACTTTATTAAAAATACCAAAAAGGTTTAATGCTTAAATAGGTATCCCAAAAAGACGAAAGGCTTTGTAATGGTGAACAAATGATTAAAAAAAACAATAAAATTAAAGTGAAACTCATTGTACATGTGTGGAAGTATATTGTACACTTCATATTTTTTTTTTTTAATATTTCGATTTATACAAAATTGTGCAAAATTACTAGTAGCAATGGCCCTCGACATAATCCAACTCATGTAGATTAGATATGGCATTGTAAAGCGAAAGGAAAAAAAAGTACAAAGATTGAAAAAGGGAAGGGGAGAGCCCACCCCTAAACATATATGTGATGGGTCTCCCAATGGGATGGGGTAAATAGGTTCTTGTGAATTATTGCTATTTAGGTACAGTCGATGGTAGGGATTTTCAAGTTTGTAGTTTCCACACATTAAATGTGATTATATGTGAGAATGAGGAGCCATGATGATTAGATGTAAATTAAGTACATATGATAAGGAAAAAAAATATTATCAAATAATGTTAAAGGAGCATTCAATTGTTAATTCCATACTCGTATATTTCTTTAATAATTATGGTGCACTTTTCTCTTCCAATTGTCAATTAATATCTTGATAGACTTTATAATCATTACTTCTTTTAATAATTGTGGTTGACCTTTATTTGTAAATTTTATTTGAAAATATTCTTACTTATTCTATGAGGAAAAAATGATTTCACACTTGTCAAGTAAACCTTTGTAACCTAATTTAAACGTGTGTAACTTAATGTTTAATACGTTTAATGGTGACGACATGTTAAGGTACTTTTTGTTTTCGATCAACAGTTCGGGTGAGGGAAACTCTTTCACTAGTTAGTATTAAAAATTAATATAAAATATAAATAAATAAGTATTATATGGTATTTATTTTTTATGGTTTAATTGAAATATAGTTGAATAAAGTAAAAAATAAAATAAAATTTTAGTATGTGATATATTAATAAATTTATAATGAGTATATTTTTTATAATGGTTTTGAGAAGTTGTTCATAATTTTTTAACTATTTATAAAAATTAGATGTAAATTAGTCATTTGTTATTTAAAAGTCTCTTATTATTCACAGTTGTTAATATTTAACTATATATGAATATGGTTGTCCATGATAATTATGGAGGAGCATTGTATTTGTTGGAATTAATGGAGAAATCCATAGTTAGGTTGTTGTTATCATAAATATAGGATTGAGATTCTAATCATAGATCTCATATCCTGATATCGAGGGAGTGGTTGAAACCATCCCGTTAGTGTGAAAGCGTATATAATTTAGGCTCATCCGATTCAATGATCAAAGTGTGTGTATGTGTTTATACACTCTCCGGGTTCTCACCTGGAGAGCTATTTGATCAATAGTTAGTTTTATCATGGTATCATAGCTCAGGAGAGCTGTGAGGATCTGTGAGTGATCAGTTATTGCTATGTGTCTTTTCTATGTGAAGGTCGTGCTCAACAACAAAGTCTGTGGGTGGTCGAATCGACCAGTGCAAGAGCCGTGTTGCGTGAGGTCGAGAGCCTGTGTTAAAGCAACATTTCGAATTTCCAAGTGGGCCGTTGAAAAGTCGTGGTTGATTTGCATGGAGGCCAGGTAGAGAAGAGCTGTGGGCTATTGAAGAGTCGTGGTCGATTGGCGTGGAGGCCACTGCATGCACCATTTTTTTTTAAATTCAAGGTGCAGGCACAGGCACTGTGACTGTTTGTTCATGTCACATGTGACGAACAACCAATTCCTGTCTTGAATTTGCACACGACGGTGGAGCTTTTCTTCCTGATGGAGGTTTTCTGCAGAAGAAAAAAGTTTTTTTTTTATGTTAAATGATGGTAAATATGCGGGCTTGCTGATCTCAAAATAAAATATCTTTATTTTTGACAAAGACAGATCCTTCAATAATCCACTTTCTGCAGCTTCTTATTCCGATGCCATTGTTTGCGTGGTATTGTAACGAGCCTCTAGCAGACCAGAAAAGTGCAGAGGAATATGTTGGCACATCACTGCATCCTCAGAATGCGTACTCTACATAATTTTTTTGCCATGAGTTCCTTTTCTGCAAGTTGAGAATTGTGATTCATGGTCACGTGGTCACGTTCCTTCCGTTTACATAGCTTGATTGCGAACTGGTGGTCGCCAGATCGATTCCCTTAGAGTCGCGCAACGTTATTGTCCACTTTTGGTCACATGTTCCATTTGGTGGAGCTGCCTGTAGCAGATAAGGCTGAGCCTTGGCAGCTGCTGCGAGGTTGAGTTGGATCAGATCATATCTACATGGTGGAGTGTGTCTGGGTTGAGGCGAATCATATCGGATCTGCGTGGTGGAAAGTTTTGCAGACACGTCGGTAAATCTGACCACTGTTCAGCGTACTGGTGGTGCTGTTAATGGGGTTTGGGTGGATTGCAGTGGCTTTGGCTTTGAAGAAAACAAAGAGATTGTACTACTTCGACAATCCTCCTTCTCCCTCATCTACCCTGTAATCGCTTTGTGTGTAACGCAGTGCAAAGTAAATCGTGGAGAGTTAATCCACGTCGAACAAGTGTGCAAGTCGTGGTGGAGTCTTGGCTTCATGTCCAGCACCTTGAATGAGTTTGCACTAAGTCGTGGATCGACTGTACACACAAACGCTAAAGAAGATATACTTGAAGAAAATTGACCTTGGAAGGAAGGGTTTGTGGGGATCGTATGCTGAGGTGTCCAGGAGTGGCATGGTAGAATATTTTCTTCGAGGGATCAAAATAGTAATCTCGCAAGGTGTTGCAAGAGGAAAGCATTCATTAATAAAAAATATTAATTGATTTGCTGCATTTTTTTCAGAAATATGTTTCATGAGAAATTGCTAATTACATGCATCAGAATTAGACATTGATAGTGTTGTCAGTTTGTTAAGAGGTCATTTGTTTCTCGTCGCAAGAGCTGAGGGCACTAAGCCCTGCATGGCATAGAAGCCACAGTCTACAAGGTTCTACTATTGAAGAGCTGCCAAAGGGAGGATTCCCGCCTGCATGGTAACAGGGTTGTTGGAGCTCGTAAGAGGACTGAGTGGAGTCGAAATCTGGAAGCAAGACAAAACTAGATAAGCGGGACCTTTTAACATGTATATACTTTTAAATATTTTTAATTATGATGACGATGATGATGATATTTTCATGTGGGCATTTGTAGGCGTTAGCCTGGGTAGCAGGGGTAGCATTTTTTCAGAAAAACAATGTGGTTATGTTGATGACCACGAGAAACAAGAGGCACAATCTGTTGTGCAAGATCCTGATATTGAAGAGTCACAAGTTCATCTTCAGGAAGGATGTAAAGATGAAAAAAGTGTTGAAGATCAATTGGATGAGCCACATGAAGCTGATGGCGAAGACGTGGCAGAATAAGAGAGAGCTGGAGAGAATTTAAAATGTGATAATCTCATGAATATTTATGTGTGTGCAGATGACAACATTGCTGAAATTTACATGCGTGACACCAGAAATGGTGAGAGAAAACAGTTTCCTATTAAGCCTGTCATAATTTTCAAAAGGGCGAGGATAAGCGTTCAAGTTGTCCATCACTAGGGAAGAAATGAGGTGAAAATACATCACTACCTCACGATGAGGAAAGTGAAGATGAAGCCTCGACTTAGAATGAACAAATATGGACTCAGAAGCATAAAGACGAAAATGAAATCCTCTGTTGTCAAGTTTTTTATGTTTTTTATTGTAAGCCTAGTTGAGACTAGACCAGCAGGCGTATGTTATTGTTTAGTACCCTTTCTCCATTAAGGTGGAGTGTTGGAATTAATAGAGAAATCCATAGTTAGGTTGTTGTTATCATAAATATAGGATTGAGATTCTAATCATAGATCTCATATCCTGATATCGAGGGAGTGGTTGAAACCATCCTGTTAGTGTGAAATCCTATATAATTTAGGCTCATCTGATTCAATGATCAGAGTGTGTGTATGTGTGTATACACTCTCCAGGTTCTCACCTAGAGAACTATTTGATCAATAGTTAGTTTTATCAGTATTCATGGTTATCCATTGTTGAGGTGGTTTAAGGATGGATGAATATGGTTGTGTTGTTGCCCACGATTCACCATGATTGAGTTTATTTGATCATGGTTGATTATGGATGAACATGGTTGATTATGGATGAACATGGTTGGCCATGGGTGACTATGGGCTAATGTGGTTGAGTATAGTTGTTAATGTTTAACTATAGATGAATATGGTTGACAATATTGATTATAGTTGATAATGGTTGAAAATTGTTGTTTAGTTTGATTGACCATTATTGATGTAGATTGACCATAGTTGACCATTATTGGGCTTGTTTGACCATAGTTGCCAACATGTAACTATACATGTATATGGTTGACTATATTGACTATAGTTGACTGTGTTACTTATGTGAACCATGAATAACCATAATTGAATATAATTAAACTTGTTAACCATGTTATACTACAAGTATGATCCCATTGATTTAAGCTACATAAATCTCATCAATAAAAGTAAAATTAATTATATTGGAATTTTGAAAAGAGATTTATTTTTGTAATTTAAATTTGATTATATCAAAGTTTAAAATTTAATTATATCAAAATTTATATTAATAATAACTTTAACACAATAAAAATAAATAATATTATATTAAATTAAAAATATACTAGAAAAATAAAGTAATTTGATTATAGATAAATGAGAATAAAGTAATTCGCAAAAGTTATAAAATATTTTAAAAAAACTATACTTGGTTAAATTAAAAAAAAAATGACAGGCTTGACTGAAATTAATAGGTAGTCATCTTGATACCCAATGCCTATTCCCTGCTTAGGCCATAGGTATAATAAAATGTATATGTGAATATTTTACAATGATGTTTATGAATCTAATTTTTTTATTATATATAATTCTCAATGAAAAAGATGAAAGAAAGATCAAAATGATTGTATCACTTTACTGATTGAAAAATGTTTCATAATTTGATCCTTTTGAATAATAAATAATAAATACTGAATAAAAATTACTCTAAATATTATAGAAATTATATTGACTTCGTGAACGTAGAGTTTAAGTTGCTATCAATTAGGGTTTAGCATTTTAAAAAATAATAAGTTGATGGTTTTCTAAAAAGCTTGTTATGGTGGGGTCTCATACCAAAATAGTCGTCAAATTGGGTAGAAGGTTGAGTTAACTTAGTTAGAGATTATGTTGGTTAACTTAGTAAACTCAAAGTCTAAGGAAGCTGAGTTTGAAAACACTATCCTAAATATATATTTTTTAAATAAATAAAATCTAATAAATAATATAAATAATGTTTTAATTAAAAATACTATTTATTCATTTATTTTTTATCTACATAAATAATCGAAAATATGTCAACGCTTTTCTTCTCTTCACTGCATTAGATATCATATAGTCTGGAATAACCTTGTTGTCCTCCTTTTCCTTTAGGTGTATCAGTCTGGAATAACCTTGATGTCCTTCTTTTCTTTAGGTGTATCTTGTAAAATTGATGGATCTTTGTTAATCATATTTTAGGATATCCTTACATAATTTGACTTTAACTTTTAAGAGAAAGTCATAAATAAAAAGTAAGCAACGAGAGATGGTAAATATTTGGTACTTTTTAAAGCTAGTATGAATATGAGAAAAAGGACTTATCTAATATGAATGTATGTTAGCAAGGATGATATAAGGTGTGCAACATAAATGTTAACATTATGATGTGTAGATTAGTTGGTTTTTGTAGGGTTTAGTTTTCATCATGTCTTAGTTTGAAACTTCATGGAGAGGAATTAAGGGTGGGAGCCATTTGTAGGAAAAATAACAAATTTCGAGAGATGTCTAAGCTCGATCAAGTCTTATACAATCTTAATGATAACATCACACTAATAGAAAAATTTCTTTTTCATTCAAAATTGAGAATGTCCCTAACTTAAATTCTATATAAATTATTATAATTATATACCTGAAAAGTGTTAACACTACAACCAACAAAAATTATATATTGATATAATATAAGATACTAAATAATTTAGTATACAAAAATAAAACTCCTTTCACATTAATGTAATGTGTAAAATTTACATTAATATTATGAAAACAAAAAAAATAGCACTTAACATCACCCGTTAACTAATTTTAATCATAAGACATTCTTGACCTTGACATTGAATGGAAAAAACAAACAAGAGTTGCAAGAAGTGATATTCCATATCGGGTCTGAAATCCTTATATGTAATATTTAAGACTAATTAAAAGTAACAATGACATACCATGATGAGCTTTGGGAAGATAATAACTTATATTTTGATCCAATATTATAAAAAAAATTCCTATTGGTAATTATGCACACGCATGCAAAGGCAGGAATATACATAAGAATGAGAGAATGCGTTGAGTCATACTGAAACCTACAATGTCTCATTTAATGGTAGGAGAGAGAATAGTTATGTAACTTTCATATATCTAATCTTTCAAAAAACTATTTTGTTAACTGTCCATTGATTCAATTTACTATAAATATCTATCTAAGCCTTTATTAAATGGCTAAAATACATCTAAGTTTAAATTATGACCATTATATGATTATATCTAACAATGTCAACCATAAAATGGTATGCATAAATGGAAAAAATTTCCAAATAAAAGATGGACATGAAGTCAAATCATGATGGAAACAATACAAACAATAATACCCAAACCACATTTATTAGCAAAACACAAAGCTAAATAAGAGGCTGAGTATATGAGAAAATCGACAAGACTTTACATAAATGGAATCAACTCAAAATGACATGTATTCCACACCATAATTCAAATTCAAACAAACGAGTTCATATAAAATGCATGCAAATCCAAGGCCGGTTACACAAAATATAATAGAAGTCATAAACCTAAAACAAATTCATATAAAGGAGAAAGTGTTGATAGGGTTGAGCATGTTTCCCTCCCATTTAACCAATGTCACAATGTATTCCTTCGAATAAGACCATTTAACCAATGTCACAATGTATTCCTTCGAATAAGACCATCAAGAGAAATAAATTCTCAAATTTTTTATTAGATTTTAAAAAAACATAGAATAAATAATTTGACTCAATAGAGAAAGTGAAAATGTTACTAATAAAGATGAGATATTTGTGGAGTGTGTTTTCCTCTACAAAAGGATGCAACCACTTTTGGGTTGGTGGGAAGCCTTGATTAATTTTCCATTTTTTTATTTTTTTTACTTTACAAAAGCACTTGATCTCGATCCAAAAGATAATGGGTTTTCAAAATTGAAATGGTTGCTATATGCCCACCATCCAAGTCTCCAAAATCACCCTTCAGTATTTTAAGTTGAGTGAATACAAAATCAAAGTGGTAAAATCTCACATATATGTAAATACCGAGAGAGATATTTTTGTTGTTCCACTGTGTATCCCCCTGCAGTTTATAATACCATATAAATCTCATAATGGGACATGATGAAAAATAATTACTAGTTTTTAAGTGCTGGAAAAAATGGAAATGGAAAAGTTTGGTGCAAATCAGTATGATAGTTAAACCCAAATTTTGTGAGAGAATGAAGATGAAAGATGAGGAATTTTACCAACCTTGCAAGCTAGGGAACAATAAAAATGTGGTTCTTGTGATATTCTTTCACTATTTCCACTCATGTTTTCAGATCATTTAAAAGTCTGAGAATGTGGCCTTTAATTTAGGAAAACCACCTTCACAATGTTGTTGGTGTATGACGGAAAAATAATACAACAATTAATAGAACTGAGGAATTTTTTGTTGAAGAGAATTTTGAATCGTTTTCTAATTTTTGAGAATGCATCTTTTGAAATTGTCTTTGCAAAATTAAAATAAATTCCAACAATAAATAATTTGAGCGATGATGAAGACTCAACCTTGCAGCAAAAATACTAACTTACGCGAGCATATGAGCCATCTATCAATTTTACCAGATTATTAAGCCTTATAACATCATGATAAACATATACTATAACATATTTCATGCAGACAATGAGCTCATGTAAATTGCAAGGAACCAAATATTGGAACCCTAAATATGCAACTTCAAGGATGCATTTTAGACATGAATTCACATTAAAAGCTAAAAATTAATATTCCCCAAAAAAAACACTAATATTACATATTTTTTCAGTATTTCCAGATTACCTCAGATGTTGATGCATGCTACAACAGGTTCAAAACTTAAGGGTTATAATGTATCATCCAGATCTAAAACAATAGATTGGAATCATAAATGAATATATACACTATGGTTCGTTGGCGTTTATATCATTGAAAGGGAAGAAGATCAATAAAATTTATATAATTGTAGTTGGCTATAATGATTTATGGTAGCATCGGATGTGTTCTAAGTCTCAATTTTCGCAGGGAGGCTTAGACACATGTATTCCAAAGCACTGAAAAAGAATTTTGGGAAATTCCACTCGGATTGTGTTTTATGAAAATATTTTTTTTTTAATGGGACCCTAAGTATAAAATTAGGAAATTAAAATAATTAAAGGGAATTAATAAAACAGGCTGTGAATCTTCTAGAAAAAGACGAAGATCAAGTCAAGTAAATCTTAGTCATTGATTAGTAATTTAATCTCGGTCGTTGAAGTCTCAACGAGAATATTATAAGAAGGACTTGATGGGAATTTGGGAAAAACACCGACAAAGTCTAAGGATCAAAATTCTTTAGTGAGCAGTGCTTAGGGAGATGATCGATTGATTTTATTCTTGTAGAGAGGGGCAGAGATAATTTTCCATTTGGATATCTTACCTGATCTGAAAAGTACAAGGAAAAGAGGGAAGAGAGTAGTCTGGAGAGGCAACACAAAGCCAACCACGCAGAGGCCATGCAGAGGCTACACAGAACTTCATAGGGAGTTTGTATTTCTGCTGGGTAACAGTCAAGATCCAAAGCCAAAGCTGGGGTGTGAGGACGGGAGGCCAGAGGGCTGAAGTTTCTAGCTAGTAGAGAGATCATAGGAGTTGAAGCGTAGTCCCAACAGTAGTGACACAGTGACTGTGTAGGTGTGATGTAGTACTACATAGGTGTGATGCAGTACTGTGCAGAGACTACAGAGACAACACAGAGGGCCATCTCTAGTGCAGATCAAAGATGGATCTTCTAGTGACGGGGTGAGATCATGTCACTAGTTTTTTGTTCAATTAGATCTATGTATAGGATTTCTAGTTTCGACATCCAAAGAATTATACACAGAAATTATTGCTCAATAATATCAAACCCTCAGCTGCTGCACTGGTTTTCCACACTGGGTTTTCTGGGGACTTAGCCCAAAAAAAACTGTGTCACTTGTGTGTTATTTATTTTCTTGCTTAGATCTTGTTTCTACATTTTATTTTTGCAGTTTATTTAAGTGAGGGTTGCAGTTTGATGTATTCATTATTTTCCGTAGAAAATTGCAGATAAGTTGTTAAGTTAAAATTAACAATTAGGTGAATAGTTTCCAATTGCTGCAATAGGATTCCAGATCTAGGAATTTTCACATGGTATTAGAGCTTGTTTAGTAGTGTAGGAGAAGCAAAAGAGCGGACCATAAGGATCGAGCATTGGGAAGAAAGAAGGAGATCAAATAAATTCATAAGAAACAAATCAGTTTCCCCAGGAATTCAACTGTCTAGGCTAGGAGGGGAAAAATGCGAGGAAGTATCTCTCTCAGTGAGTCGATAGAGAGGTAACATTGTCTAGATCATGATTTTTCAGCGGCAGAGCAGTGCTGCAATTTCAGCGTAGATCAAAAACTAGTGGGACGAATTTTTCTTGTAGTAGGAGTTTATGGTGCAGAAAGCATTAGAAGAGAGAAGAAAAATTCACTTTTGAGGGAATTATGACCACAGTGAATTCTTGCCCAATAAATTTTGATTTCTTGTGCAGAAGCAACGAGATCGTGACTTATTTGGTTGACTCCAGTAGGGATTACGTTAATCCAGACTTATGCATGACCGCAATAAATATATAAATAAACATAAACATAAAGATGCAACAGGAATAACACTTCATTTCATTCATATCAAATACTGAAAAATTCTTACAGACATAATGGAAAACAAACTAGCTCGAGCGGTGGTAGCTTATCTCTGAGAAGATATGTGGTGGCTACATTCCTCTAAAACATGTTACAATGAGGCTCAAGGGACTTTCTATCATTGAAAAATAAGAGAAAACCAAAACAACCAAAAACCTAACCTGAGGAGATGTAACACCAAGAGTTTGTGGGCCCCGTTGGGGTTAGTTGGGGAGCCAATTTCCCAGGGTCGTAACTTGGTAATATTATCTCTATTTGGCGTATATGATACCTTACTGGAAATATTTCTCCAAGGAATAAAACTACCAAGATGATTTGTTTCGAATATTTGGAGCAATCATGCCCAAAAAATGTCGTTTAGGGCCTCAAAACGGCTCCAGAAGTTCAGGACCCGAAAAATTGCTAAAAATAGTAAATAAGAAAACTGATGAAACTGAATAGGTGGAATAGTCACATGGTCACCAATATCCACCTAGATCATTCCTAACCCCTTAGGAATCAATGGTCCCCATTGTGTGCAGAGCCTCCATGACGTCGAGAGATTTCTATTGAACCTGGTCCGTGGTGAACCACTTTCCCTAGTGAAGGAAATGGCCATCTTTGACAACCCAATACAATTGGATCTTCTACTAGCCAGTGCTTCTAAGCTGTGTTTCCATTATCCAATCAGTTGCAGTATGTTTCGTGCAGTCTGGATTTAACTTTATCGAGGTGAGTTTTTTCTACAATGTTAGATGTGTCCAGTAATGGCAGAACGTATGTTCGAAGGAGAATGGCGGAAAGTATGTCCGAAGGAGATCCACGTTGAACACTGGGTGCAATACAAGGAATGTGGGAATGCTAAGCTCAAAATCATTCTCTCCCATGGCATTGGTGATGGTACATTTACCATATCAGAGTGAGTGTAGCTTGCAGTGGGGTCCAGAGAGGTGCTCCTTCTGTAGATGTAACCAAACTTTGTCGCCCACCTGGAATTTGTGTGACACCCAATGTTGATTATGTCGCTGATTGTAAGTAGCATTGGCTCTATCCAATATGTCATAAACCCATTTTAGGATGTGTTTAATGTGATTAATGAACCTATCCTTACCAACTTCAGACTGGACATGATTTGAATCTGCCTAAGTAGCCACAAATGGCATGGCTACATCAATGGGACATAGTGGCTGGAATCCCATGTCCACTTGAAAGGGGTTGTGGTCGATTGAGCTATGGAGAGCCCGATTATAGTTTTTTTGTACATAGGGGATGCTATCATCCCAGGTGCATGGATGCTTTAAGCTATACATGCACATAATGTGTACGATTATCCTGTTGATGACCTTTGTTTGTCCATCGGTTTGGGGATGGAAAGTTGTTGACTTGGTGAGCTTGGTGTCCAACATTGACCAGAGACTCAACAAAAATGTATTGAGGAACCTGTTGTCTCGATCTGAGATGATAGACTGTGGGATCCCAAATTTTACCCACACTAGTTCAAACAAGAGTTTAGTAGTATCTTCTTTTGTGATATTCTTCTTGCAGGCCACCATAATGGTCATCTTCAAGAATCTATCGACGACCACAAAAACATAGGTGTTTCCATGCTTAGTAGAAGGATGGCCCGAAATGTAATCCATGAATATGGATTCCCAGGGTTGACTAGGGGTAGGCAGCGAAGTATAGAGACCTTGCATCTCGATGGTCGGTTTGGAAATGGCACAGGAAGTGTAGGATCTGATGTAATTCTCGACATCCTGTCGAATTTTAGGCCAAAATAAATACTTCTGAAATACTGCAACTATTTTTTCGATCCATAAATGCCTAGCGACCTGACTGTAGTGCACTTTCCAAACCATCTTGGCATGCTCACTTGAAGGAACACAAAGGTGTCCCAGGTGACAAAGTAGTGCATCCTGGAGGTGAAAATTTGGAGCTTTCTTACATTCTAAGAATGTCTTGTACATGTGGCTGAATTCTAGATCACTTATGTGGAGAAGTGGCCAATTGGAAGTCTCGTGCCCACAATATTTGAGCACGGTGGTTAGCACCATGATCGATGGTTGGATAAGGTAGTATGCAACATTATTGGTGCTTCCCTTCTTTAATTGATGTTCAAATGAAATTTTTGAAGGTATGTGGACCACTTCTGATGGTGATCATTCTACAACTTCTCTTGTGTTTCTATGAACTGCAGGGGTTTCTGGTATGTGTGGATGGTCATTTGCTTCCCCAAAATGTAATGCTTCCATTTTCAACAATCTTGCACAATGGAATACATCTCTTTTTCATAATTGGGATACTTCTGGACTGTGTCGGAAAGTATCTCACTGTGATATTGTTGATCAGTGGTTGTCATTGATGTCAACCCAAGCAGCACCAGGGGCTACCTTGATCTTGCATGGTAATTTTGACCTACAAAATTACTATATTATGGGTCAAGATTATTTTTTATGGTTTCTACTTGTCGAGATGTTTCTATTGATATATTCCACACCATGTAATTCTTCATGGTTTGAGAGATATTCATGTTTGAAGTTTGTAACCCAAGTTAGTGGGCCAAAACCCCATGGGGTTGTGGCATGGGTCATTGAAAAATCAATAATTAATCATTTTTAAGTGCATAAAATCCCTCCCACGTTCACTTGTTGAAGCCCCTCTCAACCTAAGAATTTATATAAATTGTGATCCTCATATCCTCCTGATGTAGGGATTTCTCTACCTGAAACAGGTTATCATGGAGTTTTCACTCTAAATTTTTTTCTGAGAAGGTTCAGAAGCTGAAATGTATATGAGGTGAAGCCGATATCCTGAGGAAGCTCCTGTAAACATTTCAGATCAAGGTGCATAATATTTTTGGAGATATGATTTGTGGAAGTCAGTGTTTTTGCAGGCTCGTGAACTTCATCTTAAAGAAGTGACC
The DNA here is from genome assembly GCA_034641835.2 of Pinus albicaulis. NCBI lineage: Eukaryota > Viridiplantae > Streptophyta > Pinopsida > Pinales > Pinaceae > Pinus > Pinus albicaulis. The sequence goes on along the minus strand of CM076569.1, from coordinate 810,904,288 downwards.
TTTGGAAAATCGGCATAACTCACTCTTTGAGTATCAAATTGGAATTCTGTAAAAAGTGGAAGATATTGAACGGATTTTATTTTTTTCTTTATTAATTTCATATCCGAATGAAGAAACAGTGACACGTGGCACGCCGTACAAGTTCGCTCTACTAAACCAGTCCATAATTAGGTCATTATGAGAGATTGAGCATAACTCTCTCTTGAAGAATCGAAATTGGGTTAGACCTATGGAATTGGAAAGATGACTCAGAGGAATACTACAGAACCAAAAATAACATATTGGGGATTTGAAATAACAGAGATACACTAGATTCAATATTGAGCTTATAGAAGCCAAGAAAAATCTAGATCATGTGTTGTCAAGGGCTGCAAAGGACCAGAATTTCTAGGGCAGCAGAGCAAAGCAATGTGCAATAGAGGGTAGCATGAAAAGAGCGGAAATCAAGGTGCAGAACAACAACAAGAAGTTCATCACATAAAGAATTAAAGTGGGTGGCACTGCGTACAGTGAATGTAAAGGTATCATTGTACTAAGTCATTGTAAATACATCATTGTAAAAATTGTACAAGTGTCTATCTGCCAAGAGTTGAAAAGGAAGTGTCGGGAGGTCTAGGATCATCATTAGGTGGTTGTGTCATAGTTGGGGTTATGGTCTAGTGTGTCTTCTTCTTCTTCTATGGTACGAGAGTCCATTCTTGTTTTATTCTTCTATAGGGTGGTAGGGGTGGTGCTAGGTTGGTGCATAAAGTCACCAATAGGTTCAAGCCTGTGAAAAATTCAGGGTGGTAGGGTGGTGCTAGGGTGAGTTGTAGCTCATTGGGTGTTGGGGCATCCGTTCAGTTGACTACTGAAGAATCTCGGGTGTTGGAGCATCCATCTAGTGGGAGCTGGAGAAGAATGCTTTTCTAGATTCTAGGAAGTTGGAGCTTTATTTTCAATTGGAGTTGAATATTAAAGAATTATTAGAAAAGCATTAGGTGGTTTTTGTCCCGGAGTGGGTTTCCACCTTAAAAACTTTGTGCATTTGTGTTCCTCTTGTTTGCTGCTATCATTGTACAAACACTGATAATAATTGAAGATTAACTAATGCTCTAATTGAAATAAATACTGATTCACCCCCCCTCTCAGTATTTCCAACAATTGGTTTCAGAGCTTGGTTCCTTCAATAGCAGTTTAACAGTTGGAAGGAGGTCATGGAGCATACCAAGAATGGTGTACCTCTATTCAATGAAAATAATTATGCACTTTGGAAAGGAAGAATGGAGGTCTATCTCTTGGCACAAGGTTACGAAGTATGGGACACTGTTCAAAATGGATTTACATCAACTGCGGATGAACAAGGTAAGAAGAATTTGGTAAATGATGCAAAAGTAAATAATATTATTATCAGTGGACTTATTGAATCTTCTTATCATAAGGTGTTGGGTTGTAAAACCGCAAAAAATGTATGGGACAAGCTTGAGAATATATATGCAGGTGACTCAAATGTCAAAGAAGCAAAGCTTCAAATCTATAGAGAAAAATTTGAGCAACTTAGAATGAAAGAAGATTGCAACATTGCTGCATACTTCCAATACGTTGATGAAATAACCAATACTCTGGAAGGATTGGGAGAGCCAGTTGATGAGAAGACTATTATACGGAAGATTCTTAGAATGTTACCAGGGAGATTCAACCCAAAGGTATCGGTCTTAGAATATAGTGCAAATCTGGACAAACTCAGCAAAGAGGAATTACATGGAGTTCTCATAGCATATGAAATGAGACTTGATGAAGAAGAGGGTACTTCGCATCTAGAAACTGCGTTCGCTGCATCTAAGAAAACCAATAAGGAGAAACAACCTTCAAAGGCACAGACCTGCACCTGCAAGTGTGAAGAAAATGAAGATGATGAAGAAGGTCTTTCAGATGGAGAATATGCTTACTTTACGAGAAAACTAAAAATTGGTAAGGGAAAATTCAAGGGTAAACTTCCATTGATATGTTTCGACTGTGGTGAGGTTGGGAATTTCGCAGCAAAATGTCTGAACAGAAGTGATGGCAACTCAAAAGAAAAGAAAGGCTTTAAGAAATTCAACAAGCAAAGAAAAAATAAAGGATTTAAAAGGAACTTTCTCTCTAAAGAAGATAGCTCATCATCCGATGAAGACAATGACAGCGAAGAAGAAGCCAATGAGAGAGTATTGTTTATGGCCAAGCACATTAAACAAGAGGTATCAAACAACGAAGAAGAAGGGTTGACCATAGAAGAATTTTCTAAGGAGGCAATCAAGCTTATAAAAGAGCTGAAGGCTGAGAAGATCCGTTCCAATACTCTTGAAGAACAAGTTCAAGGTCTCAAAATTGAAGTTGAAGAACACAAATGTATTAAAGAGTCACTTCAAAAGAAGTTGGAAGAAAGCAACCAAGAAAGGGAATCATTAGAAGCCGAAGTAGTCTCGCTGCGTAAGGAAGTGAAGAAGGGAAAAATTGTCCAAAACTATGCCAATAGCTCAAGGGAATTGGAAGAACTCATTAATAATCAATGATCTTACAACGACATAACTAGCCTCGGTTACAAAGAAGAAGAAGCAGGACCTTCTACAACAAAATACAATGAACCTATGAAATTTAACATGCATGTAGATTTCATTGGACAAGATTCGCAAGAAAATCCTTAGAAGATGATTCCTCGACGAATATTTCCATCCAGGTACCACCATATTTTTCATTTCTATTGTTATTCATGTGGAAAATTTGGTCATAAAGTTGTAGAATGTCGCACGTACCCTAGGAACCAATACAATTCCAGGAGATCTATCAAATATGAACCTCCCAGGGCTCAACGAAACATCAATAGATTTGAACATTTAAGAAATAATATGGAGTTTTACAAATGTCAGAACTTTGGACACATAGCTAGAGACTGTAGACTTGAAAATCCTCCAGAAGAATCTTTGAAGCCACAGAACGAACGAACATGGAAGAAGAAGAAGATTGATAATTTTTCTCTCTCTCTCAAGGCTCAAAACAACAAAGATGTGTGGTATGTTGATAGTGGTTGCTCAACGCATATGACTGGAGATAGAAAGAAATTTGTATCTCTGAAAGAGAAGAAGGATGGAACTGTGTCCTTTGGAAATGATGGATCTTCAAATGTTATAGGATCAGGTACCATCACTCTCTGAAGCAAAGATGCTCTAGCCAATAATGTTCTATTGGTTGAAAACATGAATCACAATCTGCTCAGTGTTGGAAAAATGTGTGATCAAGGACACACAATACTATTCAACTCCACAAAATGTGAAATCAGGAAAGGCAGGTATGGTGAAATTGTGGCTACAGCAGGTTGAGCTCCAAATGACATGTATGTTGTGGATGAAGCAACTAAAGCATATCTAATAGCTAAATAGGATGATATAATGTTTGGTAGCAATGATGATCGAATAATTAAGAACTTTGCTACAAAGATGAAAAGTGAGTTCGAGATGTCTTTACTTGGTGAGTTGGCATACTTCTTAGGGCTTCAAATATCTCAGCAAGAGAAAGGAATATTTATATGTCAATCCAAGTACATCATGGAAATCCTCAAGAAATTCAAAATGGAAGATTGCAAACCCATCCTTACTCCGATGGTAATAGGTTGAAAATTTAGCATAGAAGACTCATCTAAGGATGTGGATCAAAGGTTGTACAGATCTATGTTGGTATTCTTCTATATGTAACAGCCTCCCGACCAGATGTTATGCAAATAGTTGGACAAGTAGCAACATTCCAAGAAACACTATAAGAATAACATATTATTATCGTCAAAATAATTCTTCGATCTATCTAAAGGGAAGAACATAATATGGCTTGTGGTATCCAAAGGGTAACAATCTCATTATTCAAGCCTTTACAGATGCAGATTGGGCAGGAAGCATTGATGATCATAAGAGTACTCATGAAGCATTGGAATATCTTCACTAGAAGCTTGGGATTCTCCCAAGTTCTCATTATATTTTCCTTATTCAGAATATAAAGGGGGAGTGGAAGTGTGTACAGGTTTGCAGGATGGTTGTGTGTCAGGGGGAGTTACACTTTGCCATTGATGTCAAAGGGGGAGAGAATGTTTAGGAAGAGGTGTCATGATCGCAGGGGGAGTACTTGTGTTGCCATCAATGCTAAAGGGGGAGATTGTTGATCAGTGGTTGTCATTGATGTCAACCCAAGCAGCACTAGGGGCTACCCCGATATTGCATGGTAATTTTTACCTACAAAAGTACTATATTCTGGATCAAGAATATTTTTTATGTCTTATACTTGTCAAGATGTTTATGTTGTTATATGGCATGCCATGTAATTCTTCACGGTTTGCAGATATTCATGTTTGAAGTTTGTAACCCCACCTAGTGGGCTAAAACCCCATGGGGTTGTGGCATGGGTCATTGAAAAGTAAATAACTAATAATTTTTAAGCTCCTAAAATCCCTCCCACGTTCACTTATTGAAGCCCCTCTCAACCTAAGCATTTATATAAATTGTGATCCTCATATCTTCCTGATGTAGGGATTTCGCTACCTGAAACATGTTATCGTGGAATTTTCACTCTAACGTTTTTATATGAAGGCTCAGAAGCTAAAATATGTATGAGGAAAAGCCGAAATAATGAGGAAGATCCTGTAAAAATTTTAGATCAAGGTGCGTAATATTTTGAGAGATATAATGTGTGGAAGTTAGTGGTTTTGCAGGATCCTGGACTTCATCTCAAAGAAGTGACCTTGGGAAAATCATCCTAACTCTCTCTCTGAGTATCAGATTGGAATTCTGTAAAAATTGGAAGATAGTGCACAGACTGCAGTTTTTGTTGTATCAATTTTAGAGCCAAATGAAGAAACAATGAGACGTGGCACGCCGTAAAAGTTCACTCTACTGAACTAGTCAATAACTAGGTCATTGTGTGAGATTGGGCATAACTCTCTCTTGAAGAATCCAAATTGAGTCAGACCTATGGAATTGGAAATAAGACTTAAAGGAATACTAAAAAACCGAAAATCACATATTGGCGATCTAAAATAACAGAGGTACACCAGATTCAATATCAAGCTCATAGAAGGCAAGAAAAAGCTAGATCATGTGTTGTCAAGGGCTGCAAAGGACCAGACTTTCTAGGGCAGCAAAGCAAATAAAGGTGCAGCAGAGGGTAGCATGACAAGAGAAGAAATCAAGATGTAGAACAACAACAAGAATTTCATCACATGAAGACTTCAAGTGGGCAACACTACATACAGTCACTGTAAAGGTATCATTGTACTAAGTCATTGTAAATACATCATTCTAAAAATTGTACAGGTGTCTATCTGCCAAGAGTTGAAGAGGCAGTGTTGGGAGGTCTAGGATCATCATTAGGTGGTTGTGTCATAGTTGGGGTTATGGTCTAGTGTGTCTTATTCTTCTACATCATTCTATATCATTGTAAAGTGAACCATTTTCCCTGGTATGGGAATCCATTCTTCTTTTATTCTTCTATAGGGTGGTAGGGTGGTGCTAGGCTGGTGCATGAAGTCACCAACAGGTTCAATCCTGTGAACAATTCAGGGTGGTAGGGTGGTGCTAGGGTGAGTTGTAGCTCATTGGGTGTTGGGGCATCTGTTCAGTTGACTATTGAAGAATCTCTGGCGTTGGAGCGTCCATCCAGTGGGAGCTGGAGAAGAATGATTTTCTAGATTCTAGGAAGTTGAAGCTTTATTTTCAATTAGAGTTTAAATTAAAGAATTATTAGAAAAACATTCATGTGGTTTTTGTCCCGGAGAGGGTTTCCACCTTAAAAACTGTGTGCATTTGTGTTCCTTTTGTTTACTGATATCATTGTACAAACACTGATAATAATTGAAGATTAACTAATGCTCTAATTGAAATGAATACTCATTCACCTGCCCTCTTAGTATTTCCAATAAATATGCCATGGGATGCCCTTGTTGAGTAAGGACTTCTCCAATAGCATAGTCTTAGGCATCTGTCTCGATCTCAAATGGTTGTCACAATTATAGTAATGTGAGCACTGGTGCAGAGCAGAGATTTCAAATCTACGAACGCATTTTGATGAGATTCATACCAAAAGAAATTTTATTTTTCTCCTCCCTTGGTGACTTGACTCAAGGGCCAAGTGATATGAGAGAATCCAAACATGAACTTGCAGTAGAAATTGGAAAGACCCAGAAAGTTGTGGAGGTATGTTAGAGTGGTTGGGGTTGGCCAATACCAAATTACTTGGACCTTGGTTGGATCCACATGCACCCCCTTCTCATTAATCATGTATCCTAGATATTGAACCTGGGTCATGCCAAAATTTCACTTCTCCAAATTAGAACACAAATTGTGTTGTTGCAATGTTTGGAGGACTTTTCAGATGTGGTGGAGGTGGTCTTCCCAAGTTTGGCTGAAGATCAGGATGCCATCCATGTACACCACCAAAAATGATTTTGTGAATGGCCACAAGATGTCTTCCATCAGCCGCCTGAAGTTTGCAAGAGCATTCATCAACCCTAAAGGCACGACTAGCCATTCAAAGAGGCCCTACTTGGCTTTGAAGGCAGTCTTCCACACATTGGAGGGTTCGATTCGTACTTGTTGATTACCAGACTTCAAGTCAAACTTGCTGAAATATTTGCCCCACCTGAGCTGGTCCAGGAGGTCATTGATCCGTGGGATTGGATACCTATTCTAGACAGTGCCCGATAGTCAATATAGAGTCTACAGGTGCCATCCTTCTTTTGTACCAACACGATCGGGCTCCCACAGGGTGACGAGCTTGGCCTGATGTGCCCTTTATGCAACAACTATTGGATCTATCTCTTGATTTCATAATTTTACATAAGAGAGTGTCGATAGATCAACCCATTAGGGAGTGACACGTCTGGGGTCAAATTAATGGAGTGCTTGACCTAGCAGTGTAGAGGAACCCTTGTTGGTGAGAAGAAAATGTCCTTGTATTCCTCCATGACTTTGTCCATCTGCTGCTGCCGCACATGGGAGATTTGTTTGGAGGTTGCAACCACAATATTATTCTTTCCCTATGGGCAAATCGTAATGAAAACAAATTTCCTGGTTTTTGAAATAATCTTACTGCATTTCTTTGCATTAATCAAAGAGATGGTAGAAGGTAGTACTACCTTCGGTATCCTGTACAACTTATTTCCCAAATTAATAATAACAGAATGAAGCCTAGACTCATACACAACATGTCTCTTCCAAAAGTATGGTTGGCCTAATAATACATCAGAAACTTCAACAAGATCAATATCAGATAGTACCTCATCTGTGAAGGGGTTGATGTTGTAGGGAAGGCGACACTGTTGGCTGACATGGAGATCTCTTCCTTGGTGAAGCCACTCGATGGTATACGACTACAGGTGTGCTATGGTCGATAGGCCGAGCCGATTCTCTACCTCTTCTACAATGAGGCTATTTTGTCTTTTTATATCGACAATGAATTGCAACGGAGAAACCTTCACCCACATCTGGGAATGGAAGAGGTGCTCCCCCTCCTCTATATCTCCAGGTTCCTCCTTCTAGACCTTGGTGGTGGAAACGGTGGCACTGGGTTCTGCATAAATGATTTTCTTCCCTATGTCATTTTTGGAATAGGGTCCTCCAAAGGCTGCGAATTGGGATAGTTTTGAGTATTTTTGTATATTTTTGGCATATTTTAGTCTACCACAGGGGTGTTGGGGTGGGTCAAAGCCCCGAAATAATTGTAATGGGTCAAAGGGTAGACCTAGAGTCCGAAAACCATGGTTTGAAGACCATAGGAAAGATTAGGCTAGATCTATATAAATAGAAGGACATTTTGAGTCAATAGAGAGGTAGGTATTAAGATTGGTGTGAATTACAAATTAGTAGATTTGTTTGGGTTATTGCGGAAGGCACTCCTGATGGCTGTGTGCACGGAAATCCTCAGTCCTACTATGTGCGAACCCTGCTGCTGTGTGTGTAGGTTGGGTTTTGGCTATTGTAAAAGGATCTGAAGGATTAATGAAAGCAAAAGGTTGTTGGAATATCTGAATCTATTAAATGTGAATCTATGATATCTGTTATGATATGCATGGTTCTATGTTAAGCTGCAGAAATAATTGTGTTATCTGCTGATGCTGCATTGACACCTAATCTGGATCTTTCTGTTATACTTTATATATATCTGCTGCGTTATTATTCTATGAATTTATGCTATGTTGTTTGTTGTGATTATAATCGGTATTGCGCACGTGAATGCGAAGGGATCTATAGATCTAGATTTTGTGATATACGATTTGGTAATTGTGAAGTCGAATGTAGCTCTACTTGACTTACCTACCCTCTCCCAGGGTGCGGAAACTTGGTTCCAGCACCCTCACATACTGCTTCGGGTGAGACTTTGGCCTGTGCAAGAAGGTCACTGCCGAAAGGGCTAGTAGTATAGGGGTTTGTTGGAAAACCTTAACTTCCAAACCTGGGTCAGGACCCCTTAAGCCAACAAATGGTTTTGTTGTTGGGACTAGGAGCATTTTGAGAGAGGGATTGGGTAATGCTAAGGACGTACTAGAAACCTGAAAGAAAAGAAATTGATGAATGGTTCAAATAGAAAGTTCAGGAATTCACAGTAAAAGAAAACCGCAATAAGAGGTTGACCACCGAAGAGTGGAAAAATAAGTATATTTTCATGGAGATCTACGAGATCTTCTTTGTAACCATTGCAATTTAGCTCTAGGAGTGGCTTGCAAGGTTCGTCGAATTTCAAAAGTGTTGGAAGGACGAGCGGGTCATGCAGTGGACCTCAAAATTGATCCAACAGTTAGAAAAGACTGATAACACCATCACTCACATGGTGGACCATTGGGTGGACAATGTGCTAGGAGGGTTCATGACAGAATTTGCCATCGATTAGTTCATCTCCTACTCTGAAGCAGAGTAAAGATTCTTCAAAGGATTCTAGGGTAAGTTTCTGAAGACCTTACCATTGCTAATTAAGATATTACTGTGCGAAAAGAGTATTATGTGTAGCCACACCAAATGAATGACCTCTGATTTGGACAAGAGTACGACACGAAGTGGCAAATACTATCAGACCAACTAAGAAGGAGATAGATCTATCTATAGTTCGGTAAGAGAAGTAGTTGTGCAAATTCCTCCAATCACACCATTTTCAAACCAACGTAGGGGTAATAATTCACCTACACCTCCACCACCACTAGAAGACAACATGGTTGCGCACATGAAGTTGCCTACCTTTAAGGGTGTGGGAAATGAAGACATGGATTAGTTTTGGTTTGTCGCAGAATCGGTATGGACTGCGCAAAACGTAGCTAGTGATGCGGTGAAGAGGGCACAACTGTCCCTTGCCTTCGAAGGAAGAGCTTTGGACTGGTACATGGGATACATCGGCCAGCATGCGAACACAAACATTGAAGAGATTAAGAACGCTTTGAAGCAACAATTCAAGAAGCCTAAGTCCTACTCTCAAATAGTGGTTGATCTAAAGGATTTCAAGCAAAGGCCTTTCGAGTCGGTGTGGGAGGCCAATCAACGAATGAATAAGGTGATCAGAGAAGGAGGATTTTAGTATGATGACCAACAACACACGTAATGGTTCATTGCTATGCTGCTGCCTCACCTGCGCATACCTATGGGTCACCAAACTTTCGAATCGCAGGAAAAAGCCCTGGAAGTTGCTATGAAGTTGGAAGTTGCGCCTAGAGATGATGCTTAGATGGGCGTCCAGTAGATCCAAGGACAACTGGAGGCGATGCACATGGAGATCCAGAATCTGCGAAGGGAGCGAGGAGGAGAGGATAGCCCTGAAATATGGTGCATACGATGCAGGACTAATGGTCACACCAAGGATAACTACCCTCTGTTAACAGACTATATGCAGGCTGGGGGACCTAGTCCGTTGCGCCCTAGGGAAGTTGCAGGATCCAGTGGGTTGGCACTATGGTGCGATGATTGTTGCATTGCAAGGCTGCACGACACAAACCAATGTCCTTGCCTTGCTGCATATGTCCCATAAGTAAAGCAGCAATGGTGCAGGTTCCGCAGGTCAGTAGGACACGATGAAAAAAACTGCTGGACATATGATTTGATGATCGATCGAGGGAACCTCTATAGGGTACAGTCGGATCCATCCTCACCAAGATCCCTCTCGAGAACAGGTAGCTCTCCAACCAAGGGCAAGGGAGGCAGAAGAGGTGGGAGCATAGGTCAGGGATGAGGGCAACTAATATGTTATAACTGTGGAGAAGTAGGACACTTTGCCAGGGACTTTCCAAACCCTACAAGGTAGTCTTGTTGGTATTGTAGACAGTTGGACCATGCGATTGAAGACTGTCCAATCTTGATGGCAAATATACAGGAGAAGAAACCAACACCTACGCAGAATGTGCAGAGGGTTAAGGCTGAACTGCGAGACAAAGACCTAAGCGTGAATGTCGTCACGCGTAGTGGGATGGCCACCCGAGGGCCTAGGGAGAAGACTGCGACCGAACCTCTGATCCGACAAGCAGTTATCAAGTAGGAAGGTTTGGATCTAAAAAATTAGAAAGAAACATTTGTCGCAGCTTGCAAAGACTTTGCTGAGGTAGAGGCTTCTACTTCACAGCTGCCTCGAGACCTCATGGTAGATAAGGAGGTGAAACCCTTTTTATAGGCATGTATGAAGCTGTTGCACAACCCAAAGTTTGTGGAAAATCTTTAGGCATTAATAGATAGCTTCATAGCATGACCTATCCTCCCTTCGAAAATCAAGGACATACACAAAATCTATACATATAAGAAACACACTGATAGGGAGATGCATTTGACTGCGCAGATTGGTGATTACGAGATGGATTAGGTTATTTTGGACCTAGGGTCATATGCAAATGTATTACCTAAATAGACTTGGCAATGAATGGGGGAACCTACGTTGGAATGGTCCACTATCGAGCTGCATATGGCCAATCAACAAAAGATCATACCCTTGGGGAGACTATCAAATATCGTGGTGGATATTGCAGGGGTCAAGGTACGGGTTGATTTTGAAGTAATCTAGATTATAGAAGATGAAGACCCCTACCCTGCACTCCTAGGCTTAGACTGGGCCATCGATATGGGAGGAATCATTGACCTAAAGAAGAGAAGCATGGTATTTGAAAATAACGGTACAAGGGTAATAGTACCATTAGATCCTGTGGAAGGCGAACGATACAAAGAACCGGTGCGCAACGAAGAGGATGTGGATCACATCTATAAGTTGACTGCACGGGATGAAGATTGGATCAACCACATGGTGGATGGAGTACTCTGCTGGGAAAAGGATAGTGAATGCTTCTCCAACTCTGATGAGGAGATAGAGAATTGGAAAAACTGGTTACATGATGTCTCTGCACTGAGATGTCTTCAGATCACAAAGAACTTCCGCTGCATTTCCTCATAGGTGAGAGATCTACCTTACTTTGACTGTTATGGTAACGTTAGGGACTTTTTGTGAGCATTTTCAACCGAGGTTCCCAGGGAATGAAGGTTATGGGCCCTTAACCTAGCTATGCATGCAACCCCTGCACGATGGTAGGAGACACATAATGGAGCATTCCAAGAGTGGGAGGATTGTCGGACATGATGATCCTGCAATTTGAGACTCCAACTGAGGTGCGGGTCAAGATGTTCCTTGGCCCAGGAGATCCACGTGAACACGTGGTTGCATGGATGGAGACGTGGGGAGACCGAACTATAGAAGAGTGGGTTCACTTATTCACCCATGCGTTGGGTCCAATCCCTACTACTTGGTACCTGGATGCGGAGCTACATCAATGCACCCACCAATGGGAAACTTTGAAGAATGACTTTATAGGAACATTCAGACTGATAAGGGGTTTCGAGGTGCTTGACGAAGCTCTGCATAACATAGATACATTTGTGTTTGGAAATACTGGCTCCTCTGCAGTATTTGGGACGCCGACATGGGAAATGCCGATGCAGGATATTGTCAACTGTCGCAGCTTGACAAGAGAGGAAGGTGAAGATGATCCGTGGTTTGTCTCTATCCCAAAGTCGGAAGGGGAGCGCGTCGTTTAAGGACCCCCACTGAAAGAATTGGATGTCACTAATCCTCTCAAACTGCATGAAGTAAACATTGGGACGAAAGTGCACCCTAAGTTGGCTAAGATTGGGGACTACTGGTATGAGGATACAGTAGGAAAAGTGGCTGAATTAATTACAGAATACCAGGACTTGTTCCCTACAAAGTTTCCCGAGCTGAAGGGGATCACGGGGGACTTAGGGGTCATGCATATCACTCTCAAACCCAATGCGCGGCCCATAAAGCAGCGACCTTATAGGTTGAACCCCAAGTAGAAGCAGAAGGTCAAGGATGAGCTTGATAAAATGCTTGCTGCAGGTATCATCGAACCTGTTGAACAGTCAGACTGGGTCTGTCTAATGGTGGTTCAGGAGAAAAAAACTAAGGGGGAGATTTGGATCTACGTGGACCTGCACAAGTTGAACGATGCCTATGTTCATGATCCATTCCCGACACCATTCTCAAATGAAATCTTAGACATCGTGGGAAGACAGGAAGCATACTCCTTCACTGACGGATTCTCAGGATACCATCAGATCAGAATCTCACCTGAAGATCACAACAATACCATGTTCACAGCTGAGTGGGGATCGTTTCAGTACACTGTCATGTCGTTTGGACTCAAAAAATTCCCCTACTATCTTCTTGCGGGTCGTTGTCGTAGTGTTCAAAGAATTCATCCACAAGTTCCTCGAGGTCTATTTCGATGATTGGATTGTCTTCGGCCTGGTAAAGGCGCACGTATCAAACTTGCGCTTAATGTTGGATGCCTGCTAGAAACACCAGATTTCCCTAAATATCAAGAAATGTATCTTCTGCGTACCCTTCGAAATCTTACTCGGCCAAATAGTTTGTCGATAAGGACTAATGGTAGATCCTGCCAAAATCGCAGTTATCGTAAACTTGCTAGTACCAACCATGGAGAAACAACTGTGCTCGATCCTTGGACACATAGGTTACTATAGGAAATTCATTCAAGGCTATGTGTTGATTACTGCCCCTATGGAAAAATTTCTCAAGAAGGATGTTTCGTTCTTTTGGAATGACGAGTGTCAAAAGAGCTTCGAGTTACTTAAAGAAAAGATGGTGTCGACACCTATTCTCATCTTTCTTGATTGGGAGAAGGTATTTCATGTTCACGTCAATGCATCGGGCATTGCTCTTGGGGTTGTCCTTACGCAACCAGGAGAAGGAGATATTGACCATCTGGTTTCCTTCGCAAGTAGGAAACTCTCTGGTGCAGAACACAACTGCTCCACCATAGAACGAGAGGGATTGGCCATGGTCTACGCTTTACAGAAATATCAGCATTACTTATTAGGAGGACACCTAAAAATGTTCACAAACCATTCCACTTTAAAGTACCTGGTAAATAAGACCGTGTTGGGGGGGAAAATATGCCGATGGCTACTACTATTTCAGGAATATGACTTCAAAATCATCATCAAGCTGGGAAATTTGAATGCTGGGCCAGATCACTTGTCCCGAATAGAGAGTGGCGAGGAGCCAACCAACCTGGAAGCTAGATTTCTTTATGTGCAGCTATTTGCTATTAAGGTAGTAGATGCACACTTCGCGAATATCATTCAGTTCTTGACTCCTGGGATGGCACCTCTAGAGTGCTCTGTAAAGCAGAAGAAAGAGTTAGTCACCCAGGCAACAGATTTTACCACCATCGCAGGTCATTTATATAAGATGGGAGCAGATGAATTCTTGCAGCGATATGTTTTGGAGCACGAAAAGCACACTATCTTGGTGGAGGCTCATGACGGAGTAGTAGGAGTTCACTACGCAGGAAAAGAAATGGCGCAAAAGATCTTGAGAGCTGGGTTATGGTGGCCAACCTTGCATAGTGATGCCCACGACTATTGTAAAGACGGCAATATGTGCCAACGAATGGGGAGGCCATCCCGCAAAGATGAAATTCCCCTTCAACCACAAATGGCTCTACAAGCATTTGATAAATGGGCTATCGATTTCATCGGGCCTATCAACCCACCAAAGAAGAAGATGGGTGCGCGATACATTATTACTGCCACTAATTATGTAACTAGGTGGGGGGAAGCACAAGCACTAAAGGATTGTACTGTGGATACCACTGTGCATTTCATCTTTGAACAAATCCTGACCAGATTTGCATGTCCGAAGATTTTCATGAGCGACAGAGGTATGCACTTTGTTAATGAAACAATCCAAGCTTTGACCGAGGAGTTCCAGATCCATCATGTGAAGAGCACACCATATCACCCACAGGCCAATGCCGCGGTTGAGGCTTTTAATAAAATCTTGGAGCAAGCACTGAAAAAGGTATGCAATGCTGATCACAGCGATTGGGACGGGCGCATCCCATCGGTCCTCTAGGCCTATCGAACAACCTGCAAGAAGCTAACATGAAAAATCCCATTCAGGATGGTTTATGGTAAAGAAGCCGTTATGCCCATGGAGTATATTGTTCCTAGTCTACGTATCACAACATTTACAAACATGGCAGAACCTGACATCATGGAGGAGTGTTTAGCACAGCTTATGGCTTTGGAGGAAGATCGGTTTCTTGCGAATTTCCATCAGCAAGTCCAGAAGGCCCACGATAAAGCCTAACATGATCGAAATATTCTCTAGAAGAAATTCATGGAGGGAAAATTGGTGTTATTATATGATAGGAAACTTGCAAAGAATCTCGAGAAGTTCTGGCAGCATTGGCTTGGCCCCTAAACAGTTAGGGAGATCACAGATGGCGAAGCGGTTAGGCTTGCTACCCGGCGCGGTGATATGCTCACAGGCTATGTAAATGGTAGCCAGATCAAACCGTATCGAATCAAATGACTCTATGGCCAGAGTAGCCATATAGGCGTAGGTGGAGACTCCCCCACCACAGTGACTCGGGACAAGTCACAAGATTGTGTTGGGGGACTGTTGGAACAGGATCCTCCAAAGGCTACGAATTGGGATAGTTTTGAGTATTTTTGTATATTTTTGGCATATTTTAGTCTAGCACAGGGGTGTTGGGGTGGGTTAAAGCCCCGAAAGCATTGTAATGGGTAAAAGGGTAGACCTAGAGTTTGCAAACCACGGTTTGTGGACCACAAGAAAGATTAGGCTAGATCGATATAAATAGAAGGACATTTTGAGTCAATAGAGAGGTAGGTATTAATATTGGTGCGAATTAAAAATTAGTAGATCTTATTGGGTTATTGGGGAAGGGACTCCTGCTACCTGTGTGTGTGGATATCCTTAGTCCTACCGTGTGCGGACCCTGCTGCTGTGTGCGCAGGTTGGGTTTTAGGTATTGTAAAAGGATCTGAAGGATTAATGAAAGCAAAAGGTTGTTGGAATATCTGAATCTGTTAAATGCGAATCTATGATATCTGTTATGCTATGCATGGTTCTGTGTTAAGCTGCAGAAATAACTGTGTTATCTGCTGATGCTGCGTTGACACCTGATCTGGATATGTCCGTAATACTTTATATATCTACTGCATTATTATTCTATGAATTTATGCTTTGTTGTTTACTGTGATTATAATCGGTATTGTGCACATGGATGTGAAGGGATATATAGATCTGGGTTCTTTGATATACGATCTGGTAAATTGTGAAGTCAAACACAACTCTTCTTGACTTACCTACCCTCTCCCAGGGTGCAGAAACCTGGTTCTAGCACCCTCCCATACTGCTTCGGGTGAGACTTTGGCCTGCACAAGCGAGTCACTGCCGAAAGGGCCAGTAATATAGGGGTTTGTTGGAAAACCTTAACCTCCGATCCTGGGTCAGGACCACTTGAGCCAACAGTCATTCCCCTTGTCTCGTTCTGACTTAGAATCAGAACATGCATCTGATTCAGACGCCTTCAGCTCGGCCACCAACGACTTTTTGACCCGACACTCACTTGTGTTGTGAGTGGATATTTTATGGAATTCACACCACTTACTCGAGTCCTTCTTTGGATTTGTGGTGTTTTTCTTCAGTTTCTTCTTTGGCATGTTTTTCTGAGTGGCCATGATTTGGATTTTCCCCTTGTTCTGCAGTTTGGGGGCGCCTTTCCCTAGCTTCAGATTTGTGGATCCAAAGTCTCGCTTCTTCTGCTTAAATTTCTACTCGATATTGGCGGCATATCGATATTGCATTCCAAGGGAGGTAATGCTAAGGAACTCCATTTCCTCTTGAGTGTATCTGGGAAAAAACCTACAGTACTTGAGCACCAAGTGTTTCTCTAAATTTTTAATACCCAACTTTGTGTGCAAGGGATGAAACAAATTCGTTAGGTCATTCGCATATTGATCCCTTTTCTGCCGCAGCGTGGTCCACTGGATGTACTTATCCTCATAGCTCCCCATGGGGTAATATTGTTCCTTGATGCCATCTCATAATGAATTCAAACTAGTTTCCACTGAAAAAAGTGAGGGTTTTTCTTCATCCCTCTATTCATAGTAGGTTTCCCACTAATATTTGACATGGGGGGGAAATTTGAGGAGTGAAAAGGTAATCTTTTCCTGATCGGAGAAATCATGGACTGAAAAATACCATTCCAAAAAATTCAGCCATCTATCTATGGCATTTGAATCTATTTGGCCCTCAAATATGAGAATGTCAAATTTTACTTGTACCTTGAGAGTGGTGCCTCTAGAGCAGCTGCTAGATGAAGATGCGTTGTTTGTGGGTATTTTTTGAAGGATCCAGGCAAAGTTATCCATCATCAAGTTCATTTTTTCTTGAGGGCCTCCTCGAGAAATATTTTCATGGGATCTCTTGCTCCCTCGTATTTATTTTCTTTTCCATGGGAGGCTGTTGGGGGTTGTGAGGATGATCTTGCAAAGGTTCGACCAGATTGAGTGCTAACTCCTTATACCCTGACTTCATTAGGGACATGCAGAGAAAGATCGAGAAAGAGAAGACCTCTCTGATACTAGTGATCTAGACTTATGCATAAACGCAATAAAATACTGAAATAAACATAAACATAGATATGCAGTAGGAATAAGACTTCATTTCCTTCATATCAAATACTAAAAAATTCATACAGACAGAATGGAAAACAAACTAGCTCAAGCGATGGTAGCTTATCTCTGAGAAGAGATGTGGTGGCTAAATTCCTCTGAACTCTGTTACAATGAGGCTCAAGGGCCTTTTTATTATTGAAAAATAAGAGAAAACCCTTGTTACACATCAATTTGTCACCGTCCCTACAATCCCCATCCCGCACATTGGAGGGCTCATTCTGTGACCTATGAGCATAGTTAAGACTTGAAAATACTTTCATTGCATCCCTCTGAAGATGAGCTTTAATTGCCCTGAAGACATCTCCCAGCAAAAAACCCTAAAAATAGCTCTTTTTCCATTGGCGCGGTTACACAGTTCAGCCCTCGCGCCAAGGGGGAAAATCCTCCAAAGAGGGCGTGCCAATTGGTGCTCTGTCATAGAGCTACACCCACGCCAACCATATTAAGAGATTTTTAAAAAAAATAAAAGGCGGAAGTTTCATCCTAACAAATTCCTGGGCTGATTTATATCTTGAGTTGGGAGGTTTGGCTATGGATTTCCATAGAGAGGAAGTGGTTTGACACCTCTCATGGAATCTTCCTTGATGATAGGGCCAATCCCATAATTATAGGGATCCCAACTCCCCTTCCTCCTTATATAAAAGCTTGCCCATTTCCATTGCAAGCTAGTTCCAAAGAGTTCTCAAGAGCTTTCATATCCTTAAGCTGCAAGAGCCTTCTTGATTCCCTTGAGGCCAAATCCAAGCAAGGAGACTATTGCCAAGTATCCGGAGAGAGAGGCTTGTCCCATCCTTGACAGGCTTTATCGAGACATGTTGTGCTAACGACCCGCTAAGAAGAATGCTGCGTCGAAGCTATGGTTGTATTCTTCTTTTGACTCTTTAATGATAAGCGACTATCGGTTATGGTTCCACTCTTGTTCTTGATCATGTTCATGAGTTATGTCCTCTTTGACTGACATATAGTTGTATGTACTGGATTTTATGCTTGCGTTTGTGTTGTTTCTTGCATGTGCAGGTGTCTGATCACGGAGATCGTGAGGATTGTGATCTGCTAGGGCAAAGGAACGGGAGCACCACCTCTTCTACAAACGACAGCGTCGGATTCCAGGTAAGCCTTCCTCACAAGTCGGTTTATTTACGATTAGGAACCTGTACTGTAGCGTGTTTGATTGTTGCTAGACCCGATCTGGGCTAGTAGGGATCGCCTCTGTCCACAGAGGGGATTTACCTCCTCAACAACCCTAAAAAACCAAAACTCTGACCCGAGGAGATGTAACTCTAAGAGTTTATGGGCCTCGTTGGGGTTAGCTGGGCAACCAACCTCCCAGGATTTTAACTTGGTCATATTATCTCCTTTTGGCCCATATTATACCTCGTTGGAACTATCTCTCTGAGTAATACAATTGTTGACACAATTTTTTTCAAATCACTAGAGCAATCATGCCCAAAAATTGTCGTTTAGGGCCTCAAAATAGCTCCAGAAGTTGAGGACCCCAAAAAATGCTAAAAATAGTAAATAAGAAAACATATGAAACTGAATAGGTGGAATAGGCGGGTGGCCACGAATATCCACTTGGATCATATATAGAGCCAGTTGTAGAGAGAGTTAGAGGCACCTTTTTGACACTTGATTGGGTAAGATGGCATCATTGGGTTGTGTGAATGGGATCGGTTGGAGGGTGCCTCCAACTATGTAATATGGAAGGCAAGGTTATCCTTCCTTCTGGATGAGAATGAGCTTAAGGCCTTCATCGAAAATGAATTAGCTGATCCTGTAAATGCATCTCCATTGAGAGCCTTAAAGAAGAACATGGAAAAATCCAAATAGTTGATCGTCTACGGAGTGAAGGATCATATTGTCTCACATATTTCTAGCAAAGGGACTACAAAGGAAATGTGAGATGCATTGGCCATGCTATATCAGGGTTCTTCCGAGCAACATAATATTTTATTGGAGGAGAAGATGCGATATAGAAGGGATAATGCATAAACTCGTTCCTTGTGTAGCTTCACAAGGTCCTAGATCAGCTGGCAATTGTAGGGTCAACGCCTTGGGCCACTCAAATGGGTAGACTGGCCCTGAATTTTGTTTTTGAAGAATGGAAACTCTTTGTTTAGAGTATCCTGGGCAAGGTCAAATTGCCATACTGGGAAGGAATGTGGGAAACTCTTAAACATGAAAAGATGAGGAGAGACTTACTCAATTGCAAGCTTGATGGCATTAGCAGCAGTGGGACAAAGCCCAAGGAGGAGGATGAGAATGTAGCCCTTGCATCAAAGAGACAGTGGGAGTAGCAGAGGCGGAAGAAGGATGTCTCAAAGATTAAATGCTTTTGGTGTGGTGAGATGGGACATTACGCTATACAATGTCCTCTCAAGAAGAAGGAAAAATATGAGAAGCATGATTCGAAGACTACAACTACAAAGATCGAGGAGGAATAATTCACGATGATTTCCCACATATCTCTAGGGTATAATTAGGGTGATCTGGAGCTGTAGTCTGAAAGAACTACAGATGGGCAGGATCCTTGAGGAGTCCACCTCTTGGATCAATACCTTTCTACGGGAGCCAAAATTAGAAGTAGCAGGATGGAAAAGTATCAGTTGGTGCAGAGAGCACCAGAATCTTAGAAGTGCATAGAAAATTTGGCAGCAGTGCAGGAAGGCACATGGCAGAGTCAGCAACAACGCAACAGCTTCAGAGGGTCAGCGCAAAGACTAGCACCCATTAGATCTTCAACATCAGATGCATCATGTTGAACACTTAGTTCATTATTTGCATTTTTTTTTGTTGTTTCATCAAGCAAAAGAGTTGCAATGCAGTAGTAGTTGACAACAGTACGCAGGGTCAGTAGCAGCATAGATGCAACATTGTAGTTTTTGGTCGGAAGCAGTGTTAGACATCATTAGCGCACACAGGATGGTGCCAAAGTTGGGGAAGTACTTCAGCTGGATGTATTGCTAGAGCACATTCCTCGCTAATTGGGAGTGTTGATTTCTAGTAGCATTGAATGTGCTCTAAGTCTCAAATTTTGCAGGGAGGTTTAGACACATGTATTCCAAAGAACCCATAAACTGTTTTGGGAAATTCCACCCAGATTGTTTTTATGAAAAAGAATTAATTATTTTTAATGAGACCTAAGTTTAGACTTAGGAAATTAAAATAATTAAAGGGTATTGATAAAATAGGGTGTGAATCTTCTAGAAAATTACGAAGATAAATTCAAGTTAATCTTAGTTGTTGACAACGATTTAATCTCAAATTTTGATGTATCAACGAGAATATTATCAGAAGGAATTAATGCGAATTTGGAAAATACACCAACAGGTTCTATAGATTGAAATTATTTAGTGAGTAGTGGTTAGGGAGAATATCGATCTAATTGATTCTTGCAGAGAGGGGCAGAGATAATTTTTCAGTTGGAAATATTTCCTTATCCAGAGAGTACAAGGAAGAGAGGGAAGAGAGCATATTGGAGAGGTAGCACAGATTCATCCATGGAGAGGCCACATAGAGGTTGCATAGAGCTTTAGAGGGAGTCTGTATTTCTGGTGGGCAATAGTCAGGATCTAGTGTCGGAGTTGGGGTGTGAGACCGAGAGGCTAGAGGGATGAATTTTCCAGCTAGAAGAGAGATCAGAGGAGGTGCAGTGTAGTCCCAGTAGCAGAGATTCAATGAATGCACAGGTGTGACACAGTGCTACACAGAGATAACACAACGGGCAATATCTAGTGCAAATCAGAGCTAGATCTTCCAGTTATGGGGTGAGACCACCTTACTAGTTTTTTGTTCAGTTATATATGTGTATAGGTTTTCCAGTTTGGGCATCTAAAGAATTGTACTCATAAATTACTTATTAATAATATCAAACCCTCTATTGCTGCACAAATTTTCTCGCATTCACTTGTGTGTTATTTTTTTCTTTCTCAGATCTTGTTTCTACATTTTATTTCCAAAATTTATTTAAGTGAGGGTTGCAGTGTGATGTATTCATTGTTTTTCGTAGAAAACTGCAGATAAACTGTTGAGTTAAAATTAACATTAGGTGAATATTTTCCAGTTTCTGCAATATGATTCTAGATCTAGGAATTTTCACAGGCTATATATCAAAACATATAGAAATACACTTATACACAGATGATATGATAGTATCAACTATCAAGCAATTACACTATACACAAATGATATGATAGTCTCAATTATAAAGGTACAAGTTCCATAAAACTAATGTATAAAACATCCTAATACACACACAAGCTTCCATTGGCCACTACAAGTGTCATAAACCTACAATGTGGTGGTATTTTAGGTATATTTAATGGTTTCATTTTATGAACCAAATCCATTACAAAAATTATGTGGTATAATCATAGAAAAGGTGCTCTTTAGCTGTATAAGAACAAACAAGGCGGTCTCTCATATGTTAACTTGATAACTTAAATCTAGTGAGATTTGATTTAATTATATTTTATTAATACCACTTCACATTCCTATATGTGGCTAGTCTAGGATGGTACACAATGTCGAGAACGACGGAGAGCGATACTTACAAAATTTATTCAATATGTTTTTCCTTTTTTATGAGAAATTGCATAAAAAATTTTAATCTCCATAGGCCTGGTTGTCCTCATAGATTATGTAATCAATGGAATATTTATCTAAATGAGTTATAATTATTCAGTTGGAATGTTATTTTTGAGACTAAATATCAAAAATTTATATTTTTTATACTCATTCTCTAGCCCATCTCGAGAGTATTGTGATTATTGTAGTGAATAATCTTAAACTTTCTTGAGACACTGGATGATATTTCGTATTTGAGCTTCAATTTTCACCCTGAATCTACAAAATATTAAGACAAACCATAATAAAATTTTATTCGATGCATGGATCTACAATAGGCATTAGAAGTGTATGTTAAAAATATTTTTTCACTGATAGAAAAGAAAATTCATTTATGGTGTTTTCATTAATGGAAAATGAAAATCATTGATGGAAAAGGTAATGAAGATGATGAGAGGTATCCATATATTGTCAAGGATATGCTCATTTATGTCAAGAAATTAATATCATGCATTAATATGTTGTTACTAACAAAGGTGATGTTGGCTTAAGGAGGATGTTGGATAAGAATTGTCAATGGTATTTTATCCATATCATATTTAATCCAATGGAAAAGCAGAGAATAATGAAGATACACACATGTATAACAAAGGTGTTTCAAAGCTCATATATTTCCAAGAAGAATGGTGAACAATAATGGCAGAGATAATTTTTTAAAATGAAGGATCTTTGAATCCATTTATAGCTCATAAAATAACTTCAATTGTATTTGAAACCCATTTAAATGGAAATAGCTCTGATATATCTTTCTAGTGGTGTGTGGAAGTTCAAAAATGGCATCCTAGATCAAAACTTATTTCCATTCAAATTTTAGTACCCCCAAAGTAAATTTTGCAGAGTTAACTCAATGGTGAAGGACCATTGGTGCATGTTTAAGTTTGGAATTTTAGCCAAACATGGTGGAGAAGTTAATGGAGCAGCCAAACCAAGGGACCAGGAAAACATGTCCGACATAATAGCAGCGTCAAGGATATTTTATTAGCTAGTGGAAGGTTCCCACATAACACATCATTCTAGTGGGAGTACCTCAAACTCATTCAAAAGGGTGTAAAAATAGAGAAATATGGGATGACATAAGCCTGGGAAAGGATGGTAGACAGCAGCGCAACATAAAGCAGGATGATTGGTGGAGTTTTAAAGTAGGAGGAACCAACTTGACAACTAATCTTGGAAAGGCTGACTAGGAATAAATAAAGTTGTGCAAAGTTGTTATAGGTCAATTTGGGCATCATCCCCCATGACTTGGTCAAACTGGAAATCATCCCCAGGACCAATTAAATAGGGTCTATCATCCCCTTACATTTTAGTTGCTATATGCCCCAAGAGAAGAACAACTCATTAATGGCTTCTATTGTGAGATTTCCAGGGTTTGAAGTATATGTTATATCACTTATCAGCTCACCAACACTGTCTCTCAGGGGAATAACTGCATTGCATATGCAGATCCTTCCATTCAAGGGTGCACTGCAATACACTTCCCAACATTCAAGGGTGCGTTGGTCAATTGGGAGCGAAATTCTCATTGTTCTGGAATCTCCACATGGCCAGTGCCTTCTAGAAGGGTCCATATGTGTCAAAAATCAAATCCAAGTGTCTATATAACACCTCTGAGCCTGGGAACATGTCTTTCATATTATTATAAATTCATTCATTTAGAAACTACCATTAGTTGCCCTATAAATTGAGCACAGATCCTAGTGCTAGGGAAGGAAGAATTTTGGTAAATAATTTCTGTTGGATTCTCATTTGAAAGAGTGAAAGTATTGATATCCTGCTAGTGTGATGTTGGATGTGATGAGGTTGGGATGAAGCTAGAGCTGGTGACATCAAATTGATCATTGGTTGTAACCTCTCCCTTCTACTCTTTAATAAAGATTGTTGTTAATTTTCCCATATATGTATATGTTTATGTTTCTATTTCTCATGCAATGGACTCTTGAATGATATATATGTTTCACAACTAATCGATTTGAGTGATTAAGATAAGTAGGCATTTGTATATTGCAATTTGTTTGATGTTCTCTATTTATACTCGCAGGAATCAATTTGGCGATCTAAGTTGGATTGGAAGCTACAATAAAAGCGATAGAAGGAGAAGAAGAAGCGCTTGGATCACAGGTGGGTTCTGCTATCATTCCGCGTTTCTATTTATTCTTAGAGAAAGTGATAGCAAAGTCTTTCATCTGTTGTTATAAGTGCCTAGCACCACACTTAGGGAATTTTATTTATCCGTAGATCATAATCCTGCATAATAAATTGGCGACTCCGCTGGGGAATTTTCTATCATTCCTGGTGTTTTTGCCTCTTCTTATCCACCCAGTAGAATCTACTTTCAGTTATTAGAATTTTGAATGAAAGAATTGCGTTAGAATTTTTTTTCTGTAGCTTGTATTTTCAATCATTGTTGCGGCCAACGCACTTTTGGTCAAGACACAATGCACTGCAGTGCACTGTCTCCCACTCAGCGGTGCACTGCACTGCACTATCTCCCCTTAGAGACTACGTTGCCCCCTTCGCCAACCAAATTCCATTCAAATTTTTCATTTCCATCATTCTTAGCCATTTGTTTGTTGTGTTTTCAATTGTCTGATACCTCCTAGAGACCAGTGAATTTTCCTGATTCTTCCTCCTTTGAAAAGTAAATTTTTTCAATGTCTCTTTATTTTTTTTTCATTATCATTGGCAAATCAAATTCAAAGTATTTTATTTCTGCATTAGATCCATCTTTTCACGAAAAGGAAATTTTCCTTAAATTCTTCATTTCCTGTAGGAAAAATTGTAGTTCAATTCTTCATTTTTCCTAAAAGATAAATTGTTGTTAAATTCCTCGTTTCTCAAAGAAGAAAATAATTTATTTTTGTTGATTTTATGCATATAGTTTCCTTTCTTTCATTCACATTAAGGGAGCTGAAAAGAAAAACATGCATGTGCATATAGTGAATTATGTGTTTTGCATAGGAACAAGTTAGGAAAGCTGCATTTTAGTTTGTTCTCTTTGTTGGTTTCTCTCAAAACTGATTTCTCTTTCCCTTAGTAGCTAGGATATTCATTGAAAAAGCTAAAATTGAAAAGTTTGCTTATAATTTTAGTTTTCATTTTTAGGAATTTCCATCACATCGTGTAGTGAACCTCAAAAGGAAAATTTTTAAACAATATCAACTTAAAATTTACACAAATTTACCTAAAAAAGCATTGGAACCATAACGATAACATTTAAAAGGTATAGGCTAGAGAAGTGTTCCATCGTCGTTAAACATAGAAGATGTCATTAACTTGTCTGCGATACATTCCAAGTGTGATACCTCGCTCCACATACGTAATTATATCGGATCTCATCTACGTACCTTCAGGTATATCGAGCGGTGTTCTAGTACGAAAAGTATAAGGGGGTTCTCTCACTGTGCAGTTTCGCATTATACAATGCTAATACGGACTTGGGCCTCCACTTACCTTAGGGTATATTTGGGAGGACAAATTTAGGTTACTATCCATCCATAGTGAACCGAGTTGGCCACCTTGTAACTTGTGATACACTGAACACAACATTCAAGGAGATTGCCTGCCCGTACTTCTTGGTTCGCCAGGAGGTATTCTACAATTCAAAATTACTTGGTAAACCTTTTTCCTAGAATTACCCTTTTATTTTGTTTATTTGTTTTTGGTCATAAAATAAATCAATCATCATGGAAGAAGAACATCCCTTTCCCTGTCATTCACGTAGACTAGCATTGAAACCACCTTTACCACCAGAAGCCATTTCTCATTGGCGAAGGCGACATCACTCTACCGAAACTAGTACTATCAATACCTTTGGTGCGACATCATCCTCACATATACCTGAGTCAGCACAAGTTGTTTCTACAAATCCTGGTTCATCTACTGTTGTCAAGATGGAGTCCTCATAGCTACCCATGGTCACGATCCATCCCATCAGTGAGACCATACCTCCCGAATCTGACGTTGTTCAACTGGAAGTTGATCCAGATCCTGTCAATTTTTTTCCAAAACATCTGAATCCCAAAGTCAAATGACCATAAGTTGTTCTTGTATTGGTTGCCCCACAATCTATTATAGCCATTGAGTCTCCCATATTGCGCAGTCAACCTCCTGAAATATACTTTGGGCCTGACGAAGAAATCCTTCCACCTAGTTTAATTTCGATTGAATAAATACCACAAGGAAAAACACCTTTAACTCCAACTCATTTTGGGGCAGAGCTTTACATGTACGCGTCTTTTCCTCAATCACCTGCCTATGTTTCTGTTGATCTTGTGTCTATTAGAGTTCTCGTAGATCCAATAGGGTATACATTTGCTCGAAAAACCATGACTGAGCCAACATCTTCAGCTGGACCATCTATTCCAATTGCGACAGCACCTGCTCTCACTACCTTGTCGATGTTCACAACTTCACTAGAGTCACATCTATATGGTGGCCCTTCCATCCCACTTGGTTACCAATATTTATTTGGAACCTTCTCTGGTGCATTCTCAAAACCATGGACTTCTCCAATGCCATTTTCTGGTATTCTAACTGGTAAATATATAATGAGTACTGAACGGCTTGATCCTTTATATATATCATCGCGGAAATATTAAGCTGGTCCATCTGGGTATCTTCCATCCAGTACAATTTCAACTGGACTCCTTGCATTCGGAGAATAATATTTTCCATCTTATTATACTCCTCATGCTGGGGGGCAACCTATGGTCACCCACTTCGATAGTACTCCGTCGTTATTTGGTCATCTTAATTTCAGAATGAATGTTTTTCAGTGGCAACCCACTCTGCCTATCCAACCACAAACAATTTTAAATTTGTATCAACTAGTTCAACCTGTTGCACCCACATCAACTCCACTTGTTAATACATCTTTTTCCCTGTTACAGACTCAAACTTTTGTACCTCAACCGTCTCAAGTAGGTCCTTCAACCCAATACCCTCAAGTATTAGGCCCTCAGACTCCAACTCCTTCGGATGGTTTACAACAACCACCTGTATCCGGAATTATTTATTCACAAGTTGGATTACCATATTATGGGATGTCGCAGACGCAACCAGGTTATACCTATCCTCAACCGAATCCAAGCTATCCTAGTTTGGGTTATAATATTGGTGGACAAACCCCTTGGCAGCCACAAGCGCAAATTCCACAACCTTCATTTCAACAAGTAGCATACCTAGGTTTTGGTCAACAGAATCCTCAAGTGTTTGCTTATCAAAACAACCCCTAGCTGGGTTACCCGCAACAAATTCCTTTTTTTGGCGCTCAAAGGCCTGTTTCCCAAGCAATTGCATCATACCCTGGCTATGCTCAACCTGAATTAAATCGACAGTTTCCCTTTGTTGCAACTTTCGATTTACCAGATTTAAACCGAATTACCAATGATCCAATAAATTACGCTCCTTGGTGGTTGGTGATACCTTAAATTACCCTCGGATATTCCTAAGTTCAATGGAAACCCCAGGGAAGACCCATCAACACATGTTATGACTTATCATTTTTGGTTTTCATCTAAATCCCTAAATGATAACTCTGTTCGACTACGTCTTTTCCAGCGTACGCTCACTGGTCCAGTCGCGAAATGGTATATTGAGTTACCAAGAGCTTATTTTGATAATTTCACTGCCCTAGCTACTATCTTTTTGACCTACTTCCAGTTACCTATACAATATGAAACTGGAACGGAACTCTTGACTAATTTTAAAAAGACTAATGCTACTCACATTTCTGATCATATTCATGAGTGGCATCGTCGTCATAGAATGGTTAAGACATTTGTTCCTGATCAGATCCTTGCTGAGTGGTTCAATAAGTCCCTGTTACCATCTATAATTGAGGATGTGGCTAAGGGTGGAATCATCACTAAAGAGCAGGTCATTTCTCATGCCCAATATTTAGAATTGATTTATACTCAGTCTAGCACGCTTTATGAGAAAATTCCCAACGCGCTGTGATCTAATTTTACTGTTCCTCCTCCATCTAAGGACTCTCATGCCAGAGATGGTATGATCGGTACTACAAGCACACATCACTCTACTGCATATGATCCTGCACCTTCTTCTGAAATCCATGTCATGTCATCTGACAAGGGAAAAACTGACAAGCAACCCGGAAGTAAGAAAAAAGGGAAATCAAAGAAAACAAAAACTTCTACCCTACAGGAAATATCATCTTATCAATCAACTGGAAATAGGAAACCTCGTTACCCTTGCATAATCTGTAATGAGGAAGAATTTTTTTGAGACTGTCCTCACCTCACCAAAGTCTCAAAATTGGTTAAGACCTCACATGCATCAGTTGTGTTGACAGATCCATTTCTGAATCCAGGAAAAAATTTGGTTACTACAGATCCATCTTCTAGTTCCCAGGTGCTTATGCTGTCTGTCACGAAGCCATTGACTGATGTTTTGGTTTCAACGCGTAATAAAAAATACAGTATCTAGGCTACTGATCAACCTACTACCTTGACCATGAATCCATCTATAGAATCGGTACTTCCGACTGCTATTCATGAATTGACAATCAAGCCATGAAAGGGAGTCGTTCATAAATCAACATTTAATCCTTGAGCAAGAGCTGCTCAAAATTATAATATAGTTGAATATTTGGCTCAATCCCCTTTAGCTATGTCAGCTCTTGAGGTGCTACAAAATTTTCCCTCCCAGAAACATGCTTTTTTGTCAGCAATTAGTGGAATTAATCTGACAGATTCCAATCTTGTAGTCTTTAATCATACGGGCTATGTGCCACAATTACCAGCAGAATTGGCATTCTCCATCCAAGTAAATTTTTTCAATCACCTTGTTCATCGTACTATTATTGACGAGGGAGCATCTACGTGCATTATGTCTCTAAATTTTTGGAAGTCACTTGGCTCTCTGCGCCTATCTCAATCACCAACAATGTTGAAAGCTTTCGACGGACATACATATAAGCCTTGCGGTATTATCAATAACCTACATTTTGAACTGGGGGAAAAACAATGAATGTTGAAGTTGAGATCATTGATGGATGCCTTGACTACAATATTTTACTCTGAAGGCGATGGGTATATGCTATGATTGTGATCGTCTCTACATATTTTAGAATGATTTCCTTTCCACATAAAGGTGTCATCACAGTCATCAATCATCTATCCTTCTTTGCCTCGAGTTCCCAGGTAACTAGAAGTGTTACGTTAGTTCATGCACCCCAAATCACACTTCAGAACATTGGTGTAGGAATCTTAAAGGATTCCACCCTTATAGGAACATTTGCATTACCGCTGCCTGTGACGTCGGAAGAAATTGCAAGTATAGAGACCTGCTACATGATATATTCCACTTCATCTGGCTTAAGGAAGATTATGGGTGATTCTGAAGTTGTTATGTTGGATGAGTTTCTGCCGCCCAGCCCAATTGAGCTGCCATAGCAATCAATCTACATGGCTTGGGTAGCAAATCCGAAATCATCATCGTCGGTCATTTGGGTTGATCGTTCATTAGATTTTGGTACTCCATCTGATCCTTTTTCCTCAACTTTCTTGACAGATGATAATATTCTAGAAACCATGATGTTAGAAGGAGAACCATGGGAAGATCATCATCATCGCTCCCATCTTGAGGATTACGAAGAAGATAATCTTAGTGAACTATATCACCCATCGATCGAAACTTTCTTTTCAAATTCTATTCCTCTAAATGTAATCGATTCCGAGTGAAATTTATCAAGTCTTGAAGAAAAAAATTATATCGATATTTCGACCAAACCCGGCATTATAGAAAACATTCATGTCCGTGTGTCTTGTTCTCCATCAGAACTTGAAACATATCACTCTCTCTTTCGTGAATTTTGTGATGTATTTTCTTGGTATTATGAGGAAATGCCAGACATAGGTACTAGCATCATTGAACAAACCATTAAAATGTACCCCGATGTCAAGCCGATACGTCAACGCCTTCGTCGTGTTCATCCGAAGAAGGCTATTGCCATTAAAGTAGAAGTTGAAAAACTTTTGTGTGCTGGTTCCATTTACCCTGTTCCGCTAACTGAGTGGGTTTCCAACATCGTTCCTGTTATGAAAAATCAAGGAACCATCAGAGTGCGTGTCGATTATCGGGATGTCAATCTTTCTTTTCCAAAAGACAACTATCCTACTCCCTTTATTGGCCAGATTATTAATGATTGTGCTGGATGCAAATTATTTTTTTTCATGGATGGATTTTCTGGCTACAATAAAATCAATATCCACCTAGAGGACAAATATAAGACATCATTCATCTCTCCCTGGGGCACATTTTCTTATCGGAAACTCCCATTTGGTTTAAAGAACACCAGGGAAACTTTTCAGAGAGCAATGGATTATGATTTCAATGACATCAAGCGCATTTTTCAACCCTATCTAGATGATTTACCCATGCATTCACGAAACCAGACTCATCACCCGATGAATTTGAGAGCTATCTTTTTACACTGCTGACACTACAAAATACGCCTCAATCCACATAAATGTGTGTTTTGTCTTGGTTCCGGTTATTTGCTAGGATTCGTCGTCTCAAAAGAAGGAATTTGAATAGACCCACTGAAGGTCCAAGCCATTCTTGATTTTCCTGCGACATCAAATTTTCTTCAGCTACAGAAACTTCAGGGAAAGGCTAACTTCCTAAGGAGGTTCATACCCAACTACGCCAAAATGGCTAAAGGATTTACTCGGCTCTTGAAAAAGGGGATTTCCTTCCATTGGGACCAGGTTGTGCAAGCTTCTTTTGATGCTGTCAAGGATACACTTGTCCAGGCATCATTAATGTATCCCCCCAATTATCAGAGTGATTACTTCTTATATATCGCCGCGGCTGATATGACCATTTCTATGGTATTGGTCCAAGTAGAAAATGGGATAGAACATCTGATCTATTATTTGAGTCATAATATCAATGATAGGAAGCAAATTATTCGTACATAGAAAATATTGCATTGGCGGCTGTTGAATTTTTCTAAATATTTCACCACTATATCATGTTTCGGAAGACCATTTTCATTTCGAATTGCAACCCCATGACTTACATTTTATCACGTCAATTGCTGGGGAGCAAGTATTCAAAATTGATTTTCATTTTGCAGGAATTTTATTTGGAATTCATCAAATCCAAGTCAAAGAAGTCTTTATTTTTGGCTGAGCTTCTTTATGACCTTCCCTCTCATAGTACTGCTACTACATCGGAACCATCTATTCCTGATGAGTCTCTATTTCTAATCGGATCATATGATCCTTGGTATGGGGATTTTATCATTTATCTCTATACCCATACTTTTTAGCCTGATACCTCTTGGTCTGACCAGCGACGTATTCGATACCAAACCAAAGATTATCTGAATTTCGGTGATACACTTAGTCATCATGGTGTCAATACAATTTTAAGAAGGTGCCTCTCTCATGAGGAGGTTAAAAAGGTTTTAAATGATTGCCATTTTTTTGCTTGTGGTGGAAATTTGTCTGGATACACTACTGCACAAAAGATACTCCGCGCCAATTACTTTTGGCCTACCATTTCTCGCGACTGCATCCTCGCGGTCAGAAGTTGTCATGCATGCCCGATATTTCATCATAAAATCCACAAACCACCAGCGCCAATGCATCTTGTTGTCTCTATGGGACCATTTTCAAAATGGGGCATTGACTTCATGACCTGTAACCCTCATTCGTCCGGGGGGCATGGTTATATTATTGTTGTGGTAGACTACTTTACCAAGTGGGCCAAAGTGATGCCTACATTCAACAACACAAGACAAACAACTGCATTGTTTTTCTTTAATCATGTCATTTCACGGTTTGGGGTCCCACAGACTATAGTCATAGATCATGGTTCACATTTTCGCAACCATATGATGAATGAATTGATTTCTAAATTAGGACTGTCACATGATAGTTCTACTCCTTATTATCCACAATCAAATGGAAAAGTTGAGGCTATTAACAATATTCTTAAACGAATGCTTCAACAAATGATAGGAGTTCATAAAAAAAATTGGAATTTAATCCTGTACTCGGCTTTGTGGGCGTACCAAACCTCGGTGAGAAATGCAACCAAATTTACCCCCTTTGAATTAGTGTATGGTTTGGAAGCTATCTTGCTAATCTAATGTGAAATATCATCATTAAAACTCGCAATCAACTTTTTACCTAACACCTATGAAAAAGAAGCACATCTTTTTAACCTCATCCATCTTGATGAAACGCGTCGTGAAGCCCAATTGGCCAACTAAGCGCATAAGAGACGTATAAAGGTGCAATACGACAAGCATGGCCAGCCTCGCATTTTCTCAAAGGGTGACCTAGTCCTTCTCTATGATCAGGAAGCTAATGTAATAGGCACAGGGAAATTTTAGCCATTATGGCATGGCCCCTATATTGTCAAAATAGTTATTGCTAAGGGTGCCTACAAGTTCGTATATTACGATGGAATTCCGTTGGTGGAGCCTTGAAATGGGTTGTATCTGAAACGTTACTATGCTTAATCATGAGCATAGTAATTTTTTGTATTATATTGTATATAGGTTGTTGATTTTCATTTACTATCTTAGTTTTTTTTCTAGAGTTTTCTTGAAGTTAGTAATCCACTTTACATTTCATCGCAAATGTCTGAATCTTTGGAACCATTTGTTGGGTATGCTGATGGTGCTAGTCATAGTACACTAAATCTATCTTCTTCAGCGTGGGCCATTTTCACTCCGAACGACGAATTAGTGAGTTTTCAAGGGACTTGTATCGGTCGATCTACAAACAATATCGTTGAGTATAGCACGTTGATCAAACTTCTCTCTGATGCCATTTCATTTGGTATTAACCACATCATCATAAGGTTAGACTCACAACTTGTGGTATTACAACTTACTATTGTTTATATTGTCAGAAATCCAACACTGCATTGTATGTTCCTAAGAGTTAGAATTTTGGAAAGACATTTTGATTTCATTGAATATCAACACATTTCTAGAAACTTGAACACATTAATTGATTCTTTAGCGAATTATGTTATAAATAGAAGTTTACGACACATGTAAAGATACATTCACATATTTGAATAGGATTGCGAAATAAACATAGGAAAACACTAAAATAAAATAGATAGATAGTTATAGGTTTTTATAAAATTTGTGCCCAAGACACATTGTCCATCTGACCTCAAAATGTATGCAACATGTCAAAAGTAAACTAGTGATGCTCATGGTAACATGCTACTGATCTAGCTATCCTACGCAGTAGCCACATCCAATGGTTATGAATGCCAATAGTATGACATTGCAGTCACATGGGTAACCCTTCGATCCAGCAATCCGAAATCCTGAAGGTCAACCCCTGTATATGCTACTAAAGCTTAGTAATAGTCTCAGCCATATCCAAATCCTGAAGGATTGCTCTCTAGAAAACCCTCTCTGTTAGCTCATTCGCTCCCTACTTTGGCTCTCCCACTGGTCTAACTCAACCCACATCTGCATTACATTAAAAATTTAGTTTAGTCTTGGGAAAATATCAAAATACAAAAACATGTATAAACCTTAGAAAAAATAATAATAAAAAACATGGTCAAAACATCCTTACCGATTGCACCCACTGAGCGCCTTCGAGTAAAGCTAAATATGGATCTCCTCTAAAGTCGATGCCTGCATATGCATAGTCATCGATGGTAATAATGTTTCCTGAACCAGGTGAAGAATGCAGTCGAGAACACTACGGTCAATTGACCAGCAAGTCCAGCCATCAGTTCTACCCATCTCTGCATCCTTGGATATCTAGGTTTAGATATACCCAATGTCACAGGCTGAGGCTGCATCAGTGGAATCTGCTCTAAGGAAAAAGAAATGAGGATCGAACCATAGTTGAAATTTTTGTTCCTTACTCCCTTTTCCTTGCTCAGTTGTTCTTTCATTAGAGAAAGTACGGCTTCAGCCCAATTGAAAATTGTTGGTTCCATGCACTCTAGCGCATACTGCATATAAGATTTGTTCGCTACGTGTAGTGTAGTGGTACCAGCAAGATTTTTTATCATGAATAAGATGGCTCTCAATGGAAAATCACGAACATCGCAAATTTTAATTTTCCCATCCCTGCTAGGCTCTGCCCCTGGATTACAATATTGCAATATATAGTCTCTCACCATCTCTCCTTCAAGAGCAGACCTTGAGAGAGAAATGGGTAGGCCTCTCCTTGACAAGCCTGTCAGAAAATAGATATCCTTCACTGAAATTGGGACAAATTTGTTCCCAATATGAAATGCCTCAATCGATGGATCCCATGCATGAACAAGGAACTCCAATAGTTCCATCTGTTGCCTCATCCCGATAGACGGAAGTACTTCAATAACCCATAGTCTCTGAGGGCTCTTACAGTACCTGGAGCATTTAGGGAAATAATGTTTTATTCTTCATGCTCTCTTTCCCTCCAAGTAATTGTCATTTTGGTCCGTTGAATCCCTGAAATACAACCATAAGACTCATTAGGACCATTTTCATGCAAAAAACTAGGCAAAATTTGGTGCACACTGTAAGAATAAAAAATGTGAATTGCACCCAACGTGACCTTGTTCAAGAGACAGAGCCTTGCATATGCACCTAGCCTCCATTTTAGGTGCATTACAACATAGGTTTCGACATCCAAGGGTGCGTTTCCCTATTTTGAAAATAAATTTATCCAAAGGGGCCCAAATCCCTAAAAAATTGCAAGGAAATGAAACAAAAAGACTACTGAAGGAAAGAGGAGGTTTATGGAAGCAGCCTGGATGAAATGGCGAGGAAAGCCATCCACATAATTGATCATAATCAATAGCTAAATTTTGGGGGAAAAAATAGGTTCAGAACTCCGAAATGAAAATGGTAACTTTCAAATGGTAAAAATGAAAAGTCAAACTCTTTTAATTAGTCATTTGATTATTTGAAAATCACATTTATTGTTGTGACTGTGGGTTTATTCATTCTTTATCATGAAACAAGTATTTTTAATCCATTTGATTTTGTTCTGAACAAGTTTACATCTGATATAATATATTAGTCGTGCACGCTTATTTCAAGAATGATTTGACCACAAAGCATACTTTTATCCTTATTTTTCAAGCTTTGATAAAAACGAAAAAGGACTTGAAGCACACTTTTATTGCTTTTTCGAGCTTCGATAACATCGAAAAAGGAACCCCAGGAGTCTTATTTTAGCTCT
The DNA here is from genome assembly GCA_034641835.2 of Pinus albicaulis. Taxonomy (NCBI): domain Eukaryota; kingdom Viridiplantae; phylum Streptophyta; class Pinopsida; order Pinales; family Pinaceae; genus Pinus; species Pinus albicaulis. The sequence goes on along the minus strand of CM076569.1, from coordinate 810,869,424 downwards.
TTTCAGACTACGATAATGTGAAAATATTACTGAGCACTTGTATTTTCGAGCTTGTAAAAATAAATGAAATGAAATCTACTCAGTATAAGTATAACCCTTTTCTGGACTGAGATAGATTATTTACGAAAAATCAAAACCTTAGTCGAACATGCCTAGGAGGTTCTCTCAGATATCATTTTACACTTTCTTAGATCAGAGCGACAACTTTATGAAAAATTAATTATGGAGCTTTCTTTTGTCCTCTTTTTCAAACTCTCTAAATATGAAAAATTATTGGGTTGTCACTATCGTTAGGCTCGTTAAAACATAAAATAGCGACGGGCTTGTCGATCATGGAAAGAATTGAGTTTCATTTATCGCTAGACTCATTAAATTATTAAATAGCAATGCATATTCACCCGAAGGGTTGAATTATAGATAAAGCATATGTTATCCTCCTCAAGCTTGTTAAAAAATAAAGAGGTACTAGTTGACAAATGACCGGGGAAAATTTGGGAAAGTGAAAAAAACTTTTATGGTAGCAGGTCGCTCTTGGACATGAAACTTTAATCCATCATGACTGTTTTGGTTGGGTAGTCTTCTTGATGGCTCATTCGTACCTATGGTTCATCATATCTTCACTTTAGTTTTGGGTCAATGTTGCCAACTCATCCGAGTGTCGTCGATATGTTCAAGAAAAGTCATCTAGTGAATAATCATCCTTCTGCAATACTCATAAAACTTCATTTTCATGATAGTCATCCCTGAGCATTTCTATATCAAGTCACATTTTGTCTCTGAATTTAGTAACTCCCGTTTCGCGATAAAGTGGTTTCCTGTTGACATCAAATCATCATCCAGGAAGTCTACTTAGAAACATCATCTTCCAGTACCATGAGGCTTGTTACAGCATCGAAAAGATCCTCGCTTCCGGACCTTTGACTGAAATATTTCTTTTTGTGTTCGACATCAAATCATCTATTCACACCTTACGAAATGTACTACAGTACCTTGAGAGCCATTAACATCAATGTGGTTCTCTCGCGTTTGTTAAAAAACTCACATCATTGGCTGGTAATCAAACGATGTCTTACCATGTTCAACTACAAATCATATATTTGCATGGCTAGAATTGTACCCAAACGATCGAGTGAATGAGATAAGAAGACCCCGGATCTAGTTTTAGCCATTCGGGCTGCGATTTCAGGATTTTTGTAACCATCATCTGTACGGTGACCTTACATACAGATTGTCATCCAAACATGGGCCTATATTTGTAGGCATGTCTGTATTGGGAAAAATTCCAATTTAGACGACTTTCTGCATTATGTACATGTTATTAGATAGTTTATGTGCAGAGCATGGGAATGCCTCCCTCAACAATTCGTGATCAAGGTGAAAATATAATGATGTAATGTCTTGTAAGATTGATGCAGGTATCCACTCCTCTTCAGTTCCATCTCATCATGTCGTAAAGCATCTCATTCAAAATATTGTTATTATTTCGACTTCATGCTTTAGGGGGCAACTGTTATAAGTCAATTTGGGCATCATCCCCCATGACCTGGTCAAACTGGACATCATCCCCAGGACCAATGAAATAAGGTCTATTATCCCCTTACATTTCAGTTGCTATATTCCATAAGAGAAGAAAAAATCATTCATGGCTTCTATTGTGAGATTTCCAAGGTTTGAAGTATATGTTATATCATTTATGAGCTCACCAACGCTATCTCTCAAGGGAATAAATATGTTTCATATGCAGCTCCCTCCATTCAAGGGTGCACTGCAATGCACTTCCCGACATTCAAGGGTGCGTTGGTCAATTGGGAGTGAAATTCTCGTTGTTCCGGAATATCCACATGGCCAGTGCCTTCTAGAAGAGTCCATATGTGTCAAAATTCGAATCCAAGTGTCCATCTAACACCTCTGAGCTTGGGAACATGTATTTCCTATTATTATAAAGTCATTCACTGAGAAAATACCATCAATTGGGCCTATAAATTTAGCACAGATCCTAGTGATAGGGAAGGAATAATTTTGGTAAAGAAATGTTGTTGGATTCTCATTTGAAAGAGTGAAATTATTAATATGTTTCTGGTGTTATGTTGGATGTGATGAGGCTAGGATGAAGCTGGAGCTTGTGACATCAAATCGATCATTGGTTGTAACCTCCCCCTTCTACTCTTTAATAAATATTGTTGTTCATTCTCCCATATATGTATCTATTTATGCTTCTATTTCTCATGAAATGGACTCTTGAATGATATATATGTTTCACATATAATTGATTTGAGTGATTAAGATAAGTAGGCATCTGTATATTGCAATTTGTTTGTTATTCTCTGTTTATACTTGCAGGAATCAATTTGGCGATCTAAGTTGGATTGAAAGCTACAAAAAAAGCAACAAAAGGAGAAGAATAAACACTTGGATCACAAGTAGGTTCTTGTATCATTTTGTGTGTCTATTTATTCTTATATAAAGTGATAGTAAAGCCTTTCATCTATTGTTCTAAGTGCCTAGCACCACACTTAGGGAATTTTATTTATCCATAGATCATAATTCCGCATAGAAAAAGTTTAATGGCTTAGGATTATAAAGAACTAGGCTAGCACGGTAGAGCAGAGTTGCAACATTGGCCAATAGAAAAGAAGTTAGTCTAGCATGGCATTTAAAGGCTTAAATATGTTGGTTTTTTGTTTTAAATTTAACAAAGGAATTGATCGAATAACATAAGGCCCGAGATTCTTTCTCTCTCCTATTTAGGAGGACACATGGAGCTATTTTAGTGGTCACCATGGCATCAGTACACATGACATGTGGTAGGTAAATTCAGCGTTTTTGGGTTCCCTAATGGGCCAAATATGATTGGCATGTGTCACCACTCAAATGGCACCACGTGGCGTTGATGATGTGAGCATGATTTCACCTCAGAAGGTTGACCCCAGAATATTTATAAGGTGTACATGTAGGCATCACTGGGATAACTAAGCATCAAGAAGTTTTGGTAGTTGTCAGAGCCAGTTCACCCTAACAACATTTTGATTGTTCCACAAGCATAGGCATTGGTACCCATAGGGACAATTGTGGCAGATAATTAGACCCTGGAGGTAACATAAGTTAGTGCAAAGAGGAACCATTGCGATAACAAGGCACCATGTGCACATGGAAGCTGTCAAAAACATATCAAAACATGGAATTCATTTGATTGGTATTTAGGTTCAGACAAGTGGCCCACTAGGACACAACATCCCAGAGGCATTGCCTCAAAAGGATATATTAAAGGCACAAATAAGGAACCTCTAGGTTGAAAAATCTTTGAGATGAATGGAAGCCTATGGAAGAGAAAGATCCAATGGAGGAAGGCGCAGGGTGGACACATGTTGAACACGTAAATTTGAGAGGCTTTATCCAAGAGAAAACAAAAGGCGAAAAGGGAAATGCGGTTGGGATAATGGGCCCGAGAGACAGAAATATTGTTGAAAATTAACAGTTCCAAAAAATGAAGGAAGAGACACCCAGGTCAGGGTTTTGTGGATTTTTCATGTGTTAAAGGAATCAAGAACCAACGGAAGGCATTATGCAGTGTTTTACATATAAACGCTCTGGCCCAAAGTGGATCTATAGTATTGATTTAAAAGGCTTTGGTTTTATGTTGAAGTGCTTTAGGCACATGGATGAATGGTCCAGAAGCTATGAGTTAATCCCTTCAGGCTATAACATAAAAAGGCTTGACTGGCAGTGTTTTATAAATAAAAAGAAATGGGCTTGCAAAGGTGTATTTAGAAGCATTTTAATTGAAAGCCTTCAAGATTTGGCATGATTGAGTCACGAGCTTTAAAATTGGTGTTTATGAAAAATAAATTAGCGCGGAACTACAATTTCTAAAGCATGTGTTAATATACCAATGGCGGTGTATTTTTCGGCATGGATAGTTAAAGAGAAAATTTATCAAAACTGTTAAGTTTGGAAAAGTTCTAGAATTATAAGGAGCACTTCTAAATTCTAATAAAATTCCAGAATTAAAAAAATTGACAGTAGATCTCAGTATTTACAGCTAAAACGGGTAAGGAGAGTTTGAAAACTTGAATAACACATTGATATGACCCGACATAAGAAGTACAAAGACAAAAAAAAAAGAATATTCATGCAAGCATTCAAGTGCAAGAGAACTATAATCTCAATTCCAAAAATATCAGTCCAAATTTCTTTATAAGGAGAATTTGAGCAACCAAGGAAAAAGGGTGAAGGTTGTTGATGCAACTTGATGCATAGTGTTGATATGCATCAGAGGTGAATCAAAGACCCATGTTAGTGTCTGCGAGGTGTTTTAGAAGGCAAATAATGAATTGGTGATTGGTGTTTGGGTGTAAGGATTGATGCTACTAGTATGTATATTTTGGTGATTAGATCAATAATCAGTGATTGCTGGTATGTTTGGTATTTATTCAAAACACATATAATTTATAAAGGTGTTTGTTTACTAGATTTGGTGAGTTATTAAGGTAAGAAATTTTATTTTTTTATGAAATAAATTGGTCTATTGCTTCTATTTTGAAAATGGATGAAAAATGGATCAACAACGCCAAAAATTGGTAGCTTGCAATACATGGGCGACCATCCCTTTCAACAGTGGCTGATAAACGAGCGGGGAAAGAGTCCCTTTCAGTAGTTGTTGATAAACAAGAAGGGGAAAGATTTCCTTTCAACAATGGTTGATTAACAAGCACATGAAAGAGTCCCTTTCAGCAGAGGTTGATAAACGAGAAAGGGTTGCAGTTCCTTTTAATGAAAACTAACAAATGAGAAGGGATAGAAGTTCCTTTCAGTAGCAGTTGATAAACCTACAAGTAGATCTTGTGGAACAATGATGTAATAAATTTGAAGCTTGTATTTGAAAAATAAATAAAAATAATATTTATGTCTCATATATATGTTGGATGTGTATGACAATGGTTATGATGTTATGTTTTATGTGATTGAGTTGTGTTGTTTATCCATGATTAGTTGCCAAAGTGATTGAAAATTATAGATTTTCAAGAGTTGTATAATTTGGTCACACTACTGATTCAACCCCCCCCCCCCCTCCTCTCATTAATGTCCAGGTTTCCATTGTTTCCAACAATTGGTATCAAAGTAAGTTTCCTTCAAGATAATTTTAATAGCTCTAAGGAATATCAATGATCTTAGAGAACCAAGACTGGACTACTTCATATGGAGTTCCATTTTTAATGGGTCAAATTATACAAATTGGAAGTTAAGAATGAGAATGTACTTGTAAGCCCTTGATTTGGACGTATGGATATCTATGGAAAATGGATTAACAGACAATGGTTGATGAACAAGCCAATGAGGAAATCTTGAGTGGATTGTCCCCACTAGATATTGAGAATGTAGTATATTGTCGGACTACCAAAGAGGTATGTTATGAGTTGTATTCCATATATGATATAGGCATACAAGTTACATATTATGTCAAGAGGCTTCCCCTAGAGGATGGAGAATTCAAACTGATTTGGAGAGTATTGAAGATCATGAATCAGAGGATGATTCTTCTATATCAAGAGGCCAAGATATTAATAAACACATATAGGTTTCATAGGATATGCAATATGCAATTAATTTTATTTTTTGTTGTTATTGTAACACAATAGGTAATTTATCATCAAAATTCTCAATTGCAAGTAGTAGTGAAAGTGAGATTTTCTCACCTAGTAGTAGTGAAAAAGGAACTACTTTGATAGCAATAAAAGATCTATAAAATGATCATGAAGAAAATGGGTCCATCTCTGGTGAAGAGGAAGATAAAACATCTCATGTGTTAGTAGAATAATCCCTAGAGACAATGTAACAAAATATTCAACAAGATGTGAGTGAAATAGACATAAGTCATGAATCTAGTGAATCCTCTATTTATTTGGAAGATCTTGAAGAAAATATCTATTTGGAAATGCAACTCATAACAACCTTTGAGGATATAAAGGAGCTCAAAGGAATTAATATAGAGTTGGAAGAGGATAATAATACATTAACAGAGAATTTGTTGAGTCTTCAGAAGCATGAAAATAATTATGAAGTTATTGAAGAGATTCGAGGAGACCAAATTCCCCCTTAGGTTGAAACAATATTTGAAGGTGAAAGTGACTCAACAACATCGTTAAATGGACTTGACAACTTTGTTAAAGAAATATCCAACATCATTGAAGTAGAAGAGAAGCTAACAAAACACTAAGGAGACAAAAGAACTTCTAGAAATAGAGACAAAAGTATGCAACCCTCATATGTTTTTATTGTGATAATGCAAGGAAATTTGCCTATAAGTGTCGAGAAAGGAAAAAACATGCTTCAAGGTGGAACACTCTATTTCAGCAACAACCATGAGTTGCTCAGAGAAATACGAACATCCATATACAAAGATCCTTTTCCTGTCAAAGAAAAATTATCAAAGGCTCAATACCGGGCTAGGAGAGTGACTATCAGTTTAAGAAAGCGGGTGAGAAAAAGATTTGGTAAGAAGAATATTTCCTTTGCCCATTTCTTGAATAATGTGAATGCTACACCTGAAACCAGGTATCCCAATGAGGTGTAACTAATTAGAACCAAAGGATGGGTTTAGGGTTGACAGGCTTGTCCCTCCAAAAGGAAAGAGTTCGAAAGGGAATTTTTGTCCCTCATATAAAGACTCGTTCATACCACTAACAATACTTGAGACTTCAAGGGGAGATGAGACCTCGCCTTCAGAAGCCATGGGTGGAATTAACTGATGAGTGAAAACACGATATGTACGTGGTGAAGGTGCCAAAGGTACACCTGGTGTATCGAAAGGGCAATACTGTTGTTGAGGAGAAACCACTATAGGATCAAATAGCAGGTTCTCAGGAAACAACATATAGCTTATTGGCTCATCAGGAGGATATTGAGTGGCAAGAGGTTGAACACTTGGAAGGATGAAAAAATCATCAGTTTGAGTCAGTCGATGGCGAAGAGTCAGAAGAGACTCATGATGATGTCCCTTCGAAAGAGGGTGATGAAGGGGAAGCTGAAATTGATGGTTCAGCCACGATGAATTTATATCAAAAATAAAAAAGAGGAAAAGTGGTGATTAATTAAAGGCTTTAAAAAATATATTCATAAGGAGTTACTCATGATGTGGCCTAGGAATATATTAATGGGTAATCCACATGATCGTGGGCAGTTGATTTTAGAACTTAAAAGAAAAAATATATAAAAAATGGTGAATTAGGCATAAAGGATTACTAGGTATCTGTGAACTGCAATATACACCTTGGTGATAAACTGAAAGAGAAATGACCAAGGACTTAACATACGAAATCCAATCTCCCTGAATTTTGTGTTCGGTGTATCACGTCTACAAGGCGGTCGACTTAGTTACTTATGGCAGGTTTGGTGTCTCCCAAAATATACTCGACGGTATGTGGGAGTCCAAGTCCGTAGTAGTCCTGTCTGATGCATAACTGTTCGATGAGAGCATCCCAAATATACTTATCATACGTCAATATACTTCCATACATGGCATAGGATATCACCTCCAGGTTGTAACGCAAACTATTAGCGACAACTCCTATGTTTTACGATGTTGGAACACGTCTCTAGCCTAGACCTCTAAATATGTTTCGTTAGGTTCTACACACCCCTTAGGTTGATTGAATAAATTTTAAATTTTATCATGAATTAGGTTTCGGTTTCAAAGCCCTACCAATGTCATCTGAATTCCTAGGATGCAGCTACATGAGAAAAAGAAACTATTCATTTCGATGAAAGCTACACTAATTAGGAAGAAGAAGTTAACACAATCCACGCAGAAAGAAAAAAAACTCATGGAACGAAATTTCACTATTTTTTCAAGTGCATAATATAAAGAAAAATGAAAATTATTTTCATGTTCTTAACCTTCACTAAATGCACTAGAAGCGAATTGAAATGAAATTTTTCATTTTTAAAGAAAAACGAAAGCAAAAAATCTTTTTGTTTTTTTTTATGAGCACAATGCAAAAGATATATAATGCAATCCAAAATTAATCACTCACTTTGAGTACTAATGAAATATCTCAAAATTCTACAAGGTACAAGGATATAAATATCAAAGAGAGACCCAAACTCATTTCCTCAAAACAATAAACCCTTCATTTTTACACTAATCAACACATAAAGAGAACACTTTAGTCGAAGGCAAGCAGTATGATCTATGCTTGTTAGCAGAAAAGAGACTCAAATGCACACATGGTTAACGCTTTAAGGCTCTAATCTCAAAAATCAATTGAAAAAAAAAACTAAATAAAAAAAAACAACCTGAAATATATGACAAGATTTGACTCAAAAGCAGGTCCCGAAATCAACAAAGCATGCAACCATTCGGATGACTTGAAAACACCTAGAAACCCTAGGATGATAGGGATGCACAACTCAAAACATAGAAGACCAAAGATAGGGAAATTGAGGCAAAGACTTCGTTGAACAGAGAAGAACATGAGTTATTTGAACAAATAAAGAAACTCAGAAGGACAAGACACATTGGAAAGTAATAGAAAGAAACCCTAAAAACATACACACATAAATCAACGTGCTTGTGAGGCTGAACCCCGCACTGGAAGAGGAAAATCACTTCTGTGATAAAGCATTCAACATTGATCAACGCGTCTATCAGAGAAAGAACAACGTTGATCAAGGAAAATGAAAAAAATCAAAGGATTTGCTTAAATGGAACCACACTTATCACTTCAACAGAGAGATAAATGAATGTAAGAAGTTACAAAAGCCACAGACAAAGGGAGATGGACACTCGACAAAAGATCGATGAAAAAATGAAAAATCAAAGAGTGAGAAAAGAGACTAAAGGAAATGACTCCCCAGTGGAGTTTCCAATTTTTTATGCAGGAAAATCCTCTCTACGGACAGAGAATATCCCTCTAGCCCTAGTATGGGTTTAATAATAAAGGGAAAAATCTAGCACCTACTTTCCTATATTGTAAATGAACATAGATTTTATGGAGATGACCTGCCTTGATCTGATGTTGCGATGTTGCTCCTTGCCCAAGTCTTTTTGATCCTTTTCTCTTCTTAGTTAAATCCATGTTGTCATCAGTGCTCAGTTACCTGAACAAGTGATCAAACAACACAAAACGTGAAAGGACAAAATTAATTTTACATAAAAAATTTATCTAGTTGATCAAGGAGTACTATAAATCTAATCATGAATCATGGAAAAGAGTGGAAAGTAAGAATCAATTTTATCATAGTAATATAAGAGGAGGACTTACAACCTGCACCTTGATGTCAAAGCTCTCCTTCAATGGGTCTGGATCCAGGCACGTCTCTAAGGAACTTTTTTCAACTCGGTACGAGAAGGCCAAAGATATCAACTCTCCTTCAATGCCTATAGCAACATTTCTCTCTCTTTTGTTCTTCTATCTTTGTTCTAACTAGTAGAGGCATGGGAGGATGTCCATTTTATAGTGATGGGAGAGGGAACATGGATCCACTTAAGGTGGGGAAATGGCTTATCTCCTTGGGTGGTTCCTCTTTTGTAGGAACAACAGGCCCAAAGGGATAAGCTTGGCCTTATCCCCATGAACAAACAACCAGATGTCCACTCTCGAAGCTTCTAGATCATGAAGCTTCATTTCTGTTACACCATTTTTTGGTCATCTAACCTACTATCATTAGATGGACCCAAGTACACCATGTAAGACCAATTTCACCCTAAGTAAAATTGCCTTCACTATGTAAAATAACTTGATAAAACACGTTTATTAGGTTGTTTATGGTCTAAACAGGAAACCCCAAAAGGAAATATTAAACAAACCTATATTTGTTTGATTTTCCTGGTCATGTTTAACCCAAAAAAAAGAAATTAATTAGATAACTATTATCTTATTATTTTCTAGGAATAATTACTTAAACCTTATTTAAATAATATTCCTTGTTAAATTTGACTAAATCACTCATAAATAATTAAATAAATCATTATTTATTTGATTATTACTCAACCACATCCTTAAAATAATAAATAAATCATTTATTTATTTATTATTTACAAATAAAGGGATTTGACCCAAGTCAAATTCTTTTTCCTCCAACAAATATAATAAAATATTCCATAAAAGTTGGATCTTGATTTGGTTAATAATATTTTAATTATGCACCAATATCTAGCCTAACTCAATATTTTGTTATAAATAGAAGGGTTTTTCCATTCATTCTTCACCTTTTTGTTGCCTATTAGATCACTCTCGCTCTAAACTCTTGGTCTCGACTTTGAGCCATTATCATTGTCATATTTTCTATTATTTTTCTCGTGTGAGCCCTCTTTGAGCTCTATTTTTGTCTGGTTTTCTACACCAACAAGAGAGAGAAATGCTAGATCTGAAGTGCTGAGGACTTCCAAGAACCCATCCCATTGAGGAGAATTGGAAACATCTTCTTGTTTTCCTCTCAGGTGCCATTAATACAAAAAATTCTTTCAAAAATTGTTCTTGTCTTGTCTATTGGATATATGGAGCAAACCCTTCTTTTTACTGCTTAATGTCTTTCTATGCATAGATCTAGTTTTTGCAGCTTTTGTCTTGATCAACTAACTACAGATCTGAAGATATTGGCAGCCATATTTGATGTTAGGGCTATTATTTATGCGTAGCTAAGGTGGTCTTTTTTCGTACACTTCGGCAAAGGATTCATACTAACAATTGGCGACTCCACATGGGTTTTCAATTACGACCGCTGTCGTTTTTCATATTCCTGCATATCCAGCTACTTCAGACCCTAGGGTTTCTTTTTAGATTTTTTTTTTTCCTATTTTCATGTTGTTTTTCACCTATAAAACCCTAAAACATTAAAATTTCTCACTTCCGCGTGTTTCTGGCCCTATTGCGTGTATACATCCTTCTTTTATCGAGACAACAACTTTTCCTCAAATCTACCGCCGGACAACCTATTGGAGGTCGACTCTTCACTCCGAAGAGAGCTGACTCCGATCAGAAAAATGTCAGCAACCTCGCGACCCGTTTTTTTCCATTGCTTTTCCGCACCTTTTCTAGGTTTTGTCGAAGCTTCATTGTTTTCAAATTTCTCCGTCTCTCGCTCACTGGACCTGTTTCTGATCTGTTTTTCTCATCTAAGTGGGAACCTAGCCCCCTAGGGCTTCATTACCCTCCACTTTTGGTGGAAGAGTTTTAGCTGTTTCAGGTGTCTGATTTTTCAGAGTTTCAGCCTTCCCTTTTTCAGATCTGATACCTCTTTCTCAGATCCCTTTAAATCAGCTCTTCTTCCTTTCAAACCACCTCTTTTAGTTTTTTTTGGACCTTCCTTTAGGACCTCCTCCCTATCCTTTCTGCTTTTTGCTGATTTCCTCCTTTTTTCCAGCCACCTTGCCTCTGCCTCTTGGCTGTTATCTGCACCTCTTTTCAGCAGCTTTCTCCTTTAGATCCCTGTCCCTTTCTACCCTAGATCTATTGGCCTCTTTTTAGTGTGTTTTAACTAGATTTTTTCCCTCTTTTAGATTAGTTTTGAGAGACCCGCCTTTTTGGGTTGAATCGATGCACTAGTAGCTGTTAATTTTATGTTATTTCAGCATTATATACTGTTTTTTGCAGCATTATTTTCAGTTACGCAGCACACTTTTTCTCTTGCTCTCAAAATGAAAAGGGTTTAAAAATTAAAATTAACGCACACCACACACTCACCCTAAGCGAAGAAGAGCCTGGTTTACACCGCCAGGAAAATAATTTAAAATCAATTGACATTGCACCTTTTTGCCCTTGTAATCACTTGATTCTACACCTCCCTGCCTTTGTCGGTCGTTCTTCTTCCCCTCGTGCCATGTTTGTGCTGTCATCATTGCGCCCCCAAGGCGCGCATCCCGGAGACTTCTTGGCCTTCACCCTCAGTTTTCGGTCAGTCGACCTGCTTCGTCCCGCTGTCGTCGAGCCAGTCCTCCTCCGAGTCCGCATTCCGACTCCTCTTCTGATTCATTGGGTTCTCCTTTTACTTCCGGTTCTCCCCCTGTCACCTTCACTATGTCTGGTCCAGGGCCTAGCGCTAGCGGTAATCCTGGCCCTAATGCCGGAACTACTACTAGCGGAACCGCCACAGGAACTACCTCGGCTGCACCCTTGCTCCCTTACATGGCAGGCCTCAGCCTCCCCAATTTCAATCAGTTGATCAATGACCCTATCCGCCACGATGTTGGTTGGCTTGCAATGCCAACCAAGCTCCCCTCCAACATCCCTAAGTTCAAAGACCATGCTGGAGAAGATCCAACCAACCATGTCCGATCTTTCCACATGTGGTGTTCCTCCAATTCCATTACCGATGATTCCATCCATCTTCGGTTGTTCCAACGCACGCTTACCGGCGACGCCTCTAAATGGTATGTTGACCAAGCCACCTCTTCCCATACCACCTTTGCGACCATTGCCCAAGCCTTTTTATCTTATTTCCAGCTCCCTCTCCGATACGATACTGGTACAGAGCTTTTGACTTCCTTCAAGCAAACCTCTTCAACCCGCCTTTCCACTCATGTCCAGGAATGGCGAAGAAGACGGAGCTTATGTCGAGCCCCCCCCCCCTTCGAAGATCGGGTTTATATGGACTGGTTCCTTCGCGCTCTCTTACCTCCCATTGGCAAAGATGTCGCCTCCCATTTCCCTCAAACCGAAGAAGACGCCCTCCAAGTAGCCTTGAAATATGACCTGATCTACGCTCAGTCTGGTTACGTTTATACCGTCCTTCCTGACCTCCCCAGGCCCGGTGGCGCTAACGCCCTAGGGGCATCTCATTCCGCCGACGGTATCGTTGGAGCCCTTTCTCATCCGTATGCTCAACCTCCTATGGGCTATGGTCTCCCTCCGGGAGGGGCCAACACCTCTAGCACTTTTCCCCCTCTAGGTAGCATGTATCCAGGATACGGCATGCCCCATCATTTTGCCCAACCTCCTGCGTACCTCAATGTTGCCCAACCTAACCATTATCCTTATCCGCAGCCTGGTGCGCCATCTCCTCCAGCATACACGCTTCCACCTCCCTTGCCTCCTCTGCCCCCGCAACAGCACCTACAGCCCCCTTCCGGGCAAGTCTTTGCACAGCAGGGCGCGACTAATCGCCCTTCTCAAAGAAGGCAGAGAGGCAATTCAAATCAATCTGCCCCTGGTACTCGTGGACCCAATCTTCAAGTTATTGACCCTAACACTGCTAACCAGCAACAGGGCACTCAGCCCAAGCCGGACAGGCCTCTTCGCACAAATAAGCCTTGTTCGTGTTTTGGTGTTTACGGTCATTACACCCACAATTGTCCCCTCTTACCACAGATGCGGCAGATGTGGGAGTCTCAAGCCACCTTGTGAAGACAACATGCATCCCCTCATGCTCCCCCTAATGTGACCACTACTCAACCAGCTGTGTTTACTGATCCTTTCCCTCAGCAAGGATTCGTGGCTACCCAACCACCTGACGGACAGGTCGCCACTCCACCTTCCCTTTCTGGTTCCTCCGATTACCAGATCCTCATGATGAACTCTGATCCATCCCCAACCTTCGACCTTCACCTTCAAACTCGGTCTCGCCAGTACCCCAAACCTTCTGCTCATTCTACCCCCGAGTCCCCTTCTTCCGGTTCTATAGAGCCTCTTTCGACATCCAATGGTCCCTTACATATCCCTCAACCCAAAGTTGAGGTTCACACCAAGATTCCTAAAGGACCGTTACGTTGAAATGCTGCTTCTGGTCGAGCTGCTCATTCATATAGCATAGTAGATGATTTGGCGCAATCTCCTGCTGCCATTTCCACACTGGAACTCCTCCAGTCGTGCCTTTCCCAAAATAAGGCTCTACTATCTGTCGTGGGCGCTGTAGATCCTGCTGATGACCAAATGATTGTTTTCGACGCCCATCAATCTGAACATCCTCCTCTTCCTGCTTCCGTCGCCTTCCAAATCCCAGTCAAAATCCGAAATGCCAACGTTTCTCGGTGTATAATTGATGAGGAGGCATCCACCTGTGTGATGTCCGCTTCGGTTTGGAAGCAACTTGGATCTCCTGAGTTGGCCCCTTTCACGATCACCCTTCAAGCGTGGGACGGTCACGCCTCCCAGCCCATTGACCTTTTTCGTAATTGTCCCATCACCCTTGCCGGTAAGACTGTTTGCGTTGACGTCGAAGTCATCGACGCCCCTCTAGACTACAAAATTCTATTGGGGCGAAGCTACACCTATGCCATGTTTGCTGTCCCATCCACGATTTTTCGCAAGATGTCTTTTCCCCACGATGGAAAGATAGTCACCATCGACCAGTTGACTTATCATGAGCCATCGTCTCAGACCTCCCCAGAGACGACCATCTCTTCTGTAGCCAATAAGCAAACCATCGATTCCTTGACCAGTGTCTCTCCCGGCGTCTACAAAGACTCCTCCCTGCTTGGAACTTTCCTTGGTCTCCCTCCTCCTCATATATCTGATCCTAGCTTATCGAATGTTTGCATGATGCAATCGTCTCGGGCTTCCCTTAAGCGACCCGCTTCGGCTAGTCAGCAACCTCAGACTCAACCTCGCCCACCGCAACCCGCCCCTAGCCATTCATCTCAGCCAGCCGGACCTCCTCCTTCTAGCCCTTCTCCTACAATTGGTATCTTTGAACCCATCTATCCTCCCGGGTCGGTTCCCCCAGGCCTCAACCAGCTCGGAGCTGTACCTCCTGGTCATTATCCCGCCGGTCAGATACCTTTCCTGGCTCCCCCTCTCGAAGTCTATACGGTCTCTGTCATGGCCACCCTCTCTCTCCCTAACCTGACCCTCGGCATACCCGTCTGGTACCTTGACCCTCCAGCCGCTACCCCACCTGGTCACCCCAAACCCTATCTTGCTTTGACACCGGTTCAACCGGTCCCCCTCACTTCTTCCGTTGTTACCATGCCCTCCGCACCTCCCCAGGACCCTACCCATGTGGTGACAGCTCCAGGAAAGAAAGGCAAAGCTCGCAAGGGGGCATCCAAAGACAAGGCCACCTCGACTAACCCAACTCCTCCTCCGCCCGCAAAGCCTTGCGCCTTGTGTGATGTCGTCGGTCACGCCACCCATACTTGTCCTGAGTTGCCCCGCATTCAACCCATGGTTAAAGTTACGTTCCCTGAGTCTACGGTCTTCGACCCTTCTCTTCCGTCCTCGTCCGTAACCAAGAACCCAAAAACTATTCGCACTAGCAAACTTTGTGCTTTGTGCGGTATCCATGGCCATTACTCCCACCATTATCCTCACCTGACGCATTACCGTGCCTCTTTAGAAGTAGTCTGAGAGTATGAGGTTGAACAAAATCAATCTGCCTCTCCCATACTCGCGCAATATGCTTTGGGTCAGCTTGAGGATCCCCCCGCTCCCATCGACATTCCCCCCCTTGATGTCCAGATGACGGAGTCTACTATGACCGTTCTTTACCTATCATCCTCTGTGAGACCCTTGGAGCACATTCCCCTTGAATCCTCCCCTGTTGTTTCGCTTGATCCCCCTTCAGCGACCACCCTGGGCTCCACATATTTTAACCATTTGTTTCCCTGTTATTCTGTTGTTCCCCGTGACGATCCATATGCGAGCCTTTCTTCCCCTATGGATGATTTAAGTAACTTTTCTGCGTCATGTTGTTTCCCTTCCACCCATGACCTCCTCCTTTCCGCCCATACGCGAGATAACACCACCCGTATCTCTGTTGACCTCCTCAGCCCGAGTCCCAGCCACCCCTATAGCCCCCATATACCACCATCCAGTTTGTATATGCGTCTTAGCCATCTTTCCCATCACACTTCCTCCCGCAGTTACCGCTCGATGTCTACTATACACTCACGCTGCCGTCATTGTCCCTCCTCCCCCCATTTTTTTGTCTTGTAACACTATTGCGTAGGACCTCCCATCCCCACCCTATATCGGTTACGCCGATGGTGCAAGTCGTTACTCTCGGAATCTAGTCTCGGCAGGTTGGGCCATTTTCACCCCCTTGCATGCCCTTGTGCTCTCAAACGAGGTCTGCATTGGTACTGCCACCAACAATCAGGCTGAATATGATGCAGTGCGTGGTCTCTTAGTCGATGCCCTCTTTCATCGCATCCTCCATATGCACGTTCGTTTAGATTCCCTACTTCTTGTCATGCAACTAAATGGTGTCTATCGTGTGTGTAATCCTGTGCTGTTTAGACGATATTTACAAGTGAAACTCTTGATACGTGAATTTGAAATCATAACTTTCAACCATGTACCTCGAGAACAGAATCACTATGTAGATAGTATTGCAAACCATGTTCTAGATTGACATTTATCACACGCATTTCATACAAGATGATAACATTCATAATCATTAAAAAAGATGCATATCCATAATATGTGTCGCAAAACATGTGTTTTAGAGTCCATCTACTCTGATACATTTGACATGCCCATAGCATGTTACAGAAAACTCAAAACTGGGGGCACCACCTGCCCCTACATTCACACTAGGGGGCACCACCTGCCCCACACCTAATCACTATCTGGCGAATCCCGAGCCAATGGCTCTGCTCCTGCAGCCTGTAGATCACGTATCCCCTAATCGGCCATCGCCATGCGCCGCATGACACCTCGCCATTCCGAGGGTAGACCAATACATGGCTCTATGTACTGGTCGTCCAAGTCTTGCCACCCGCGCTCTGACACTCCGGTCAGCAACCTTTCACATCTACGGCAGATTTCCTCCAGAAGGGCGACCACATCCTCATTATGCGCTGCTCTCGACCCACTCGGACCTGCAGCTCCAGATGCTGCCGGTCGTCCCATATATCCGGCCGGTTTTATCGGAGCTATATCTGCATACAAAAAGTACATGAATCAGTACCCTATCTACTATTCATTAACTTTAACATGCCCAAAAAAGAATAGTTACTTGTCACTTACCATCGGGTCCCCATACTCGACTAGGCGGAAGTGGCAGGTCCGGATCCCCACAATAACTCATCCCACTATAGGGATAGTCGTCTATGTATAACGGCATCTGATCCCAATGGGCAAAGAACTTAGGTCGAAACACTCGTCTGACTGCCCCTCCTCCTCCTCTACACAGTAGTCGCCCCCACCGGTGCATCCTAGGCTCTCTCGGGCCCCCATCTGAGAGCTGTATACGAGGTCGTAAGGTCGGGATCTTCTCAAAAAAAGAGCATAATAAAGTCCCATACGAGCATTCGTGGTTCACTTGCCGCTTGCAAAGCGACAGCTGTCGTTTTAACGACACCAATATCATTTGGGCCCACCCATAGTAGGTCCCACTCAACACACTCTCTACGATCATCATCTGACCCCCAGTGATGTGATGGAACGCCTGGTTGCCCAGGATCCGCAGCACCGCTGCGGCCACTGCCCGGGTCTCCAATCTCTCTAGGTCCCCGATCGGTATCCGCGTCCCTTTGACTTGGAGACCCAGTCAACAATGCCGCTCCACAAACTCCATGATGTTCTGCCCCTGCGGTAACACTGGCTGCGTATTTCCCACCATCCCAAGTGGCGGGAGACCTGTTAGGAAATACACATCCTGGACTGTCAGTTCGATCCTGTGCCCCTGCACTACAAAGACCTCATGATCTGGATTTATGCAGGAACGCAACAGAATAAACATATAAACATAAATACAGAGATGCAGCGGAAATAACACTTCATTTCATTAATATCAAAGAACTGAAATTTGCTTACAGACAGAATGGAAATAAAACTAGCTGGGGCGCTGGTAGCTATCTCTGAGAAGAGATGTGGCGGCTACAGGCCTCTGAACTGAGTTACAATGAGGCTCGAGGGCCTATTTATCATTTAGAAACAATGGGAAATCCTAAACAGCCAAAACCCTAACCCTAGGAGATGAAGCGCCAAAACTATGGGCCCCGTTTAGGTAAATTGGTGTTTCAACTTCCCAGGGGCGTAACTTTGGCATACGATCTCCGTTTGACGCGTACCATACCTCGTTAGAAAGATCTATCCGAGGACTACAAATTTGGAACATGCAACATCGGTCCATGGACCCATGTTGCCCTCCGTTTTCCCAAAAAACGTCGTTTAGGGCCTCAAAACGGCTCCGGAAGTTTAGGACCCGAAAAACTGCTAAAAATAGTAAACTGTGCCGAAACTGAAAAACTGAAATAGACAATGTTGGAGCCCCAAGTGGAATAGGCAGGTGACCACCAATATCCACCTGGATCATTCCTCCCCCCTTAGGAAGCAATGGTCCCCATTGCGTTAAGTTCCTCCATGAGATGAGGAAATTTCTGCTGAACTTGGTCCCTGGTGAACCACTTTCCTTGGTGCAGGAGTTGGCCAGCTTTGACAACCCGATATAGTTGGATCTTCTGCTGGCGAGTGTTCTTGATTTGCATGTCCATGATACAATCTGTGGTGGCCTATTCCATGCAGTCTGGATTTAACTCTGTTGGTGTGAGTTGTTCTGCAATGTCCGAGGTGTCCAGTAGAGGTGGGAAGTAAGGACGAAGGCGATCCACATTGAAGACTGGGTGCAGACCAAGGAATGCTGGAATACTGAGCTGGAATGCATTGTTCCCTATAGCCTTGGTGATGGTGTACGGCCCGTATCGGAGCGGGCGAAGCTTGCGGTGGGGTCCAGTGAGGCGCTCCTTCTGCAAATGTAGCCATACTTTGTCACCCACCTGGAAGTTATGTGGCACCCGGTGTTGATCAGGGCGTTGCTTGTACTTGGCATTGGATCTATCAAATATATCATGAACCTGTTGGCGGATGTGTTGAATGCGCTCGATGAAGCTACTGGCTTTGTCAACTTCAGACTGGACATGAGCTGAATTGGCCTGAGCAGCTGCAAATGGCATGGCTACGTCAATGGGACATAGTGGCTGGAATCCAAAGCCCACCTGAAAGGGGCTATGGCCGATTGAACTGTGGAGAGCCCGATTATAACTATGTTGTACATAAGGGAGGCTCTCGTCCCATGTGCGTGGATGCTTTGAATTGTACATGCGCAGAATGTGTACAATCATTCTGTTGACGACCTCTGTCTGGCCATCTGTTTGGGGATGGAAAGGTGTGGACTTGGTGAGCTTGGTATCCAACATCGACCAGAGGCTGGACCAAAATGTGCTGAGGAACCTGCTATCCCGATCTGATATGATAGACTGTGGGATCCCAAAGTGCACCCACACTCGTTCAAAGAAGAGTTTAGCGGTGGCTTCTGCTGTGATATTCTTCTTGCAGGCCGCCATAATGGCCATCTTCAAGAATCTGTCGACGACCACAAAAACACAGTCATTTCCCTGCTTAGTAGAAGGCAGGCCTGACATGTAATCCATGGAGATGGATTCCCGAGGTCGACTAGGGGTAGGTAGAGGAGTATATAGGCCTTGCTTCTTGATGGTCGGTTTGGCAATGGCACAAGCAGTGCAGGATCTGATGTGCTTCTCGACATCCTTTCAAAGGTTCGGCCAATAGAAATACTTCTGCAGGATTGCTACTGTTTTCTTGACCCCGAAATGCCCAGCGACTCGACTTTAGTGTGCTTCCCATATCATCTTGGCACGCTCGCTTGAAGGAACACAAAGGTGTCCCATGTGACATAAAAGTGCATCTTGGAGGTGAAAATTTGGAACTTGCATACCCCCAAGAGTGCCTTGTAAGTTTGGCCGAATTCTGGGTCACTCTCATAGAGAAGCGGCCAATCAGAAGTCTCGTGCCCACAAGAGTTGAGCACAGTGGTGAGCGCCATGATCGGTGGTCGGCTGAGGCAGTCTGCAACATGATTGGTGCTACCCTTCTTATACTTGATGTTCAAATGAAATTGTTGCAGATATGTAAACCACTTCTGATGGTGATCATTCTGCAACTTCCCTTTTGTCTGTATGAACTGCAGGGGCCTGTGGTCTGTGTGGATGATTGTTTCCTTCCCCAAAATGTAATGCTTCCATTGTTGACAAGCTTGCACAATGGAGTACATTTCTTTGTCATATGTGGGGTACTTGCGAACTGTGTCAGACAATGTCTCACTGTGAAATGCCACTGGATGTCCCTGTTGAGTAAGAACTGCCCCAATAGCATAGTCAGAGGCGTCTGTCTCGATCTCAAATGGCTGTTGCAAGTCTGGTAAAGTGAGCACTGGGGCAGAACAGAGGCGGTTTTTCAGTTCTGTGAACGCCTTCTGTTGAGGTTCCGACCAAAAAATTTTTGCTCTCGCTCCTCCCTTGGTGACTTGACTCAAGGGCCAAGTGATATGAGAGAATCACAACACGAACCTCCGATAGAAATTAGCAAGACCCAGAAAGCTGCGAAGCTCTGTTATAGTGGTTGGGGCTGGCCAATCCCGAATGACTTGGATCTTGGCTGGATCCACATGCACCCCCCTTTCATCAATAATGTATCCCAGATATTGAACCTGGGTCATGTCAAAAGTGCACTTTTCCAAATTGGCACACAACTTGTGTTGCCGCAGTGTTTGGAGGACTTGTCGGATGTGGTGAAGGTGCTCTTCCCAAGTCTGGCTGAAGATCAGAATATCATCCAAGTACACCACTACAAATGAGTTGGTGAATGGCCGCAAGATTTCATCCATCATCCTCATGAAGGTGGCGGGAGCATTCGTCAACCCGAAAGGCATGACCAGCCATTCGAAAAGGCCTTCCTTGGCTTTGAAGGCAGTCTTCCACACATCGGAGGGTTCAATTGGTACCTGGTGATACCGAGACTTCAGGTCGATCTTGCTGAAATATTTTTCACCTTTGAGTTGGTCCATAAGGTCATCAATCCGTGGGATTGGGTACCTATTCCGGACAGTGATCTTGTTCAGCGCCCGATAGTCAATACAAAGTCTCCACGTCCCATTCTTCTTCTGTACCAACACGATCGGGCTCCCACGGGGTGATGAACTTGGTCTGATGTGACCTTTCTGCAACAGCTCCTGAATCTGCCTCTTGATTTCATCATTCTCCAGAACAGAGCGCCGATAGATCGGTCCATTAGGTAGCGACGCACCGGGGGTCAGATCAATCGGGTGCTTGACCTGACAGTGCAGAGGAACCCCTGTGGGTGAGGTGAATATGTCCCCGTACTCCTCCACAACCTTATCCATTTGTTGTTGTTGTGCAGAGGAGCCTTGTCTGGAGGTCGTGGCCACAGTCTTCTTCTTGCCCTGGGGGCGGATCATCAGGAAAACAAATTTCCTGGTTTGGGAAATGAGCTTACTGCATTGTTTTGCAGTAACCAAAGAGATAGCGGCAGGAGGTGGTACCTCTGGTATCCTGTACAACTTATTTCCCAAAGTAACAATAACATCACGAGGTCGAGACTCATACACAACATGATGCTTCCACAAGTATGGTTGTCCTAATAATACATCAGAAACATCAATAGGAGCAACGTCACATAATACCTCATCCGTGAAGGGCTTGATGCTATAGGGAAGGCGGCACTGCTGGCTGACGCGGAGATCTCGTCCTTGGTGAAGCCACACGATGGTGTATGGATGTGGGTGAGCTGTGGTCGGCAAGCCCAACCGCTTCACGGCGTCTGCTGAAATGAGGTTCTTTTGGCTCCCATTGTCGACAATGAACCGTACCGGGGAGCCCTTTACCCACATCTGGGAGTGGAAGAGACGTTCCTCCTCCTCTGGATCTTCCGGTTCCTCCTTTTGGATCTTTGCAGTGGCAACAGTGGCGTTGGGCTCCGCATCAATAATCTATTTCCCTTTTTCATTCGCCTTTTCAGGTTCTGATTCGGAGTCAGAGCATGCATCTAACTCAGAAGCCCTCATCTCGGCCACTAGCGACTGCTTGGCCCGACACTCACTTGTGTTGTGAGTGGAGCTCTTATGGAACTCACACCACTTTCCCGTGTCCTTCTTTGGCTTTGCGGTGCCGTTCTTTTCTTGTGGCTTCGATGAGTTGTTTTTAGCCGCCATGCCTTGGCTCGGTCCTTTGTTCTGCGGTTTGGAAGCACCTTTCCCTTACTTTTGATTCGCAGATCCAAAGTCTCGCTTCTTCTGCTTGAATTTCTGCTCAATCTTGGCAGCATACCGGTATGCCGTACCAAGCGAGGAGATGTCAAGGAACTCCATTTCCTTCTGAATGTATTTGTGCAGACAGCTGCGATACTTTAGCACCAGATGTTTCTCTGAATCTTTGATACCCAACTTTGTGCGCAGGGTATGGAACAGATTCGTCAGCTCATGCACATCTTGATCCCTTTGTTGTTGCAGCGTGGTCCATTGTATGTAATTGTCCTCATAGCTCCCCACGGGATAGTATTGTTCCTTGACGGCGTCTCGAAAAGAATTCCAAGTTGGTACGGCCGAGAACAGAGAGGGTTTTGTCTGGTCCTTGTTCTCACAGTAGGTTTCCCACCAGTCCTTAACATGGGGGGTAGCTTTGAGGAGTGCAAAAATAATCTTCTCCCGGTCTGAAAAGTCATGAACAGAGAAATATCCTTCTAATAAATTCAACCATCTATCTACGGCATCAGTGTCTATTTGACCCTCGAATATGGGAATGTCAAAATTTACTTGTACCTTAAAATGAGTCGCCACTCCAGAGTGGCTACTGGATGCAGATGCGCCGCCGGTGGGCAGCCGTTGAAGGATCTGAACAAAGTTATCCATCATCACGTTCCTTTGTTTTTCGAGGGCCCCCTTGAGCAATATTTTGATAGGATCTCCTGCTCCCTCATCTTTCTTTTCGTCCCCCATGGGCGTCCGTCGAGGTTTGCGAGGCTGATCTTGCAAAGGTTCCACCAGATCGAGCCCCAGCTCCTTATACCCCGACCTCGTTGGGGACATGCAAAGAAGGATCGAGAAAAAGCAGACCGCTCTGATACCACTGATCCGGATTTATGCAGGAACGCAACAGAATAAACATATAAACATAAATACAGAGATGCGGCGGAAATAACACTTCATTTCATTAATATCAACGAACTGAATTTTGCTTACAGACAGAATGGAAATAAAACTAGCTAGGGCGCTGGTAGCTATCTCTGAGAAGAGATGTGGCGGCTACAGGCCTCTGAACTGTGTTACAATGAGGCTCGAGGGCCTATTTATCATTTAGAAACAATGGGAAATCCTAAACGGCCAAAACCCTAACCCTAGGAGATGAAGCGCCAAAACTATGGGCCCCGTTTGGGTAAATTGGTGTTTCAACTTCCCAGGGGCGTAACTTTGGCATACGATCTCCGTTTGACGCGTACCATACCTCGTTAGAAAGATCTATCCGAGGACTACAAATTTGGAACGTGCAACATCGGTCCATGGACCCATGTTGCACTCCGTTTTCCCAAAAACCGTCGTTTAGGGCCTCAAAACGGCTCTGGAAGTTTAGGACCCGAAAAACTGCTAAAAATAGTAAACTGTGCTGAAACTGAAAAACTGAAATAGACAATGGTGGAGCCCCAAGTGGAATAGGCAGGTGACCACCAATATCCACCTGGATCACCTCATGCTCTGGATCCCAATAACTGATAATATGGGCCAACAAGGGCTCTCCAGCTGTCATCAAAGGGTTCTCCAAAAACTTCAGAACCCCAAACCTGGCCAACACACAACGGACACCCTGATCTGCCTGGATCTCTGCCCGTAATGTACCCAGGTCTCTCTCTCTCTCTAGTTCACCTGTATATCTGCCATATTTGCACAAAAACATCATCTTTGTCACCCTACAGATAGGGAACACTGTAACCAAACACAAAAAACCCAACTCTCAGCCATCAAACAACACTAAAACCCCCTCATCTTCCAGGTCGCACTTTTCTGCCAAATCCTGGGACAGGTCACACCTTTTTTCTCAAAACCTATGTCCCAGGTCGCAGATTTTGGCCCAAAAAGTGTGACTCGGCCGAAAATATGCAAGGGGGTTTGTTCCTGAGATTCTGGGCCCTAATATGAACTTTCAATCCATCAAAATGAAAGAGTAAGGTTAGGCCTCTTACCTGCAACTGACAGATCTCGATTCCAACGGTCGGTTTGTCCGCTACGCTCGCCACAAGATTTAGGGTCTTCTCTCGTCTCTACCTCCACAACAGCAACACTAGAAAATGAGTGGATTTGGAGGGAAAACTGCCTTATTAAAAGAGTACCCTTGTTTCTTCTTTCACCTGCTGCAACCATACCGTAGCTCTATTTGAGAAACCGTCTGCACCATTGGAAAGCTCTCACCGAGCCCTCAAATGGGTATCTGTTAGTTTTTTCTGATTTGATACTTCACCAGGACACATTTTGTCCACGATGGGTCACTTCACCTCCCCCCAAATCGAATTTCCTCACTTCCAACACTTGTTTGTGGGGCACCACTTTGCCTCCCTACTTGTCTTTGTTTGTGTCGATTTTCGTCATGAGATATCATCTTGTACTCATGTTTTTCGGGTCCTCCATGGGCTCTTTTCTATGTGGCAGCACCATCGCGTCGCCCTTGTTTAGAGCATCCAAGTTGAGTCATCATCGCATTCATGGAGTCTATCTCGAGTCCCTTTGTACCCCGCTATAGTCCTGTGTAGTCAATTTAGCGTCCTAAATTGCTAACATAAATTATCAACTAGGGCTAGTAAACTGATGAAGTGTGGTGCACTATATGTGCTTAAGTGACCTCTTCCTTACTTCGTTGTATGTGTTTTTCTTATTGTTTTTATTTTAACGCAACGAGGATCTTCTATCAAACTTAAAAATGAAATGAAATGACAGAGCTGAACTAAATGTAATCTACCTCTGGAGTGCTCTAACTAAATTAACATGCAACTAGTCTATGGAATTCTACAACCCATCTTGTTCATGATGAATGATATTTTGGAAGAGTTTGTAAAATAGTCCTGGCTGTATTATCCAACGCAATTGAACATAAACGTAAAACTGAAAGCAAATACAATTAAAATCTAAGACACCACAGCTATTTCTTACTCATTATTATGATATTTTGGAAGAGCTTTGTAAGAGTAAGAATGGCTATGCCACTTAGTGTAAACAAGCAACTAAAACCTACAATACCACAGTTATTCCTTATTCATCATAATGATATTTTGGAAGAGTTTATTAGAGTAAGTCTAATTGTGATAATTAACGAAAGAAATACAATTAAAATCTAAGACACCATAACTATTTCTTACTCATTGTTATGATATTTTGGAAGAGCTTTGTAAGAGTAAGAATGACTATGCCACTTAGTGTAAACAAGCAACTAAAACCTACAATACCATAGTTATGCCTTATTCATCATAATGATATTTTGAAAGATTTTATTAGAGTAAGTCTAACTGTGATAATTAATGAAAGGAATTGCAACTAAAAATGCTAATTAACTCAACATAATACAACCAAATCTTTTTCATCTAATAATGATATGTTGGAAGAGCTTTTTAAGAAAAATAATGGTTGTAAGATAATGAGGATCTTTTAATTAAAAAAATAATGCAAGACATGATTTAAAAGCTAACAACACATAATTAAAAACTACTTATCTAGAAAGCATGTAGAAGCCTCCTTAGATAGCAGAGGCCCTCTGCTACCAATTTGGTGAAGTTCTTTAGCTCCTTAAAGTTGTAATCAAAACAGCATCAAAGAACTGAATTTCTCTATTGAAAAACTCACAAATCTACATCCCATTCCATCTTAAACTTTGTTACAAAAGACTCTCTATTCCTTTCTCTCATTCTCCTATTTTTCACTACTTTTTCATTACCCATGATAGGAGAAAGCTTCTCCTATTTATACAAAATATGAGGAGTTATCTCATTAATGGGAGTCCATGAATCTCTCCCTCCATCTCTAGAGTTACAATCAAAATAGGAAATGATAAGACACATGTCTTTCTAAAGTTTCAACACAACTAAGAAATGAGACACATATCCTCTTAGAGTTTCAATACAACAAGGAAATGAGACACATATCCTCATGATCCCATGATCTTCTCCAACCAAATTCGAATTTGTCCTTAGAGTGCCACATAAGGGTCTTCTAGAAGTCTCCTTTTTGACCTACACATGTCACAAAACTCATAACACATATATAGATATATGAAACTATGTTAATTTTCTAGTTTCTAATTATAAATTCACTTTAAATACATAAAATAAATAACTTTGGAAAACAAGGATCCTAACCCATATATTTATGAAAATAGTTACTTGATGTAGGGTTTTAGGTCAGATGGCTATGAAATAAGAGCTAAATGGTTATGACATAATGGAAATATGTATGAATATGGAAAACACTTTTGAGACTCAACATACCCCCCAACTGAAGTTGTTGCATGTCCTCATCCAACTATTGCAATGATTCATTTGTCCATGAGTTGATCTTTTATGAGTTTTGACTCATATAGATTCGTTCCAAACTTTGCTTCTTGATATTTTCTTTTTGGAAAAGTATAATACATTTGATTGCAACAATATATATATATATATTTTTTTTAATGGTTGGTTCTTGTGTGACAACCAATTTTTTTTTTGAGCAATGGTTCTTGTGTAACAATGCTTTATTTTCTTTGTTGCATCAAAGTTCATGAAAACATTTAGAATCAATTACTTCATCAATGAATTGATCATTTGCAAGGCATATATTCTTTTGGATCATGTTGCAACAATAGTTGGTTGGGAAGTATATGTGGGTGGAAATGAAATGAAAATGTGTGATAGTGTATGACATGTGGATATGAAATGATGTTCCTTCCCCCCCAACTAAAGATATGACAATGTGAAAAAGGGAGTGAGGAATTTTTCCAAAGTTACAATTTTAGCATTCTAATGAATTACATGACTAAATGTTCTTGAGTTGACTAATGAGTTAATATTTAATGAATTAAATAATATTTAATTCACTCCACTCATATCTAGTTGATTAGCTAGTTAACTAATCCCAACTAGTTCAACTGAAATAAATAGAACACAACTCCACTATTTGTCCCGTTAACTCCTCCAAAACTTCTGCCACTGAAGTCTAACTGAAGTAAACCATGCAAGATGCCTTAAAACCCTAGGAACCACGTGATTCCTTGTGTCAGTTGCATGAGCCACCTCCATGACTCAAACTGAAGTGCGCCAAGAGAGTAAACTGCTGTTTATAGTCAAAATATTATTAAGGGTAAATAATATTTGACTTCCATATTTTAGGAGATCAGTCTAAAAATAGCCTGGGTCCTAAAAATAAGGGTCTCATCTATTTTTACCGACATGTCGCATACTTTAAGAATCTCCAAGTAGAATTCCCAAATTATGCTCCGTATGTCTAAAAATAGACATAGTCTAAAAATAGACTTTGCGCCAGAATTTGCCTGCGGGCCCACTTAGTGAAGGCGACTTCATTTCACTAAGCTCCATCATCTTGCTGCATTCTCAACAAAGATGGCAATGGAGAGTAGAAATGTCAATGGGCAATAA
>CM076569.1:810391497-810841962 GCA_034641835.2 Pinus albicaulis | reverse complement strand
AGTGTATGTGACAGTTTCAACAGGAGCACTAACTGTAGTGCTAGTGCTGCTAGCTGGTTTACCTTGTGTATCAGTGTTTTGGTTGTCTTTTTCCTTTTTCTTTCCAGAACTCTCAGCTGCTGATTTGTTACTTTCAGCAGTTTCTTTAGAATTCTTCTCGGGTCTTTTCTTGATGGTGACCTCAGAAGCTTTGGGTTTGGCAGTTTCTTGACTCTTCTTGCTTCTGAGCTCATATTTTTCTCTGACCTGCATCATAGAATTTTCAAAACCTAACCAGTAATCCTCAGATTCAAACCATTCTTCATCCCAACATGAGGGAGAAGGTTGATCTTCTTCTCTGGAACAGTTATGGATTGAGTTTTCTACTTCAAACATGTTTATTGTATTTCCCACAGATTCTTTTATGATTCCTTCATCTTCATCAAGAAAGTTTTCTTGAAAAGGAGGAATAACTTGCTGATCCGATTCTCTTTGTCTGTTGGGAGTGTTATTGTTCCTTCTAAAGTTTTGGTTCTGATTTTTGTTCTGGTTGCTAACTGTGACCACCATTTTTTCCATCATTTGTTGTAGCTTTTCTACATTTTTGTACAATCTGTCATAATTAGGATCAGATGAGGAAGCGACATTGTCATCTCTGTATGTTACCCTCTTCTCAGATCTCAGTCTTGCTCTTTTCTCAATCAGATTTGCCTCTATATTCACTGCACCTTTCTGCATGTCCTCCAATGTGTTGTATTCTTTATCCCTAAGCTAATAGGCCATGTCAGCGTCAAAGCCTTCGAGGTATTTTTATGGAGCCATACCTTGGGGAGGTTTCATGTGTGGAGGGAGGGCATTGTAAATGCTGTTAAATCTCATTATGTAATCATGGACACTCTCTCCTACATTTCTTTTAAGGCTCATATATTATGCTAGGAGTTGGTGATGGTTGGCCTTAACTTCCCATTTGTTTATGAAGGTCTAATATAGATCTGGGAGGTCATTAATGCTACTCAGGGGTAGGCCCTTAAACCATTTCTTCACATCACCCCCTAAGCTCTGGGAAAAAATTCTCATTTTGACTGTATTATCATCTATTTCCATGTAGTCAAAATAATCCTCCATCTTATCTACATGTTGCTGGGTTGTGATAGACTCTTTTGCAGTGAAGTGTGGGATCTTTGACTGATAATCATTTGGTAAGGGTACTAGAGGTTGGGGTAAAACCAAAGGTGCATACCAAGTTACCATAATGATGTTCTGATGGGGTAAAGGGTTGACTTGAGCAGCTGATATATGGATGATAGGGATATTATGACCAGCAGAAGACTGATGAGCAGATCTAGGGTGACTGAGTCCCAAGTTTTGTATGAAATTTATATCAGGAGGTGTAGATGGAGGAGTCTCCTTTTCCCTAACGTGTTTACCACTATGGGGTGGTGAACCAGGGAGCTCAAGGTCTGGCTGATCTAGGACATTGAGTGACCTAGTCCTTGGAAAACTATTTTGAAGGCCTAGGTCGAAAAATGGGTCTGATAGAGCTGTAAAGTCTTCTGGGGTAGAGTTAGCTCTATAGATGTGACTGGAAATAGTTGGTATTTTAGATGTAGGAGACCTCTTGACGATGCTCTCGGGGTTATAAACTATTTTAGGTGGGTTTGGGTTAGGATAAGCTCTTGTGTGAATGGTTCTGGAAGCCAGAATGTTGTTTTCCAACCAAGCAGCTTAACCTTACTTGTTTATTCTATTGTGGTCAATGTTGTTATGGAGGCTGGTCTCCCAGTGGAGTCTAATGTGAACCAAGATAATCAACAGGCCTACTGATCACCATTGGAGTCTTTTAATCATTTAGGAAATATGGAGTTGCCAGGTGGAAAGGTTTAGGATGTTTTTGGAGGGTACACTGTCCACCACAGTGCTTGTGAAATATCCCTTTTCAGAGATATCTTCAAAACACAGCAAAATCTAACCAGAGATTGACTGGGAGGGCATTTACCAGATATGTCACCTCTGAAAGAGTGTGAGATCTAGAGGCTACCTGGCCCTTTCCAGACTCTGTCCAAGAGTATGGGAAAACACAACAAATGGTACAGAGGTTGATGTGAGAATAGGACTGTTTAACTGCCAACCTAACCAGAGATTTTAGGTTTCTGAAGTTCTTAGAATTTAGTAGGATGGAGAGTATTTTAGAAATTCCCCAGCGGAGTCGCCATTATGTTGGGGTTCCCATGTTTTGGCCAGATTGGCAAGACCAAAAGATGAGACAACATCAAACCACTTTCAGACCTTAGGATCTAGCCCTCCTAGGTCTAGAGAGGGATCTCTCTATAAGTATATTTGTCTTTGAAGCTCAAATGTTAAGATGTTAGGCTAGTTATAGGCACAAGGTTTGTTTGTTTGATTTTTTTTGATCTGGTTGCTGGTTATCAGGAAGGAAGGGTTCAATGTAATACAAGGATGAGCAAAGAGGAAAAAGGCAGAGGTGAAGTATTCCAGGAAATATTCAAAACCATTGGGCAAATGGAGTTAGGAACGGATTTGCTTGCTACTCAATAGGCAGGCTTTCAATTGGGCTAGTCATCTAAAACATAGGATCTTAAAGGTGATTGTATGATATGGGAAAGTAGGAGGGGAGGAGATAACACAGATTCAGAGCACAAAGTTAAATACCATCTGGTCGCACAAGGATCCTAGTGGACAGGGCTAACTCTAATCCCCAGTGTTCCCAAATTTTCCAACTGAATCCATAACAAGAAATATATAAGAACAAATACACTCAATTCATACATCAGAGAGCAGGCAATAACATTCACTACACTGGTTAAATTAACTGAAATCGATTCTTAGATAACACATTCAGAAGAAAAACATTAGTAGCAAGGAGAGCAGAAACATAGGGTACCTAACAAGGGTAAATCCTATGCCAATATTATGATGCAAGCCAGTAGAAACGAAATGAAACGAATTAAAACACAGAGATAGGAAAACATCACCACTGCTTCAGATCAGGATCCAAAGAAATGTTCTTGTCATATTAAATAGCAATACCAGTCAAGTAAAACATTTCCAATAGCTGAATACTCAGTCTGAAAACATCTCCTTCAACCTATCTTACAACTTTACACAGAGACTGTGTCTCAAAAGAAACTACTTGTAGTTCTCTAATAACTGATCAACAACCTTTACAATATTATCTCATGAGTTTTATAGCTGAAGGGAAGCAGAGGAGGTAGGTGAAGAACTAAATGCAGTATTAAAATTTCTGAAAAGAAAGAGGGTCGAAGCCCATTCTGTTTAAATTCTGAGCATTCAATTCCTGTCACTCTTTGGATGGAAGAGTGGTCTTCTTCAGGCCTCTATTTACTTTGGTATGTCTCTTGATGTACTCTGCTACAGCATTCTGTAGTACTATTGGTGAAAAAACAAAAGATAAATGAATGATTAAGAAGTTTTCCATACTTATGAAACAAATGCTCTGGTAGCTTCGGACTGTTGTCAGGGTGGAAATTTCTTCAGGAGCATGGTGTAGAATAAAGATTGCATGGGCGCTTTGTCCTTTATGGAGGAAAAACATTCTACTACTGTAGAAACCCTGATATGCATTGATTTCTGTGTGTTGTACCTTTTGCATGGTCCCTGGGTCTTCAATCTGGTACTTTGCCTCTAAATCTTTGAACCTAAGGCTTGTATATCTTCATTTGCGTGCCTTAAGCTCTCTGTTGCTCCATTTATATCTCTGACTGCGAAATTTGCATTTTAATGGAGCTGGAGAGGTTTCCTAAGTTTGAAATGTCCTTTGCTAATTTTTTATGCGGCTTCCACCTTTCCAGACATTTTCTGTAACACCAGCTCTGAATTTAACTCCCTCCGGGCAATGTCCCAACATGATAGTACGTATAAACCATGGTGGTTCCCGCTTCTTTGTAAACCTGCAAAATATAAAACTGATTAAGAAAAACAAAGCATGGAGGTGGCAGACGCAATGGAGGGGGATGATAATGACTGTGCAGATGGATGAGATGGCAGAGTAGTGCGGGACTATGGTGGAGTGCAGCAGGAATTAAATAAAACCTACGAAAAATCGGCCTTGGAACAAGAATATATGAGGGAGGGGAAAATACGATGGAACTTGTGGAAAGGGTGACGTGGTGATACGAGGACATGCGGATGAATCAAAGCTGTCCAATCTTAGCCGAGATCGACGGTGGAAAACACATCGGGCGATGGACAGTGGGCCATGGGTCCATTTGACCTGAGCTAAAACTCATGCAACTTTGCTGAGCATTGGTCGTTGGATGGGCAATGACAAATCAGATGATGCACAGCGATATCACTCTGCGTTTTTGGACGAACAATAACGCGCGATGGAGGGTAGTTTCAGAACCGTACACGGGGACGCGCAATAGACGATGTATGGAATTGTTGCGAATTGGAGAAAACCGCCAACTCTCGGAAGGTGGTGCGATGGAAACCAGGCTGTTTTTAAATAGTGCGCGGGCGGGGACCACCGGGCGGAGGACGACACGGACTGTCGGATCGGGGTTTAAATGAACGTTGGATGATGCGATCGAGCGGTGAAAATGTTGAATGGTGGATGCTACGGGGGTGGTGATCGTCGTACGATCTAACAGATCGACGGTTAAAAATGCGGTCGATATACATTGGAGATTAGTGCCTCTAGGGTTAGCGCATGGTTTCGGCGCTGAGGTTACATGGTGGGAAGGTGCGGGGGCTAGGCCGAAAGGGGCTAGGCCCAGACTATGCATAAAATATGGTTTTTTGGCTCGTTTTTAAAGCATTTTAAGGCCAGCCAAGGGCAACGATAGGGGAATGAGGGGGATTTAGGCATAAATAAAGGGAGTGTGCTAGGTGCAAAAGGGGTTTTCGGAGAGGATTTAAAGAATTAGAGGGGCACAGAACAAGGGAGAACGAAGGTTAACATGAGATATCCTGCAAGGGTATAAGGGACAAATGAGGGCCTTTTGGAGCACAGTTTATGTAATTGATGAAACCTTATAAAGGGAGTCAGAAAAGGGAATTTTATCAAAGGAAAAGGCACAGGAGACTTCAAGGATGATGTGTCTTCAGGGGAGATGCATTCCTTGTAGGCTCAAAAACAATTTAGCCCTCTACTTTGCTTTGTCAAAAATTTATAGGGGGGCTAACAGGCAAAATCATTATTCTCCTGAAATTGTTCATTGGAAATTCTAGTTTACAGACGAGGATCATTCTTGGTGGTTCGAGAAAATTGTTTCTTCAACAGAAATACATAAATTTTCGTATTCTTGATAAGGAATACAAGGGAGATATATTAAATTTTTAAACACCCACATTAATAGGAAATGAGGTGTAAATATTTGGACCAAATTGCATTAAAATTAATTTGAATTTAATTATGAAATCATCCAATGAATCATCTTCTACCCTAGGAAATTAAACTTACTAGTCACACACCTTTTCATTGTCGTATTTTTCAAAAGCATGAAGGAAAATTTGTGAAAATTCATCCCAACTATGTACAAAAGAAACTGGAAGTGATAAGTATCAGTCTTTGGATTTTATTGTCAAATTTTGAGTGAAGGTCTTGCAAATATTATCTTCATCAATATTGAATTTATTGGAAATTAAAATAAATTGAAAGAGATGATTAAAAGAATATTTATTACCATTATATTTTACCTTAGATAGGATCTTGAATTCCTTTATCAGAGTAGTCATTGGATTAGGTCTACTAAAGAAACTCCAAGGAGGTATTTTAAATAGATCCATAGTAATAAAAATAAATTTTTAAAGCAGAAAATCATTGGAGACGCAGTTTTACTATGGCCCTCCTTCTAGCGCCAAAAATGTTGAAAACCCAAAATGTCTACCTCAAAATTATAAGGGAAACCACCTAGTCATGAACTTAAAGTAGCTCATTTTCCATTTTGAATTGTGGTTCTGACTGGTTAAACTAGGCCCAATTACCTTTTCTCTATCTCTACTAGTTTAAAGTATACATTTTTCTTGACAATACAGAAGAGACATCAAATGAACCCTCTTTCTGAATTTAGGCAAGAAAGTGATCCTTAAGTTGATCTAGGGCTTAGGCAAGCCACAACTAAGGTTTGCCTCTTTTAGAAGAGGAATTCTACAATGCAAGCTTTGATATAAATGCAAACAAAATGGAAAAATAACCTAAATCTATCTTGATGGACAGAAAGAGCGGTCCTCCTTTCTACCAAGATAAATATATTAACATACTTTATATTTTAAGCATGTCTAACTTAATATGAATATGAAGCTAATGAAGTAGTTCAATTAACTAATATTATGATTACCAAACATGTTGTTCAAAGATATATTAACCACAAATAATAAACCAAAAACATTAGGAAGTAATTCACATAATGCTAATGAAACTTAAATCATAATTAGATATCATATTTCAGAGTAAATAGTTACTCAGAAATATGATCTTAATACATCAGAGAAAAAGACACCGTTGACAACAGATTGATGAGACAAACTGATTATATAGCTAATTTTGTAAGACATGAATTCATATCAACAATAATACATAGTATAAATCCAATTTACATAATTCTTCCATCAAAATTAAATTAATATTAAAAATGATAGTATTTATAACACAAATAAATTCGAACCTTTTCTCCTATTTTATTCTTTGAATTTGATCTCCTACAATCTCCTCTAAAGCATAAACTTTGTTGTTAAAACCTAGAGCTGCAATAGTGCAAGCTATGTCCCCCATACATAGTAGAAACTTGCAAAAGATAAATCCCAATATTCCTGAGATCTTAGATTTTTATCCTCTCACCTACAATTCGAAAACCCTATTATAGTAATGTTTTTAAGAATTACAAAGTTTCAAAAGAGAGAAGCTCATTTCTCCATTGTACAAAACATTATTTATAATTACAAAAATGAATTCCAAATAGGAGAGTTATTGAAAAACAAATATGCTCCAACAATTTTCATTGGTCAAAATTTATTTTATCATCTTTTTGGAGCAATTATATTGATTCAAATCTTCTCTTTCTCATCTACTCAGTTGTTCTCCTCCCAAAAACCAATCAAAATTAAATTAAAATGTAAAGTAAAATTAAAATAACCAAATATGGAAAATAAATATCTCCAATCAAATTTAATTAAATAAATAAATAAAAGGAAATATGAGATTTCCATTGATCCTTGTAATATATTATTGGTCAAATAGAACATATTCGAATGGTTTTTCACTCAACAGAGGCTATGAGAAAATGAAAATGCAAAACATTAAACTTAGAAAATTAATTTTGTTTAAAAATTCGGAGCTTGATTTTCTGCTAAATTTTATACTCATTACATGACTGAATATGGTCATGTGACCACTTCCAAAATAGTCCCCATGATTTTATCTATCTAACGATCTATCATGGGCCTCATTTTGTCAAGTAAAACTCAACTTATGAGCTTCCAAAGTTGAAGTATCAAAATTGCTAGAATTTTGGAAATTTTATTGCCTAGGCCAAAAATACAAAATTTTAATTAAAAACTCTAAATCTAAATTTAAATGTAAAATTAAATTAATTAAATTCTAATTAATTACAATTATTATATTCATTAATTATATACAAATTAATTAAAAAATTTCAATAAATTACAAATTAATTTAATTATAAAAATTAAATTGCTAAATTAAATTATTAATTATTATTACAAATTATAATTAAACTAATTAATTAATATTAAAAATATGGTGGGGCATATGGCTAGTGGCTTTTGGGCTCATGCATATGAACCATACAAAAATGAGTGGAGGCTTTAATGAAGTATAACCTTATGTAATACATTGATATGTGGTTTAACGACAAGTTTCGCTGGGTGAAACCAACGAGACCAAGGTTCAAATCCCATTGAGTATATGGCCTACTATGATCTTGGCTCAAGAAGTAGGCTCCCCCATTTCCACTGGAGTCTTGGCTCTTGTTAAATCATAAGATTCAATGTATCTGGCTTGCAGGTTGCTGGATATGATATTGGTGTTATAAGGCAACCACGACGATTGATCCTGGGACCTCCCTTAGATTAGTCTAAAGTGTTACCGATTCACCATTATTAAAAAAGAAGAAGAAGTATAACCTTATGTAAATAAACCCAACGAAACATGAAGGACATCAAGATTTTGGAAATATTCGAAGATTTTATTTGAGTCCATTGTCATATTTACGATATCATGAGGTGCAATATTGAGAAGGCCTGAGAATTTAAATTTTATGTGAAATTGACGAGTCAACGAGGTAATTGTCACATCGGAGAGATGAAAACATTGTTGTGAATAATATCAAATATCTTGAGGACTTAATATCATAAGTTTTATATGTGATCCTTCGATATCCAACAAAATTGAAAGTTTTGATATTACATTATGTAATGTGTCGAGCAAACATATGTGCCAAAAAAATAGCATTTATAAAATGAAACAGTCGTATCGTATCGGAGATATTAAGAACATCGAGCATAGAGATTAATATATATCATAATTTTTAGAATGATGTGAAATAAAAAAATCTTAAGGTCTCAAAGACTCAATTTTCCGATAGAAGGAGAGAGGTGTGAAGTGAGGTGAGTGGAGGCCACGTGGAATGGGACTCATAAGGGTTTTTAATATGTTGTAAGCTCCATCAAATAACTACAACCACTTTGGTAATTACAAATATTACAAAATGAAATACAACCACTTTGTAATTTTGAGATTTCAGGTCTCGTAATTTATTTTAAAATTGGGAATTGGAATAAATTACTGAGATTCCGAAAACACATAATTTTTAATTATGCTGCAATTTGTTTGTGACAATTTTGTAGGGCTATTAGTGAAAAATGAAATAATCAGTAAAAATTAATTATGAATTAATATTTACAATGAATCACTAATTTTTTTACAAAAATTAAAATAATATACATTTTTTTAACCTGGGCGGTAAAAATTATCGAACTTCGGATGAACACCTATTGCAAACCATGTAACCAAATGAGATGAAACAATTAGTGATCAAAAGCTATCAAAAATTCAAACTCAATGAAGAAATCAAAATACAAATCCTATGAAAATGAAAGATTGGTAAAATTGTAGAATACTTAACGAAAAGAAAACATTAAAAAGGTGATTTAGCCAAAAAATCATGGAAAAGGTCCCCATTATTTGAAATAAATAAATAAATAGTGGCGGTGTTGAATTTTCCCTTCAAAAGGTCCATAAGCATATTGTGTTTATCATGTTCGACTTTAACTCCTTTATTCACATGGTAAGACTCGTACATTGGATGATCGAGTGAACAAGATAGAAGACCCCATATTTAGTTCCATCCATCCAGACTGTGCTTTTAGGATTAATGCAATATTACAAGTCATTATGGCTATGATCATATAGTCATCTAATCATGGATCCACACTTTGTTATCAGTGGAAAATATATTTTTATCATTGTACATGTGATGTTAGCTTATGTGTTGAGCATAGGTATGCCTCCCTCAACAAAGATATCATGATGAAATGTATTGTAACAGATGATGATCTCGACCAATTTTTCTTGATCCATAACTGTCACAAGGTAAAACACTTCATTTATCATCCACTGTTTCTGAATTTAAACTTTAGGGGGCAATATGTTATAGGCCATTTTGTCGCATCTGGTCAATAGACTTGCAAACTCGAACGATAAATATCCATGAACACCTTGTCATCATCGCTACACAAATACCTAAGCATGACTCTATCAAATCCCTGAGTTTCTGAGTCTGACTACTTAAAAACAGCTTTTTTAAGGCCCAATGTACCCTGTCCCTTTAGGGACTTGCGTTCAATAGCATTTTTCTCCATTCTACATCTGCACTGATCAGAAGCAGCTTGTCCCTTGTTGAGGGTGCATTGATTCTATAAATACGAGAAAAACATACGGGAATTCTAAGCTTCCTTTTCGAGAAGCTTCCAGGAGTTGTTTCAACCATTTACCATAGATAATAACCTTGAATCATATATAATCCTTCCTTGGAGATTTCACCTCTTATCCCTTGAGCTCATCCTCCCATCAAGAGTGGATCTTAAGCCTAGATTTGTAAATTGATAAGAATTTCTAAACCACCATTCTCTGCTATAAATCTACAACCATTTACAACATCAAGGTTGGATTTTGGATACCTATCATGCCCTCATGTTGTTGCCTTGAATCTAAGAGAGTCATCATCTTCATGCATCAGGGTGACATTGAGGTGTACTTTGTGACGATGAAGGACAAGTCAACTTGGGGATATCTCTACAAGATCAACCAATATTCTTGGTTGTAAACTCTCTCCTTTTCATATTAATACAAATATTATACTATTTTCCTATATATGTTATGTTATGTTTACATTCATATGTTTTAATTCTTTGTTTATCCATTGTATAAGGTAATTAGATAATGCTACATAGATGTTGTAGATATTTGGCTTGTTGTGATTGTATGTGCAGGTTCTAATTATAGCAATCAAAGCTACTATTGGAGCTTACAAACCAAGAGGAGAGTGAAGCTTACAACATATTCCAAGTAAGCTTATTTCCATTCTTCTATTTATCTAAGGAGAAATTTATATTCTTTTCTTTCTGTTGTTCTAGACCAGTCCACTAGGTCTAGGGAAGTTACTTTTGTCTGCAGTGATAGATTCCGCATAACAGTACTTGTGAGTGAGTATTGAGTTGGATGTAGAATTGATGGGTGGAGTGAGAGAGTGAGAGTGTGATATGATTTTTTGTATCACATGCATATTTTTATATGTGTTGAGTATAGTGTGTCTATCAACTTACCATTTTTAGATTCAAATTAGTGAGGTTGTTGGGTTGCTCATGTTGAGCAAATTTGAGAGCCCGATTTGAAAATGCATTAAATGTGGTTAGCATGGAGGTTTTGAAGGCCCTGAGCCTTCATAAAGGATAGTGTGTGGATGAGGTGGGGGGGCTTCTAGCATATATATTAGTACGAGAAGTATTTTTCTCTAGATTCTAGTGGAATTGGGCGAGGCTCGTTGGTTGTGGTGGCTTCCAACAAATGGTTGTTTGTAGAGTCTTGAGAGAAGAGTATTTATAACTTATTTTGCTAGCATATTGTCATAGTAATCGAGTCTTCCAGCTAGTAGGTGCTAGCTTTGTTTAGAAACTAATGGAAAATTTGAGCAAAAACAACAATAGGTGGTTTTTTACCCTAGAGTGGGTTTCCCACTAGAGACATTTATGTCGCCTTATGTGCATGGTTTATTGTTGATTCTTCATGGTGTTTTTACTTTGTTGATGTAATGGTTTTACATTTTTTAATTATATTTTGATGTTGGATCACTAATCATTGGGATTTTTGGTAAAAATAAAAATAAAAATAACTAAATCCTATTACTACTTATTCACCACCCCTCCTCTGTAGTAAGCTCATTTCAAAAAATTGGTATTAGAGCGAGGTTCTCTCAGTGAAGCTTGATCACTTGGGAGAAGATCATGGGCCATGACCAAGAATAAGAGGAAGTAGTCTCAAAAAAGAAAAAGCAACAAACATGTGAGGAAGATTTCAAATCCAGAAGAACCCCTCTTCTTGCTGGTAAAGAATGATGAGGGTAAATGTACTGATCATCTCATATCTGGTAGTACATTTCCTTATAGAAGATGATAACAAATCAATCTAGTCTAATCTTTTGGAGAGGAGTGGAGGTGATATTTTTGCATAAAAATCAGAATCTGGAGATGAAGAGCGAGGAATATTAGTGACCCTAGATGCCGAAAACAAATCTCCAGCAAGATTGATTCAAAATATCACATTGGAAAACAAATATTTGAAGAAACGTCTTCAAATTGTTGAGAAGAGAGATCATGCATTCAAGGAATAAATTTCTAATCTTGAAAAGAAATTGGAAAAAGCAAGTAGAACTAAAGAGGACATTGGAACCAACTCAAAGATGAGATCAACAATTGTGAGAATTTAAAAGCATAATTAGAAGAAAGCAATACTTGTCTACAAAGCGAAAATAAGGCAACAGTTGAAGAGCCCAAATCAGAAGCTTCAAGAAAATGTAGGAAAAAAAATCAAAATCAAGAGCCAAAGAATGTGCCAAAGAAAAATATGAGAAATGTGAGGTGTTTGTGTTGTCAAAATTTTTGGCACACTTCAGCAAATTGCAGAAGAAAAAATTCAAAATATTCTCAGTAAAACAAGCAATCAAACAAGAATAATATTAAAGCAGTCAATCAAGGGAATGCAACCCCATCATTGTCCAGATACTGTCTTTTATGGCTATTGTTATTCTTGTAATGGTTTCAGGAATTAAACTGTTGACTGTAGGTTTCATGGCATAATCAATATAAATAATATTAGTAAAGAACGTGATCCCTTTTCAATATTTCTTGGACATATCGGATGTTATTTATGTGATAATTTAGGCCATATGGCTAAAGACTGTAAGTTTCCTATGGCCATTATGAAGTCTAGATGGAAGAAAATGAATCATAGAGAAAATATTGGAATATTTCCAAAATGTATTAAGACAATCAACAAGTGAAAACCAAGAGAATTTGGAAGATAAAGGAGAAAAATAAAATTGAGGCCAGCTAGGCCTCAGGGGGAGCTTAAAGTAGCAATTGAAAAAATGCAAGGGGAGCTCCTCCAATAAATGAAGCATTTGTTTAAGGTTTGTTTCTAATAAATTTTTTTGGAGGATGTCTGGTTTAATTTTCTCAAAATTGAGGCCAGCTAGGCCTCAGGGGGAGCTTAAAGCAGCAATTGAAAAAATGCAAAGGGAGCTCTTCCAATAAATGAAGCATTTGTTTAAGGTTTGTTTCTGATAATTTTTTCGGAGGATGTCTGGTTTAATTTTCTCATTCTCTGTGAATGATAAATAATTAAGAAATGCCTACTCAAAACAAGAAATCGATGATTAGCCTTTTCAAAATTAAAAAAAAAAGGTGCATGCACTAAAAAGTGTGAATTAAATTGCTCCATATTAGTGCGCATGGCCAAGAAATTATCCTAGAGAATGTTGCATACATGATGCATTGTCTTGATCTAATATTCTTGCCATAGTTCATGAGAATGCCCTTGAATTTAAAAGAGAAAGAAAAACAATGCACAAAAGTTAAGGGAATCTAGCTAGAAATGGATTGAGTCAACCACTCAAGAATTATTAATCCAGTCCTCGAATGATTGAAATGGTACTCTAGTCCATTACGCCATGAATGAATTGATTAGGTTGATGGGTGAATTGGTCCAAGGCAATGCTTATCCAGATATTGGTAGTTTTAATGACGTATTTTGATCCATCTATTTGAATGATGGAGTTTTTGGTTATGGACCTGGTGAATGATTGGTCCACATCTGATTGGTTATGGACTTGGTGAATGCACTTACTGTTCAAAAATTATTTAATCCTTGGAACCATATTTAGTCAAGTGTGAAATAGGGGATCATGATGGTT
Organism: Pinus albicaulis; assembly: GCA_034641835.2. Taxonomy (NCBI): domain Eukaryota; kingdom Viridiplantae; phylum Streptophyta; class Pinopsida; order Pinales; family Pinaceae; genus Pinus; species Pinus albicaulis. The sequence continues at coordinate 810,828,514 of CM076569.1, read as the reverse complement.
GGAGTTGTTCACCTTGTTATCCAAAGCTGGAATGCATTTTAATTTTTGAGATATTCTTCAATGATAAAAGTGATATGGTGAATATTAACTAATCGTAGTAGTGGATTGTCATTAAAAGCAGTTATGGAGCACATTTACTGCTAAGATCGAGCCCATAATTTTGGTTAATTATTTGTGCATATTTATTGAGTAGCTTTTGACTTTGTATTACACTGATAAACAAAAAAGCATGTGAGGGTTCGATCTCATTTCCAACAAAAGTGGTTCATTTTGTCCAAGATATTGAGAGGCATTCAAAGTGTTAATTTCAAGAGAGATATAATATGGTGTATTTACCCACGGTTGAGGTTGAAGGTGATATGGATTTTGCACTTCAATGTTTAGACAATGTATGACAATGTGATGTTAGTTTTTAATAATTTAATAGAAATAAATACATCGTAATACATGGAAGATAATACTCATCTTAAGAGGACTTATCACCATGATTCATGTATCTATTGCTTAATACAGATTATCAATGGGTTTTAAGATGAGATATTAAGTTTGGAAGTATGGACCAAGTGGGAGAATGTTACGCTCCCTCTCTCTCAACTGGAGTTATTTCAGGAAACAGCTGGAGTAAATATTTGGAAAATAACTGAAGTGATTTCCTTAATTTTTGGAAACTAACTGCAGTAATTTTCTTAAATTATGAAAATCAACTGCAGTTCATTAATTTCTTGTTGGGAGCTTCTAAAGTGGTCCATTACTCCCACTTCAGTTCTCTACCATGATCAGTGGAGCATTTGACACATAGCCAAAAGAAGCTTGATGGAAGCTAAGCTATAAAATTTATGTTTGGTCCCCAAGCTCACTAATTCATTCCCTTCAGTTTTACACCATAAACTAGAATTAGCAGAGCTTGGAAGCCCTTTCAGATTCAGATTGAAAAGTCTTTTATCTCTAGGCTGCACATCGTAAGTTTGTTTTTAGATTTTCTGCTTGCATAATAATTATTGCTGAGTGAGTAAGACAGACTCGTAACAGGGTTGTCACTGAGCAAGCCTTGTCTCTCTTGCGGGCTATTGTAATACTCTCACTTGAATCTCCAGAACCTGCAATTATTTTATTGACTCTCTCTTATATGATTTTCTGAGCACGTGAATTTTGGTCCATACTTCCAAAATTAATATCTCATCTTAAAACCCATTGATAATCTGTATTAAGCAATAGATACATGAATCATAGCGATAAGTCCTCTTAAGATGAGTGTTATCTTCCATGTATTACGATGTATTTATTTCTATTAAAATTTATGTGGCAACAATTTCTTAATGAATAAACCCTATGTTTATTCTTGGTCCTACATAGATGAATTCTCTCAAATCAAATTAAGGTGCACATAAATATGAGAAAAACATCACAATGATTAAGAATTTCATTAAAAATAACATTGTTCATACAATGAGAATCTACATAATGGAACCAAGTCCCATATTCATTACATGATCCTTGAATTTAAATGGTGGCATGCCCTTAGTCAAAGGATCAAAAATCATCAACTCAGTGTTAATGTGCTCAATGACCACTTTCTTTTCTTTAACACGTTCCCTTATAGCTAAATACTTAATGTCAATGTGTTTATTTCGACTCCCACTTTTTTTGTTCTTAGCCATAAAAACAGCAGCTGAATTGTTGCAATATATTCTCAATGGCTTAGAGATAGAATCCATAATTCTAAGCTCGGAAATGAAATTATTAAGCCATACACCATCTAAAGTAGCCTCAAAATAGGAGACGAACTCGGCTTCCATAGTAGAAGTGGCAATCAAGGTCTGATTGGCACTCCTCCATGATACAACTCCTCCGGCCATCATAAAAATGTATCCCGATGTTGATTTGCGTGAATCAACACATCCAGCAAAGTCAGAATCTGAGTAGCCAATCACATCCAAGTTGTCCGTTCATCTGTACATAAGCATGTAGTTTTTGGTTCCTTGAAGGTACCTCATTACCTTCTTTGCAGCTCTCCAGTGGTCTAAACCTAGATTACTCTGATATTGTCCCAACATTCCCACATCAAATGAAATGTCAGGTCTTGTGCAGACCTGAGCATACATTAGGCTTCCGACAGCAGAAGCATATGGAATGTTCTTCATTTTTTCCCTTTCAAAGTCATTCTTTGGGCATTGGTTCAAACTGAACCTATCACCCTTCACAATGGGAGCAACACTTGGTGAACAATCCTTCATCCGAAATCTCTCTAAAATTTTATTAATATAGGTTTCCTGAGACAGACCCAAGATGCCTCGAAATTTGTCTCTATGAATCTTAATGCCAATGACATAAGATGCCTCACCCATATCCTTCATATAAAAATTACTAGAGAGGAATTGTTTCACCTCATGCAGCAAACCCTTATCATTGGTTGCTAGCAAAATGTCATCCACATATAAAACAAGAAAACAAATTTTACTCCCACTGAATTTAAGGTATATACATTCATCCATAATGTTTTCTACAAAACTGAAAGAAGAAATTACATTATGAAATTTCAAATACCATTGGCGGGATGCTTGTTTTAATCCGTATAATGACTTCTTGAGCTTGCAAACCAAATGCTCACCATCACTAGAGGAGAATCCTTCAGGTTGTTTCATGTAAACCTCCTCCTCTAGATCTCCATTGAGAAATGTCGTTTTCACATCCCTTTGATGCAATTCCAAGTCAAAATGGCCTACTAATTCCATAATAATGTGTAAGGAATATTTCTTAGATACAGGAGATAAAGTCTCCTTGTAATCGATTCCTTCTTTCTGAGTGAATCCCTTTGCAACGATCCTTGCCTTGTATCTCTCAATGTTTCCCAATGAGTCTTTATTTGTCTTAAAGACCCATTTACATCCAATGGATTTTGCACCATTAGGAAACTCAAAAAGATCCCAGACTTCATTACTCTTCATAGAATTCATCTCTTCCTTCATGGCATCGTACCATAATTTTGATTCTTTGCAATTCATGGCTTGTGAAAAAGACTCAGGATCATTTTCGGCTCCAATGTTGTAGTCAGATTCTTGTAGATACACAATGTAATCATCAGGAATTGCTGATGTCTTTGGTCTAGTAGATCTTCTCAATGTTGTCCCACCATCTTCCTGAGAAGTATGTGGTTCAACTCGTTCAAAAATTCTTGGCAATTCTTGAACTATCTTATCTACTGGAATGTCATCAACAGCTTGTGGAATTTCAACAATTGGTTGTTCAACACCATTTTGTACTTGAGGGCTGCTATGAACAATAATCAATCTTTCACTTGAGGTGGAAGGTTGAGATTCTGAATGATCCTTCTCAGAAACTATGTTCCTGGTTTGATCGCTCCCACTGATCAAGTCATTTTCAAGAAACTTTGCATTTCTTGACTCCACAATCCTAGTGCTGTTAGATGGACAATAAAATCTGTAACCTTTATACCTTTCAGCATATCCAGTGAAATACCCACTAATGGTCCTTGGGTCCAGCTTCTTTTCTTGTGGATTATATATTCTTACTTCAGACGGACATCCCCAAACGCGCATATGTCGCAAACTCGGTTTACAACCTTTCCATAATTCAAATGGCGTTTCAGGAACAGCCTTGGTTGGAACTCGGTTTAATATATACACTGCTGTCTTAAGTGCTTCAGTCCATAAGAATTTAGGAAGATTGGAGCTACTAAGCATACATCGCACCATGTCCAATAATGTCCGGTTTCTTCTTTCTGCTACACCATTCTGGTCGGGTGAACCAGGCATGGTGTATTGGGCAAGAATCCCATGCTCTTGAAGAAATTTAGCGAATGACCGAGGTGCTTGTCCATATTCTGTGTATCTACCATAATATTCTCCACCTCTATCTGATCTCACGATCTTAATCTGCTTGCTGCATTGATTCTCTACTTCAGCTTTAAATATCTTAAAGGCATCTAATGCTTCGCTCTTTTTATGAAGCATGTAGAGATACATATATCGTGAGTAATCATCTATAAAAGAGATGAAGTATCTCTGACCATGTGAGTCCATGTCTGGACTACATATATCAGTATGTATGATCTCTGATATGTTTGAACTCCTATTGGCACTTTTCTTTGACTTGTTGGTCTGCTTTCCCTTTATGCAGTCCACACAAGTCTCAAAATCAGTAAAATCCAGAGTATGTCCACACAAGTCTCAAAATCAGTAAAATCCAGAGTATCAAGTACTCCTTCATTTACCAATCTTTTAATTCTTTCTATGGAGATATGACCTAGTCTCCGGTGCCATAATTTAGAGGAATTTTCATCAATAACACATCTTTTAATACCAGTGTGAACATGCATTGAATCATGAGTGACATTGTTTTGTAAATTTATGCAGTAAAGACCATTAGACAAAATACCATTCCCAACACAATCAGATTTATAAAATAAACTGAAGGATGTTTCTGAAAAGTTAAAGGAATATCCGAAAGGTACAAGCCTTGAAACTGAAATCAAGTTTCTAGAGAAACTTGGTACATAAAAAGTCTTTTCTAATTCTAAAAAAAAGCCACTACTTAAAGTTAAATAGCATGTTCCTATAGCCTCCACATGCGAGCCCATCTTGTTTCCTGATAAGATGCTTTGCTCACTTCCCATTAGCTTCCTTCGGTTTTGCAAACCCTACAAGAAATTCGAAATGTGAATTGTTGATCCAGAATCAATCCACCATGTGTTAATATTGACATTAACCATATTAGATTCATAACAAACAAACGAGATTGGATTACCTTTGTCTGCAAGCCATTTTTGAAATTTGAAGCATTCCTTCTTCATGTGTCCCTTCTTTTTACAGAAGAAACACTTGGAATCCTTCTTGATATCGGCTTGGGGAGGTATTTTACCTTTCCCTTTCCGATTGGCTTGAGATTTTCCCTTTCCTCGCGTTGCCATCATTGCACTTTCTCCCATTTCCATCACCAGTCTCTCTTCCTCTTGAACACACATGGTCATAAGTTCATTAATTGACCATTTATCCTTATGTGTGTTGTATGAGATTTTTAAGGGTCCGTATTAGTGTGGAAGGGTGTTCAAGATGTAGTGCACCAGGAAATATTCTGATATTTCAACCTCAAGTTTCTTCAATTGAGCCACAGTGTCCCTCATTTGCATGATGTGCTCGCGCACACCTTTTACACTGGTGAGCCTTAGGGATGAGAACTTCATAATTAGGGTTCTTGCTAGTGCCTTGTCTGAAGTGACAAATTGATCATCAATGGCTTTCAGCAAGTCTCGGACCTTTTCATGCTATACAACGGAACCACGAATACAAGCTGAAATTTTAGTCTTAATGAACATCACGCTTAGACGATTAGATCGTTCCCATCGTTCATAAAGCGCGATGTCTACTGCAGTGCTAGTATTAGTGAGTGCCGGTGGTTCATCTTTCCTAATAGCATAGTCTATGTCCATCCACCCCAAATGAAGGAGAACTCTCTCCTTCCAGACTTTATAGTTATCTCCCTTAAATTCAGGGATATCAGTACGAATTTCAGAGAAATTTGCAGGTTGTACAACTGCATAATATTAAAAACACAAGCTTATGTTAAAATTGAGGCATAAATAAAACTTTCATGCTTTACCAATGTAAATCATGCTTAAAATTAAATCTAATGACATAAAAATTGTCTGTGGACTAAATTTTTAATTCAAGCAGATTCAATTATTCTTTCAAACTTTATGATAAAACTTATTAATTCATAACTCCTATGGGTAAGTTATGAATATTTTATCCGAATTAATTACATAAATATAACAAAAAAAAATTTGGGATAAAATTTATTATATTTAATATAATTAATTAATTTCTAAACTTTATTTATGTGATCATAATCAATCATAATATATAATTTTATTTGATTAGAGATGATGTGGCTATTCTCTAATCAATTAAAATTATATGAATCACTAGACATTATTTTCATAAAAATTAACTGATAAATTTGCATAAATAAAACTACAATATTCATGCATAACATTTAACCATAGATCTCGTATACTCATTCATAATAACATGTTTTAATTAAATCTTAAATAATTAATTCATGCATAACTAAATATGAGCATATTTTCCAAAATTGCATATAATTAGACTAAATATTATAAGCATACAAATTAAGCAAAAAATAGACATATTTCTAAATATATGCTTTAATTTAGAAAATCTTAAAAATAGAACATTTTTTCCAATTATATTTATAAATCACCAAGGCAGAGATGTAAAATAGGCTCTGATACCAAATGTTAGTTTTTAATAACTTAATAAAATACATGCATAAACAATTTATGCTCAGTAAAAACAAAATTCATGCATAAACAATTTTATGCTCAGTAAAAACATATAAAATGTAAAAACTTTTAAGTAATTTTACTGAGATGTAAGCTTTAATAAAATCTTAATAAAGATTTTTTAAAACTATAATGTCCAGTAAAAACTAAAACTATAAAACTATAATGTCCAGTAAAAATCACATACCTCCAGCCATTGGTTTTATCCACACTCACAATGAATTTAAAGATGAAGAAAAATCCCTTATGCTTTGCACACCACAATTGAAGCTTGTATCTACTCCTTTTTCTCACCAAAATATGAGTTGCCTTTTTACCTTATGGCCCTCTTTATCTCTCCTTCACAGCCCTCTTTATGTTATCTCCAGTCATTTGTGCTAAAACGAATTTCAGATTCAGTCTTGAACTCCAGTAATTAAAAATTCGCAGATTTTAACCGCTGGCTTCTTACACGATAAATTCAGATGTGAAATTTATGTGCTCAGAAAATCATATAAGAGAGAGTCAATAAAATAATTGCAGGTTCTGGAGATTCAAGTGAGAGTATTACAATAGCCCGCAAGAGAGACGAGGCTTGCTCGGTGACAGCCCTGTTACGAGTTTGTCTTACTCACTCAGCAATAATAATTATGCAAGCAGAAAATTTGAAAACAAACTTACGATGTGCAGCCTAGAGATAGAAGACTTTTCAATCTGAATCTAAAAGGGCTTCCAAACTCTTCTAATTCTAGTTGATGGTGTAAAACTGAAGGGAATGAATTAGTGAGCTTGGGGACCAAACAGAAATTTTATAGCCTAGCTTCCATCAAGCTTCTTTTAGCTATGTGTCAAATGCTCCACTGATCATGGTAGGGAACTGCAATGGGAGTAATGGACCACTTCAGAAGCTCCCAACAAGAAATTAATGAACTGCAGTTGATTTCCATAATTTAAGGAAATTACTGCAGTTAGTTTCCAAAAATTAAGGAAATCACTTCAGTTATTTTCCAGATATTTACTCCAGTTGTTTCGCGAAATAACTCCAGTTGAGAGAGAGGGAGCGTAACATGTGCTGGAGGAAAACGTGTGGTATTTTTCTTTGTCTTTGAGTGCGCTATGATGGTAGAGGAAGTGATGTATGACTTTTGTTTTGTGATTGAAATAAAAGAATAAATGAAAAAAATAAAAGCCGAGACTTACTGGATCTATCTCAAGTCCTCATCTAGGGAAGTATGCTCATCATCTTATTGCAAACAATCTGCAATTAAGGAACAACATCTCACAGTTCGTGCTTATACTCATAGTTCATTTCCAAGACGAGGTGGAGTGATTGGATTTGATGAAGGGGTATGGAAGAATACACTAGTTGAAAAATTGGTATAAACTAATATTGTGCAGCATTGAGTGAAATTTTGGCGCGTATGTATGTAGAAGAGAATATTGTGGGCATAGTGATGGAGAATTGGTACGAATATATTACCTATAGCTGATACAAAGTGCATTTTCCTCTTGATAGTGCGTGTGATTTTTTTTCTAGAGGTGATTTCATGGTCGTGGTTATACTGCACTTCACTTCAAGCAACAGGTGGAGGAATTGTTCTCGAACATGGATATGAGCAAAATACACAATGTAATATACATAATAAACTCACGGAGAAAGGAAAATAAAATTCTAATTTTCGATGGCTCTATGTGCATGTATCATTCTATGGATCATAACTTGAAATTTTTACCAAACCAAAAAATTGAAGTCTGATTTTTCTACATTGTAGTAAATGGTCATTATATATATGTGTGGATGCAGGTGTATGGAACTAATGTAAATATCTAATGAAGGGATTGTGATGTGTCTACTACATTCATGTTTTGTAATTTCTGATAATATTGTTGTAGAATTTAATATCTAGGGGTTGCAAATGTATGGAGAAGTGTATGTGTGTTATGTATTAATGTATTGATCATATGCTAAAATATGTTGTGATGTATGTGTTGTGTCCATAACAACCATATATCACACCTTTGAGGCCTTGTAATAAATGTTCAAATTTTTCTAGTCGTGGCATGTGAAGTCATAATGTACAGTCATTGATGTCGTGTAAATTCATATGAATCTCTTTAATGTATTCAAGTCATTGAGTCCATGATGTTAGCATTTGGTGATAGGCAGAGTCATGTATTAGTCATGTGCACTACACAACTTTTGTACTCCATTGGTCAATGTACAGTCATTGATGTCGTGTAAATTCATATGAAGCTCTTTAATCAAGTATTCATGTCATTGAGTCCATGATGTTAGCATTTGGTGATAGGCAGAGTCATGTATCAGTCATGTGCACTACACAAATTTGTACTCCATTGGTCAAGTCTTTGGTCAAGAGTCATACTTCTGGTTTATGAACTGCAACTTTTAGAGAGAGGATTTTCATTAGATATTGATGTTGATGATGATGCTTAGGGGGAGCATGTCTAGCATGTGCTTGTTGTTTAGGTGGATACTATGATGTTTGTGCTAGAGGATGTTGCTACTACCCACATTATGCTATTGTTGATGGTTATATGTATGTTTTTTCTACTTTGGTTGAGAATGATGTTGATGTGGATGAAGTTGCCAGTTATTTTTGTTGTTGTTTCCTTAGGGGGAAAAGAGTTTTTTTGTTGTTGTTGATAGTCTTCGCATGCTTGAAAATATGGTTGGGTTAGATGGAGTTGTTACTTTTGTTTGGTGTTGTTTTTGTTGTGTGATGCTCTATTTTACTTCAATGACATAGAGAGTGTGATGCTTGTTGTTGGTGCTTATGATGTTGATGTAGTTGGAGCTATTGATTGGGTTTGTTCTTGCCAGAATACATCCTTTGTTGCTGTTGCTTAAAATGAGAGTTGAGTATGTTGTTGTTGCTTCATGACAGGGTGATGTATGGTTGTTGCTACTTGATTGAGACCCAACTAATGTCCAGGGGGGAGTTTTTGTTAGTTCCATCATTGTTGAGGTGAGCTATTTACCATTGATGTCAAAGGGGGAGTGCTTGCAAAGATCAATTTCAGAGGTCAATATCAGTTGGATGGCTCGAATGGAGTTACCATAAATGCCAAAGGGGGAGATTTTTATCTTTATCGATGTAGATGTTGGTGCAATTTTGTAGGTTGGCATTGATGTCAACTTGGTAGCCTGATGGTAGTATGGGTTACAGTTGTTTATTCTTGAGTAGTTTCTAGTATTATTGGAATGTGCGTATATTAGATTGGATTATTAGTGTAAATATAAGTATGTTAACAGTTGATGGGCTTATCATATATGTTTTGACAGTTGTGTAGGTGTTGGGAGAGTTATGGAGCAGGTTGGCAGAGGTCTGGGCTGAGAATTGTTTTTTTTTTCCTTACACTCTGCCACAATTATACAAAGTCAATCTTATGCATATGGCTATAGGCCCTTAACCACCCTGATGTAGTATTATGGGTGCGATTGTAGCTAATTTTTCCATGTTTTATGCATGTAGTTGTAAGTTTAATTACTGAATAAACCATTACTTGGTTTTTCCTTGTGGTATTGAGCATGAGTACAAGAATACCTTGGGATTTTCCTGCGATATTTGTTTGAGGTTGACTTCTATATGTTTTTGTGTGTTGAGTAGGTTGGCACTTGGTATTAGTATGACCATGGTACATGTATCCTTGTTATCAGGATTACCATGCTATTGGTATTACAATGGTACAAGTTCCCTTGGTATTGACATAACCATAGTATTTTCCCATGGTATTGGTTTGGAGATTTATACTAGAGATTACTTTGTTATATACTTGTGAGTGACTATTGAGTTGGATACATGATTGATGGGTGGAGTGAGAGAGTGAGAGTGTGCTACAATGTTTTTTCTATCATATTGCATATATCTAGCTATGTTGAGTAGAGTGTGTCTATCAACTTATCATTTTCAGATTCAGATCAGTGATGTTGTTGGGTTGCTGATGTTGAGCATATTGTGGATCTCAGTTTGAAAATGCATGAAATTTGGTTCACATGGAGGTGTTGAAGGCATTGAGGCTTCATAACAGATAGTGTGCAGATGAGGTGGGAGAAATCTAGCATACAGATCAGTATGAGAAGCAGTTTTCTCTAGATTCCAATGGAATTGGGCGAGGCTTGTTGTTTGTGGTGGCTTTCAACGAATGGTTGTGTGTAGAGTCGTGAGAGAATAACCTTTCTAATTGATGTTGCTAGGAAAATTTCATAGTAGTCAAGTCTTCTAGCTAGTAGTTGTTATATCCTCTATGTAATTTTTTTTTTTAACACTTAACAGAAGATTTGCTCAACACCAATAGCGGCTGCATTTTTTTCCCTTGAGGGATTTTCCACCAAAAACATTTGTGTTGCCTTATGTGCATGGTTTATTGTTGATTCTTTATGGTTTTTTTTACTTTGTTGTTGTAATGGTTCTACATTCTTTAATTTTATTTTGATGTTGTCTTACTAATAATTGGATTTTTTGGTTAAAATAATTAAAAACTAACTAAATCCTATTACTATTGATTCACACCCCCCCCCTCCCCACTCTCAGTAGTAAGCTCATTTCCAACAATAGTTTCGGTCCATATTGGAAAATCAAGTAAGTGTTGGACATGGAGGAATGAGTGTAGAGAAATATTATATATTAATATTCTAAATGATTTTTTTCTTTGCATGAGCATACATTATTTTTGAGTTCAATAAAAGGATATGCCACCACATCCAATTCCTCATGCATCTCCTTGATTTCCAATTCATGTTGGTGGAGGAAAATAGTTCCCCATAATCCATGTTGATCACATCATCACCTTTGATAAATAAAGCACCTAATATTGTCTCTCATGAAGCATGTAGAGATAAATGAATCCTCCCTTCCAAGCCTTCACACCAAAACAAATTGAAATGAACACCCATTGATCTAGAATCTAAATTCTCCAACCTAGGATAGGTCATGAACAAGGGTCGAGTTATCCCATAAGCTCTACATGAGAAGGAATAGGGATGAAGGTGGAAGATTATTGCCTAGGGTGGAAATAGTATAAGAAATAATAGTGATCGGTGGTAACTGAATGTCCTTATTCCCCTCTTCGTGTGGAGTTATAGCCACCAAAACACCCTTGTGATTCCACAATAATAGGATACTTGGAGGATGATTAAGTTTATGGGATGGGTTGGTTGAAAACTAATCCATTAATTGAACACACCCCCTTTTTCCTAGATGGAATGCAAAGTTGCCTTGTGAATCAACCAATATATTATTCTACCTTCTCACATGAAATCTTTCAAACTTGCACTCCATGTTCTCCACTAGACCATGAATTCTACTAAGTATGGTTTGATCCCAAGGTATTTATCCCTTGTTTAATAATGCACGTGTGCCAAAATGACTAGAGAGTCTCCTACAAAGAAGATTTCTTGAATGATAAGATCGCGTTAAGGAAATGCGTTGCAATAGAACATATGCTACTCCTAGATTGTTGGAAAGTACTCTTATTTTCCCGGTAAATTGTTCTTATGTTGTTCCTCCAGGGAAAAAGTTCCCCCACCCACCCCCACACCTACCTCCCCTCCCTTCAAAGGACACTGGAGTGGTCTTTGGTCCTTTTATGTGTTCACGAGTCATAAGACCATTATGGGCATCATAATCTTATTTATATTAATATTAATGGTAATCCATATTTTTTGATAAATTGTTGGAAAAATTTTGGTTGATGTAAATCCTATCAATTTTTTTTTCGGAAGACAAGTATTACAATATCATTAACATATAATAGAAAATCATGTTAAGAGCAATAAATCTTTCATCTTATGAACATTATTCAATTTAATCTATATAGATGCCAAAAAATAAAAAATAAAATAAAAAAATTTACTCAACATTAATATTACAATTAATTTCTATTAATTATTCATTATTGTATTAAACTTTAACAATAATTTATATGTAAAATTTAATTACAACATTACATAATTTAACCGGAAAAATGTATTTTATATGAACAATGTTAAAGATTTTTCTAAATTCAATAAAACAACAAATAAAATATTTTATATTCTCTTTAAATTCTTTAATATAAATTATTCAATCAAACAACAAATGTGATATTTTATATGGTCTTTAAATTCTTTAATATAAATTAATCAATCACATTATGTTAATTCTAAAATTTAACTTATCCTTTTGTTTTTTATCATTATCATCACTTTTAACTCATTTAATAAAATTTGAATAATTTAATTAAAAAACACTCACCGTGACACTTTAATAATAATTAGCTTAATCATTTAATTTTGAAACCGGAAATAAAAACAATTAAACTATTAACCAATTTTTAAGGAAAACTTTACCTAAAAAGCTCCTACTCAAATCTTTAAATCTTAATTTAGTGCCTTTAATATCTTAACATTTTCATGAATATGGTGTTTGAACCATTTTTCCACTTGAATTAAGCTATTAATTCAACGAATGTTAACGTATTGGTTCCGAGTTGTTTCCTTTGTATAAGGAATGTTAGGTGTACATGGCACTTGCAGTGTTCGAAATAATGTACTCCTAATGATTAACTACCTACTTACCTTATTATTATATGAATATTATGATTAGGGGATGTTTCCTTGCTTCGTATTATTTGATTATTAGGATGGTGGGAAATTTTCAATTGTGATATTTGACACATGTTGTACACATATTTGCTATGTAACCTAAAGCAGGTCACATTCCCTAAATGTGTTATTGCTTATTTGACTAAAAAAAAATTTCATTTTTATTGCTTATTTGACTCTAAAAACTTGTTTCATTTTTATTTTCACATTTTCAATGAGATTGAAAAAGTTATGATCTATCCATGTGTAGATAAAAAAAAATCAAAATTTAAAAATATTCCAAGTATTTTGTAAATATTACAATACCTAACTTAGATCCGGGTGTCTCTTCGCCAATTGCGCCCCATTACCTTGGGACGTGTTGATCATGTCAGCATTCTGTTAAATTTCGTTAAATTCTGACAAACAATCCTCTTTAAACCCTCTCTGTTTGGCCTAAAAAAAAAAATTGTTTTTCCGCCTATCGTTCCCCTTTTCTAAACTCAAAATGGCATTAAAAAGGGAAAAAACCCACACTTGAAAATATATATGGTCTGGCACCTTTCGGCCCTAGCCCCTCAGTCTTTTTCTCCATGTAACCTGGGTGTTAGACCAAGCCGCAACCTGAAAGGCGCTTATCAAATGAATATCGGGTGCGTTCATAATCGTTGATCTGTACTGATCGGACGACGTTCGTTCATCCCTGCCGCGCCCGTAGCCTACTTGCCTACCGTCTGATCAAACCGTAAAATCAACGGCCCAGAGTCTATTTGTTCCGGTGGTCCCCACCCCGCGTCCACTGTTCAAAACTGCCCGGTATCTATTGCACCGCTTTTCGTAGGCAGGCGGTATTTCTCAATTCGGAGCGATTCCATACATCGCGCGACACGTTGCTCCGTCACTATTCCAAAACCGCTACCTCATTGCACGTTATCATTCGACTGAGGATACAGAGTGATATGCATTATAGCCGTCCGATCTGGGGGTCTCCATCCAACGGTCATCGCACTACAGAGATACACGGATGTTAATCCAAGTGTACAGTGCCCCTGGCCCACTGTCCATCGCCTCTGATGCATTCATAGCCGTCGATCTCCTCCTAAGATCGAACGGTCCAGATTTGATCGCCCCTCGCCTTAACCCTGTCTTCCTCCACATCACTGTCCCACATGTTTATTGCATTTTTCCTCCGCCATTTATATATTTCATTCATATGTCATATTTTAATGTTTTACGTTATAACTTTGGCCAGTCCATCCACCATTGTTCCACTGCATTTTTCATCGCCACCCCGCATACTTCCGCCATTTCATCATGCCGTGTTGCTACACAGTCATCCCCACTGCATCGTCATCCCCATGCATTTGTTTTCTTGACGAGTTTGCGGGTTTTGCAGGTTTACAGCAGTGGAAAACTATCATGATTCACAGTCTCTATTATTGTGATAGAGAGCATGTCAAAGGACCATTTTTCAAAGTTGAATTATGAAGAAAGGCCTAGGAAGGTATGCCAACAAGACTTCCATTAAAGTAACAGAGTTAAAATCTGTCAAACCCTCTGGAGTCATTCAAAGCACAGATTTTGCAATCGGAGACATTAATGTTGTGGCAAAGAGTATCAATGGGAGATCAGAGGAATTCAACATTCAGCATTAAATATTTTAAGCCTTAATCCAGGGTTTAGAAGGTAGAGGGTACAATGCACAAGAAACAATACCCTCCAGGTTTCATTTCAACAGAATTTTCTTTCAGGAAATGACAGACTGCCCATGAGGTTTTTATTCCTCTACCGTGTTCCTAAAGAGACTTTCACCCAATGCATTTATTTCAGAAAGTAGGCCACAGAGTACATGCAACGTTACAGAATTATCAAGTAGTATGGGCGTGCACGTTTCAGCCATCCTGCCTTTATGAATAAAATTAAATATTCATCACCTACTCCATTTTCGAGCTTTCTTTTTCTTCTATAAAGCTCCCGAAGAACAGATGATTTAAGGTTCCAAATTTTATCAAAAAATTATGCAGTGAAAGGATTTTTGTATACATTTTGTAGAACTCTTGTATGAAGGCTCAGAGCCCATAGGGTCTCAGTGAGGAGGAGTTCCATCTGTTAAAGAGGATTCTGGTCTTTGGTATTTCACTGTCTGTAACTTTCTCTTATGTGTTATTTAAATAGATCATTTCATTTCATCCATCTTTCCTGTATCATGTTTTGGAATGCGAGTGGCTCACTGATTCTTGGTATGGATTTATCCTAGTTGATACCCATGCTTGGATTATTCAAGCGCTTTAAATATGGCTCATGCATGATATTCTATTCCACTATTCATCTAAACTGTATTTCTGCTATATTAGTTTCTTTGGGAGGGTGTTTTTAAAACGCTATTGTCATGTATGGATTCTTAGATTTGTAAGCCCATGCATGGTGGTATTGTGTATCTGGATATCAGCTCAATGTTAACTAATATCTCCTCAATATTTCATTCACTACATACACCTTCTGATAACTTATTTCTGTGAGGTATTTCTGAATCGGCCCTCTTTACAGTAAGTTGTCTCTGAATTGTCTGTTGCTTTTGTATTGGAGTTTTGCATGTTGCCTCTGCATCATTCCTATCTCTGTATCGGTTTTCTGAAGGTCTTGGTCCCATTCATATTAATATTCCTTGTTTTACAAGAGATTAGCATGAGAGCTTTCTATTTGATAACTTCCTCTATTATATCATATGCTCCTTGCTAATATAAGATGTCCTAGGCACTGGTCTATCACAACTCTAGGTTGTCTCTAGGAACGACAACATCTTTTTGGCGCCGTTGCCGGGGATCGAAGTTGAGAAAATATAAATCCCTGGGCCTCAACAATATCTAATTCACTCTTCAAGTAGGTGAGTATGGAGAGTTGAGAGTTGTAGATCTCTCACCTTGGCGACTCCACATTAGTTTATTTGATAAATCTATTTGCAGTCCTGCCTCCTCGTAAGCCACACCTAAGGTCAGATACGTCTCAGCCAAAGACACCTTCAGTGTCTAACCCTGAAAGGATCGTACATAGAAGAAATTGGAGGGAAAGAAAATCAGCCCACTCTGAAATCCCTGAATTGTCTATAGAAGACTTTCCATCCTCTTCTTCTCAAGAAGCTCAAGTGCCAGATCTCGACTCCACTGTGGGAGATACCGATTACTATTATTCAGATAGTCCACTCCGAGGAGGTGTCAGAAATAAAGATAATTTTCACCCTACTCCTGAGGTTGAAGAGGTTAAAGAAGTCACTGAAGTATCTGCTATCAATAGACCATTATTCCCCTCAACACCTCAATCTGCTGTTCATTACATTCCTATTGTTATTCATACCCCACTTCCACCTCCTCCTCCTCTTACTCATCAAACTATTGCACTACCTCCACCCCCTCCAATGGCCAATGTTCCAGGCTTCTTACTAAATAAATATGCCCCTCTGGCATTACCCCAAGTGTTGAATGATATGCCCCAAGATTATTTGAAGATTTTACCCTGATTCAATGGGGAAAACGAGATTTATGCTCAAAAACATCTTGAGGTCTTCTGTGCTTTTGCAGAGAATTTTAATGTGGAACATTTAGATGTGGTCTTAAGGCTGTGTGTCCAATCTCTTGATGGTGAGGCTCGAAAATGGTTTAAGAAATTGGTAGGCCATTCTATTACCACTTGGAAAATAATGGAAGATAATTTTCTCAGAAAATGGGGAGAGAAGAAAGACCATGGACATTGTCTTACTGAGTTCAATACACTCAAGAAAAGACACAATGAAGGGGTGTCAGAATTTATCAAGAGATTTAATAAATTGTATTTGAGTCTTCATGTTGCTAGAGTTGTTTTTGTAGCAGCCTTTGATTCAGAATTTGGTTTCTCTCTTAGAGAAATAAATCCCGCTACGCTGGATGATGCTCAGTTAGATGCACTAGAGTTGGAAGCAAAATTTTCCTCCACTGGGAAATCAAAAGGAAAATCTGAACAAAAAACTAGAAGAAGGGGCAAAGAGGAGGTATCTACCTCCTACCAAGACATAGATTCAGCTAATGATAGAATCGAAGAAATGAGCAAAATGATTAAGAACCTTTCTGGTAAACTGGTCAAGCTTGAGTTGGAGACCAAGAATTTAGCCTCCAAGAATTTCCACAATGCTCCAAACAGAGGTTACAATCCTCAGTATAGGAAACCACCCCTGCAAATATTGCCAAGGGAAGAAAAGGAACAACAAGATCAGGTACCACACCCATTGTACCTGGAAGGTCCAGTAGATGATTCTACTGAAGACACTACCTATGGACTGGAGGATGCAAATCTTGCCTTTCAAATAGTGATGGAGAAGAATGCCCTTTACAAGGAAATGATGAAGCTGAGTGCCCATTGCAAGAAGAAGAAAAGGCCAGAGACACAGAAGATGCAGAAATTGATCATTATTGTAAACAATTTGTTGATTTCATGCAAGCACAATTAAATAGAAGATATGATCTCAGATCTTCTAGGAAGAGGACTCGTACTCAAGATCAAGAAGAAGAGCTACCCCAGAAGGAAGCATTTGCTGAGAAGGAATAAACAATGCAGAAAGTCACAGACAAAGGTAAGGGCCCTCTAAACAAACCTTTGCAGTCTGATGATCAAATTCCTTCCTCTTCCAAAGTATTCATTCCTCCTAATACCAAGTCTGTGTCAAAAGAAGTCAAGCCCTCTACTGAAAATAAAGAGTCAAAAGTGGTTGTAATAGAAAAGTCCTCTCCCATTTTCAGTCTACAAAAGGAACTAGAAAAATTCAAAATCCTAGTCCCCTTGACTGAACTATTAAAGCAACATGCATATCAATCTCAAGTCACCTCTTTCATGCTCCCTCCAGAAGCTGCACTTGTTATAGCATCATTTTTCACCCTCATGTGATTCATATTTGCCTTTATGGCCTTGGGCACCCATTCCCACAGACTTGAACAAAATTCATAAAAAACAGTGTTAAAAATCCCATACACGGGTATGCCCAGACTTTTCCGCGTGTATACGCGAGTCCACATGTACTTTTCCGCATATGCCATTAAAATCATTAAAAATATATATATAAATTCCCCATTTTCGGGCTGGGTTGATGGTTACTCCAGTAGTTCAACCACCCCAGTACGTGGACAACTGTTTCCAACTGATTGAAACTACTTTGAGGGAGTATAAAAGCCCCTCATGTGCATGGCCTAAGGGAGAGAGAAATTTTATTGATATTATACTCTGTTGGAATCCTAATTCAAGTCTGAATTCCCGTGCCCCCTCCACTTTCCCAGATTTTTACAGGAAACCCTTGTTTCCTGGAGATGTCCATCCATTTATATGCCATCTCGAGTGCACAAGTCTTGAAAGTATCTTAGCGAGGCAAGGGCGGGACGAATCCAGACGACGGTCTGTTCGAAGATCGTGGAAGGATTCAGGTGATCTCTCCACTCTTTATTTCTGTACATGTTGTTCGTAATAATGAAGAACCATCTTGTTCCTAAACCTATGTGTTAATATCTATTTGCATATGTGAAAAGATTGATTATTAAGCATTTATTATGGTTTATATAATGTTTCACATGGATTACACTAACGTTTAGGAGAAATATATGCTGTACAACTAGGTTTCCATGCATGTTCTTTCTTGTTTTCCAGGTTAAGGAGGAAGAAGGGTTGCTGGGGGTTTGGACCCCGCGGGATCTACATCGAACGTAGGACTACGGGTGAGTTCTACTATCATTGTTATCTAGTTTTTAGCATACAAGTGTGGTTGTGTGTGAGTCCTTCTGAATAGCATGCCCTGATCTGTGGAGGTTTTGACCCAACAAACCTCTAGGGTGTTTTTCCCCGAAACAGAACTGACGAGTCCACTGGGGATCGCATTCTTGTGATTCCCCTGTTGGGTGGTTTCAGCTGTTTGAAAGGTTTCCAACAGTTTTAACTTTTATTTCCAGTCCAGTTAACTTTTTCTCAGTCAGACTGAAGATCTGGTTCCTTATCCAGGCTTGATCTTTTTTATTTTTCATTATTTGCCTTTTCATACGTGGGTTTGTCTGTACACAGACGCGTATACATGCAATTTTTGTTAAAGGGAGTTGCGTATACGCAGGTTTCCTTTAACACAGTCGTGTATGCACGCTTGTTTCAAAACTGTCAAGTAGCGTATGCCTGGGTGAATTTTGAAAGTTTTGATTTCTTGGCTTTTTAGTCTTGTCTGCCTGTGGAGGCCTGTTCCTGTAGTGTCTTTATATCCTTTGGATTGTGTTGAAAGTGGTCATTGGTATTTTCTCTTTCTTGTTTGGTTGAAAACTAGCTTATCTGGAAAATCTTGTTTCTTGTGCTTGCATTTCTGGTTCGAGTACCAAGATCTCTTCCTGGGGATTCTTGGTTGTTCTGCTTCATCAGGACAGTGAGCTTTTGCTCATTTACTCTTTCCTAGCCTTGCGTCTTGCTTTGCACTTAAATTTTTTCCCTTCTTTTGGTTGGTTTTCTTGAGTTCAGTTGACTAGGTCTTGTTGCAATTTTTGAAGAGTCTTTCTCGGTTCTTTGAAGCTTTTGTTTGCTACAAGGTTGTACTATTCTTCTAGGCTGAGTTACTGAGTTTCTTGTCTTGTTTTGCTCATATAAATATTGCTACTAAGTAGCCCTATAAGATTTGGAGCATTTTGAAGTTTTTCTTGAAATTCAGAGTTGTTTGGCTTGGGATTAGATAGTGTTTTTGGTCTCTTCGAGCTCTTATTTTTTATAAAATTCAAAAGCTCAAAAAACATTTTGTTCTGTTATTTGCTTTTGTTTTGCATTTTTGTTTTCGTTTCGTAACATATTTTGAAGCTTTGTTGAGATTTCTTCCCTTTGGTTTTTGACTTGATTTTGGAAAGGAATTGTCATTGGTTTCTTCCTCTTGTTTCAAGCGATTTTGGTGTCTTTATACTAAGAGTTTCTGATTTTGGGAACTAGCTTTGTGGACAACCAAAAAGAGATAAAACTGAAGGATCTTTGGGAAATTTCTCTCTACTTTAGTAGATTTTGCATCTTAGAATTTGCATGCTCTTAGTGATTTGCATCAGGTGCACTTAAGCATTTAGTCATTTTCATAGTTTTTGTGAGTGTGAAGTTTGTTATCTGAAAAGAAAAAAAATTTAGTCTCGTAGAACCTTTGTAGAAATTTCTTTTCATCGAAAGGCAATTACTGCATTTTCATGTAGTTTGGTTTTTATTAATTTCTTTTCTGCGTCACAAAACACCACGAGTTTCATTTCCGTATCCCTTTGACTTAATATAACAACCGATTAAAATAAGCGCTATAATTTAAAAACAACTAGCAAGTTTTTATTAAGTGTCATACACCAACTAGCTAGGTTGTAGGGCCTTGGATTAGGTGAGTGGAGAGTTAACTCTCCAAGGCCGCTCAAACAAAACATAGAAGTTGATTAATTGAGCGAAATCCAACTTCGTTAGGTGGACCAGGAAAGCTCTCCTCTAGAGAGTCAAGCGCGAGGGGAAGTGAAGGCTGAGAAGAGAGATACCCCCTCTCTGATTTGCTGAATATGACCTCAAGACCGTTCCTTCTGACCGACATGGATTGGTGCCCGTTGCCAGAACCTGGGTTCCACATGGGTAATTGCGGGGGGAATGCCACGTGGTACACAGGGCGGGCGGCGTATTATCACTTCCGACGTGCACAGGTGCTTGTGCAGAGAAGCTGGGTACCCAATGCGAAGCAAGGCTGGTGTAGGGGCCAGTAACACCTGTTACCTTCGCTAGTAGGCTGGCCCGTAATTATCCCAGGACTAACCAGGGAGGTCTATATTTAAACTTTCTTATTTTGATGGATAATGCAGGTCTAATTACCAAGATGAAATACTGAAAGTTGTTTTCTTGATTGTTATCCTGGGGATTTTAGTGAGTGATCTTTAACCTGGCACTGTTTTACTACTTTGTTAATTAAAATTTGTTAAAGTGGCTGATCAAGCGCCTCGTCGATCGAGGAGAATCCGGGGGTTATCTCCCGAGAGTCCAGAGCCTTCTTCAAGAAGGTGTAGGAGTAATTTAGCAGGTGAGTATCACCCTATGGCGTCTGATGCAGTGGAGAGAGATCCTCCACAAGGGATTTAAGGTTTCGTAGCTGGTTCTGGTGTTGGTTTTGAGAGGAGCGCTTCGCTCACCTCGAGAGTCTTATTTCTGCAGGAAGAAGAAGTACAAGTAGAGGAAGTGACTCAACCCTTTGAGTCACTTCCATCTCCTCTTCCTCCTGATTATCTGTTCATTGTTGAATACATTGGACCTGAGTTAGAGAGACCAGAAGATGCTCCGTATTATTCATACCTTTCAATGGCCACGACTGGGAATGCGGCTTCTTCTATGAGTGCTGCAGGCATTCAGACTCTTGCTTCTGTAGAAGGAGGAGGCACTATTGCTATATCTTCGATTTCTTCTAGTACTGCTGTGTTTGGCTCTAGTTTCACCCAATCACATGCTTCTCAATCTGGTCCCTTTTGTTTTGGAATGCCCACTAGTGGGATTCCTTCTTTTTCCTTTTCCGCTGCTGCAGCTGGATCTACACCCATGTCTTCCATGGCTAGTGGATCAACTTCTTTTCAAGGGTTCCCCTTTGGAACTGGGCACATTCCTAGTTCAAATCCTTCTTTAGAGTCCTTTCCGTTCACTTCTCAGACTCAGAGTTTCAACCCTTGGTCTGGAGGCCAGAATTTGATTACTTTTACAGGTTGGAACCCTGTATTCACTACAGCAGGGGAAGGGAATCAGTTTTACACTGGTCACCAAGGGAATACTTCTTTCCCTTCGTTGAGTGCTTATCAGACCTTTTCCCCTCTTTCTAATGCCTGGAACCCCTATCAGGGGCTTTCCTCTTCATTTAATACTTTAGGAGGGGGAACTGGTCTGGTTTTTGGTAACTCTGTGTTGGGAGGAGGTTCTTCGCCTTTTTCTACGAGTTCTTTTTGGCAACCTGGTGCCTCATCAAATCCAGGATATTATTTTCATAATGGTGGGAATCCATCCCATCAAGGATGGAATCCTCAAGCTCCGCCTCATTTACCTTTTCTGGCAACGTTATACTTTCCAGATTTGTCGAAATTGACGAATGATCCGATCCGGTACAGTCCGGGGTGGCCTCCGGTTCCCACCAAACTTCCTTTAGACATTCCAAAGTTTGAAGGCAAGAATGGAGAGGACCCGGCTGACCACATCACCACCTTCCATTTATGGTGTTCGTCTAACTCCCTGATCGATGATTCGATTAGGTTGAGATTGTTTCAACGCACCTTAACTGGAAACGCTGCCAAGTGGTATATTGAGTTAACTGGGGGTAGTTTTGCTACATTTGGAGAGCTAGCTGTTACATTTCTAAATCATTTCCAGTTTCCCGTCCGTTATGACGCCGGGACTGAACTCCTAGCTAATTTTAAATAGGACAATGCAACCCACATTTCTGACCATATTCAGGAATGGCAGAGAAGGAAGAGGCTTATTAAAGCTCATATTCCAGGAGAATTCCTTTTGGAATGGTTTCTGAAATCTCCGCAGTCAGAAATTTCTAAGGATGTATCCCTGTCTGGGGTATTTTCTGAGGAACAGGCCATTTTTAGGGCCCAACATCTTGAATTGATATATTCTCAGTCTGGGGTCCTTCATAAATATTTGCCCAATGCTCCTCGCTCCAAATTAGATTTATCCAAAACTAAGCCTGGTCCTCATGGTGATGGACTTATTGGGTCAATCAATAGTAGTGCAGCTAGCCTGCTTACTCAATTGCAGCAGTTGTCTTTGCAATCTTCTCCTTCTGGTCAGGTTGTGCCTGCTGAGTCATCGCCTTCCCAATATTTGTCGGTAAATGCTATCCAAACTTCCGACCCAAAAGGAAATCAACAATCCGAAGGGAAGAAGAAGGGATAGGATAATAAGAAAAAGGGCAAGAATGGGAAGGGTAATGTGAATAAAACCAATGAGCATGTTGGTGAGGGTCCAAAGGATAAAAATAAAGTGAAGTTTCCATGTAAGTTATGTACTGGAGACCATCTTACTCACCTTTGCCCTAATATTCAAGATGCGTAGCGTTTGTTAGCTCAGCAGGGTTCTTCCAGTTCCCAGGCTGTGTTGACAAACCCTTTTCCCCAAGGGCAACAGCTAGTTGTTGGCGCGAATCAAAATACCGGGACTTCCTCCGGGGGCACCCAGGAAGGGGAAATTCCATCAAACATATACATGATGAGTGCTCATGTGGATGTCGCTACGAGATCCTGTGATTATGGCGAAGAAGATTCTTCGAAAGCTAAGGGTGCTCCTGATACTACTAAGCCGCTTCATATTACGAGGCCTACTGTTGAGCCTATACCTCGGATGCCCAAAGCATCTACTAAGCATACGACGATTAATACAAATGCTAGGGCTGCCCAGAACTACTCTATTGTGGAAGATCTGGCGTAGAGTCCTTGTGTGATGTCGGCTTTAGAGGTGCTCCAGTCTTGTCCGGCTCAGCGCAGTGCTCTGCTCACTTCTCTTGGGGCTGTCAATCCAAATAACTCTCTTATTATTATGTTCGATATGACTAATTTTAAAAAGAGACTCCCCCATCATATGGCTTTTCATATTAAATCATCGTACCGGAAATGAAATATTTTCCGGACGGTCGTTGATGAGGGTGCTTCCACATGTGTGATGTCTCTCACATGCTGGAAGGGAATTGGATCTCCCGCAGCTGTTCCATCTGCTACTCTTCTGACTGCGTTTGATGGTCATTCTCACAGACCGCATGGTATTGTCCCAGCTTTTCCCATCTATGTTGGGGGAAAAACTATAAATATAGAGGTTGAGATAGTTGATGCAAGCTTGGACTACAACCTTCTGTTGGGGAGAAACTGGATTTATGAGATGGATGCCATTGCATCTTCATTGTTTCGGATTATTTGTTTCCCTCACGAAGGGAGGATTGTTACAGTGGACCAACTGGACTGTCCTCCTGTAGACCCGAATGCATCTACTGACTCAACTATTCCAAAGTTGGATAATACTAAGGCGCCTGTTGAGAATTTGGGGGTTGGAATGTATTCTTCCTTGATGGGTACTTTCGATATTCCTCCTCCTACGGTTCATATAAATGCAATTTCATCCTCCAGGGCTCCTCTTCGAAGAGATTTCTTCAGAACTCATTATTTTTCGGACCCTTGGACCTTGCCTTCCCCTACCGCCACATTAGCGGAAGGTCAAGTGGGTGGAATGGCATTTCCAATGTCTGTAGCTGAGATTGCTTATCAGTCTATTGTTGACTCTGCAGAGTCCATCCCAACTCCTCTTTCACCGGAAGAGTTGGATGGAGATGTGGCTCCGGCTTGGACACTTAGTTCTTCTTCTGCCCAGGATTGCCTTGATACCACTCTTCCATCTGAAGAGGCCATCTTGGAAGCTATGACTGGTATAGATAGACCGTGGGATGATTTGCATCATCGGTCTTACTTTTTACCTGATTTGAGCGAAGTTGAAACAATTTTTCCAAGTCCTCAGTCTCCTGGTCCTGTTCACCCAGTCTTGAACCCTTTAGCACCAACACAGGTATATGCTGAAGGGAACATGGCTGTGATTTCTCCAACTATCCCGGTGAACATTTCCAGGGATCCCAATGTTATTGAGAATGTCTTCATCGGAGCTGAATGTTCCCCTAAAGAGATTCAGATTTACACCGATCTCTTTAAAGAGTATAGGGATGTATTCACTTGGTCTTATGAGGAAATTCCTGGTATAGATCCATCTATTATCCAGCATGAGATCAAGACTTACGAAAACGCTAAGCCGGTGAGGCAAAAACTTCGTCCGGTGAATCCTAGGAAGGCAACAGCTATCAAAGCTGAGGTGGAGAAGCTGCTTAAGGCGAGATTCATTTTCCCTGTTCCTTTGACTGAATGGGTTTCAAACCCTGTTCCCGTAAATAAAAAATAAGGAACAATTCGAGTTTGCATTGATTTCAGAGACCTTAATAAAGCATGTCCTAAAGACAATTACCCCACACCATTTATAGATCAGATCATTGATGAGTGTGCCGGTAATGAGATTTTCTCCTTCATGGACGGTTTCTCCGGATATAATCAGATTACTATCCGTCCTGAAGATCAGCATAAGACTGCCTTTATTTGTCCCTGGGGTACATTTGCATACAATAAGATGCCTTTTGGTCTTAAAAATGCTGGGGCTACCTTTTAGCGGGCCATGTCATATGCCTTCCACGACATCAAAAAGATTATTGAGGCGTATTTGGATGATTTATTTGCTCATTCTCGAAAGAGGATGGATCATCCTGCTAACCTCCATCAAATATTTGAACGATGTCTTTTCTATAAGATTAGGTTGAATCCGAACAAGTGCGTTTTTGCGGTTACATCCGGTCGGTTATTGGGATTTATTGTGTCTAGGGAAGGGATTAGGGTAGATCCCTTCAAGGTTGAGGCAATACTTATGTTGCCTCCCCCGTCCTCTATTCGTCAACTTCAAAGTCTACAAGGAAAGGCTAATTTTCTTCAGAGATTTATCGTAAATTATGCTGAAGTTACCAAGGGATTTATGAGATTATTGAAGAAGGGAGTTCCATTTCTTTGGGATGACTTCACTCAATGCTCATTCGATGCTTTGAAAAAAGCATTGGCCTCTGCTCCTTTATTGAGTCCACTTTATTATAGCAGAGATTTCCTTTTGTATCTAGTAGCAACAGGATCTACTATTGGTATGGTTCTGGTTCAGGAAGATGATGCTCTTGCAGAGCATGTTATATACTATCTTAGTTGAGGATTGGTAGGTCCTGAGCTCCGGTATACTCTGATAGAAAAGTTAGCTTTAGCAGCTTTTCATGCTGTGCAATGACTCCAGCATTACATTCTTCTACGAAAAACTTATGTTTTTGCAGCAGCCAATCCATTTCAGTTTTTCCTCAGTAGGCGAGTGATTGGGGGAAAATACAATAGATGGATTGTGATTTTGCAGGAATTTGATCTTGAGTTTATGTCTGCCAAGTCCAAGAAATCATTGGTTTTCGGGGAATTAATCTCCGAGTTGCCCTCTGGGGAAGAGATAGTCTATGATGAATCCTTCCCAGATGAACATTTGTTTCTTATCTCTCCACAGGATCCTTGGTATGGAGATATAATTGTGTATCTTCAGACTGCGAAGTTTCCCTCTAATTTTTCGAAAGATGAGCGTCGTAAGTTGCGTCACTTGGCTAACAATTACTTGATAATTGGTGATGCTTTATACCATCGAGGGGTTGATTCAATCCTGATACGTTGCTTAACTCTCGAAGAAGCTGAGGCTATGCTGAATGATTGCCACAGTGGAGCTTGTGGTGGTCATTTATCTGGGCTTGCTACAACCCAAAAGATCTTGCGTGCTGGGTACTTTTGGCCTTCGATTTTCAAAGATTGTATGGAGTCGGTCAAAAAGTGTCATCCGTGTCAAGTTTACACTCGAAAAATGCGCGCTCATCCAGCTCCGCTTTTTCCATTCATTACTGTCGGTCCCTTTACAAAGTGGGGTATTGATTATACTACTTGTAACCCGCCTTCGGCTAAAGGTCACAAGTACATTATTGTAGCGGTAGACTACTTTACGAAGTGGGTCGAGGCTATGCCTACTTTTGGGAATGATGGTGAGACTGCAGCTCTTTTTCTTTTCAACCAGGTTATTGCTCGTTTTGGTATTCCTAGAGAGATTGTCACTGATCATGGCAGTCATTTTCAGAATAGTAGGATGGCTGAGTTGGCTCTCAAATTGGGTTTCCGGCAGGAGCATTCATCTCCATATTATCCTCAAGCCAATGGGCAAGTGGAAGCCGTGAATAAATCCTTGAAGACAATTATTCAAAGGACAATTGATAAAGCTAGATCCAACTGGCATATTATGCTATATCCTGCACTTTGGGCATACAGGACGTCAGTGAAAACTGCAACTGGCTTTACTCCGTTTCAGCTAGTGCATGGGTTGGAATCCGTATTTCCCATTGAATGCGAGATTCCTTCTCTTAAATTAGCTGTTGAACTTCTTCCTGACACTTCTAGTCTTGAAGAACGGCTCCTTCATCTGGAACATCTCGATGAGCAGCGTCGGGATGCCGCCACGATGAATGAAGCACATAAAAACCGAGTTAAAGCTCAGTACGATAAGGCGGTCAAACCTAGGGTTTTTTCGGAAGGTGACCTTGTTTTGGTCTATGCCCAAGAAAAAGATGCCCTGGGGGCAGGAAAATTTAAGTCTATGTGGTATGGCCCCTTTATCGTTAAAAAATTCCTTAAGAAAGGGGCATATACCTTGGTTGATTTTGAAGGGAACGAGTTGCCGGAGCCCAGAAATGGGCTCTATTTGAAAAAGTATTATGCCTAGGCTTCGGCCTGGCATGTTGCTTTTGTATATAGTAGTTTTTCTTTGTACATATCTGGTTGTTTTTCGATCTTTGATGGGATGGTGATGTTTTTGATCTACTTTGGCAGGTTGTGTCGGATGTCATGAGTCATTTTGGTTTCGCCGATGGTGCTAGTAGACACACCCGGAACTTAGCTTCCACGGCTTGGGTGCTTCATTATCCATCCGATCAGCTGTTAGTATCAAGAGGGGTCTGCATTGGTCCTGCTTCCAATAATATAGTAGAATACACTGCAGTTATTTATCTACTCTCGGACGCAATATCTTTGGGTGTTGATTCGTTGGTAGTTTTCTTGGACTCTCAGCTGGTGGTGTCGCAGTTGAACAATACTTATCGGGTTCGAGATCCATTTTTACTCCGGTTGTTCTTGAGGGTACGTTTGTTACAAATATCATTTCAATTTTTAACTTTCATTCATATTCCTCGAGCTGACAATTGGTTGGCAAACTCATTAGCTAATCAAGCAATTGATTGGCATATTAATCATTCCATACAATAAAATTTAATCATAAAAAACATCATACATTTTCATACATTTGTTACATCACATCAAACATCGTTGTATATATATCATCAGAGTGTTCAAAACTATACAAAATTTGGATCCATAAGTCATACAAAAATTTGGGCTTATGCCCGATCATGTTCAGTCTCAAAAAATATACAGTCATCTAATACATCATTTCTATCTACTCCTAAGGTCCCTATCCCGAAGTTGTGTTCCTATAGAACACGATCGCGGTGGCAACTCGGCGGAATAACTGTACCCAGTCACGGGGTACTCCTACCACCCGTCTCTGGATGGCTTCAGGCAGATCTTCCACTGCAGCCATAGGTACCTGGCGGGTTAACCCCTCCAAGTTCCTCTGTACAGCCTGGAGGGTCCTGTCTGGATCTAATGTATCCGCTTTGCCTCTGCGACGCTTATGACGTGGGTAACCCTCAGGTCGAACTGGTCAAATATTTGTTTCATGGTCATTATAAAATTGTAAGTCATTTTGAATCCAATCAAAAACATGTTTGTTTCCCATTTTTTCATACATATTGAAAAAATTCAAAAAAAATTATATAGGTCAAAAAATTGCAAACTTACCGACTGTGCCCCATGCCGCGCCTGGTGGAAGGACAAGGTCTGGATCACCTCAGAAATCCATCCCGGCATAGGGATAGTCTTCCACAGCGATGATTTGTTCTCCCCACCAAAGGAAGAACTCATCATCCCAAGTGGTTCGGGGAACTTCACTTCCCCCCAATCTCTTCATCAAGTCAGCCCATCGGGCAATTCTTGGGTCTCTCGGGCTGCTGATAGAAGAGATCACTTTGGGTCTCAGCCCAGGAATCTTCTCGAAGAAGAATGTCATCAAGATTGTACCATATCCAAAATGTTTTGTCTTTACTTTTCGGATAGAAGTCAATTGTTGCTTCATGTTCATCAGTAGAGCTGTGCACCAATCATATAAATTAGTTAAGCATTCCACTGCTATACTCATTTGAGTCCTGGATGCCTGGTGTAGGGAAGCAGACCCCGCTACCCTGCCAATGGTAAAAAGGAGGATTTTCATGTGCAAGTCTCTTAAATCTTTGATCGCAATTTGAGTTCTAACTTTCTTGGAACCCTCTACGCAGTAGATGTGGACATAATCTTCCACGATTAGCCCTCCCAAAGGCTTACCATGAAAGTCTACTGGATCCCCCCTCCGGGAGAGTCCAGTAATTAAATATATATCTTCCACCTCGATGCGTATGGGCATCTGATCTATGATGAAGCAGTCTTCTTCCGGTTCCCAATAATTCACAAGCATTTCGAGCAACTGGACATTACTCTTCATATTTGGCATTTTGAAAAACTTGAGAAATCCATAATTTTGGAGAATATTTAGTGATACTTGGTCCCGCATGACTTCATTGTCAATGGCACTGTGTTCACGCTCTCTCCAAGATATAGTCATCCTGCAAAAATTCAATAATTCGTTCATTAGGTATGCATTTTTTCATTCTGGGTTGCGCACACGCGACTTTCTTTGTGTACAGTCGCGTATATAAGTGACTTGGTCATTATAAATCCGCGTATGCGCAAACCCGTGATTTTTATGCAATGTAACAATGAACCAAATATGAGGTAACTTGTCTATTTATGCCCAAAAAATTGAAATTTTTTTGCAAAAATTTGTTATGCTTATTTTTTCAATCTATCTTAAGCTGCATAACCCGGATGCTTGGAAGTGCCCAGATTGGTATATTTTCAGGGACATTTTGACGAATTTGAGATTTTTCCCAATTTTTTACCCATGACGGGTCCGGATGCTTGGAAGTGCCCAGATTGGTATATTTTCAGGTACATTTTGACGAATTTGAGATTTTTCCCGATTTTTTACCCATGACTGCTGACCCGTCATGGAAGGTATATGATCTTCACTAGCATATAGGTTAGCGAATCCACTTTCCGTTGCATTTTTCATACTAGCCTCCATTCTGATCACTTGCCATAGGGTTGATCCCATCAGGTCATGAGTATTACACCCACTTCACTCACCGATTATTTAATCATGACTTGGTGGTAGAGCCTTCCTTTACATGGGATTCCTAGTTAGTTCCTCGCTATCACTTGTTGCCCATGCTGCGTTTTATGTAGGCTCGGGAGTCCTCTTTTGTCCCGCCATGACTTATGTGTTGAAGCTTCATTCTTCTTCTTCTTCACTATCATTTTTTTGGCTATTACCCTAGAGGCTCCCTGATGTTGTTGAGTTGTATTACTGTATTGCATATTGGCTTCTTGTTTATCCTGGCCTTTAGCCGGCTTCATTTGGACTCAATGTTTAAGCCAACTTTTGACCTTGACAATCTGTACAAGTTAACCATTGCATGCACTTAGCTATCGCGACTTGACACCCTTTTACCCATGGATGGAACATTCCTCTGAGTATCACTTACTGGTTTCCGCCACCTTGCATTGAGCATAGGATCGTTCCAATCCCAGGAACTAATGCATCTGTTTCTTGATACTCGTTCTATCCATTGTACCATAGCATTCTTTTATTCTTTTTCAGGCTTATTATATGAAAAAGACAAAAAAATCAAATATAACAAAAAGAGCGGGAACGGGATATAACTTCGTAATTTGATGGCAGTACAGTGTCAGTTTGTCACCCTTGAACAAAGCACATACACTTATATATTTCCTCCATTTGGGATGGTTTTAGTTTTGACCTAGGTTCAGCCTTTGCCTTGTTTCACTGGTCAGTCCTCCCCCGGTTGGTTATCTCTTCCAATCATATGGAGAGTTTTTTTTTGCCTCCTGCATAACAGACTTATACGGTGTCACTTTTTACTGCCATGGTCATCACGAGTCGTGCTTTTGTTCAAGGGAAGTCTAACCAGAGTCGGCCATTCTGCGGTGTCTCTTGACTCATTATTCAGTCGGCCTTCCCGGTCTTGTCAGTATCTTGTTCTATCACATCAGATGTTTTGGTCCTCTGCTCGTGTTGGTTTGAGAAGGTCTCCATTGACTTCTTGCTGGCGGGTTTGTCTCTTATCGACTACGACACATTGCTCTGAGAGAAAACCTAGAGCTGCACCCTGGCCCTATTTCCATCATTGATAGGTGACCTTGTGCTCAGAATTTGATCATCATTATGGGTCTTTGACTGAGTGGTTTCCCCTGTGTTCGACGTCGACATACATTATCACACTTGGGATTCGTGTAGTACCTTGATTTCCATTTGACCCTATCGGTGGATTTCTCGCCTCTATGTCAGCTTTCATTATTGGTTGGTTCAGAGGGTTTCTTCCGTGCGCTAGCTTCATCTTGTGCATGTCGGAAACATACTTCGGTTTTGGTTCCATCACTCTACTTCATCCGATTCCTTCCAAATCTTGGCCTGCGGGTTACACTCGCGCTGGACTGATGTGGGATGCCTTAATGCCTTCCTTCCAGCAGATCTTTTCCCATCGACTACGACTCATTGCTCTGGGAATAAGGTCTAGAGTCTTTTTGTCAGTACCTTAGGGTTTGCAGTCATTAGTGGCAGACTCTTCGCTATCGACAGTGGGGATTCATCATTGCCTCCTGATTGGTAGATTCTTTCAAGTGTTCGACTTCAACTCATTTATTCGCACTTGTTAGATTGTACTAGGGCACCTTGACACTCATTTTCATTATTGGTGGGTTGTCTCGCGTTGGTTAACGGTTTAAATTATTGACCGGTAATCCAACGAGTTCTCACATGGTCGAATTCAACTCATTTATTCCCACTGTGTAGAATTGTGGTGTTGTGATCGGTGAAGACCTCGGGTTGCTTCAGAATTTCTCGGTTCACTTTTGACAGTCCATTCAGTTTCTGCCAGTGATGCCGTTCACCCTTATATTTTGCAATGTCAGTACAGCAACATTCTATATGTTGGCTCCCGAGTTGCATGATTGTACCATTTATTCCACTTTTTATGATTTGGTACTTGGAGATT
Organism: Pinus albicaulis; assembly: GCA_034641835.2. Taxonomy (NCBI): domain Eukaryota; kingdom Viridiplantae; phylum Streptophyta; class Pinopsida; order Pinales; family Pinaceae; genus Pinus; species Pinus albicaulis. The sequence goes on along the minus strand of CM076569.1, from coordinate 810,796,744 downwards.
CAGTTACTTATATGATCAGACATCCAGTTTCAACATCATTGATCAGCTTTCTATATGTGATACTTAGACATTGATTCTTACTTGTACTTCTGGGCCATGCTCAGATGATTCATTGTGTACTTCCAGTTCAGCTATACTTGTATACATTTTGGATCTATTCAGTACTTTCTATATGATGTATTTTTGACTGAGCATGGGTATGCCCACCTCAGCATTAGTTGACTCTCTGTTTTCTTTCATTGGTTTTTGGCAGGCTGAAATCTAGTGAAGTCCTCTCTTGTCCTTGCGAAGTTATTTCTATGTGCATAATACATTTCGGCCATCATGTACCCCTTCTGACCTCATATATTAGGGGGCATCTGTTATAGCATCATTTTTCACCCTCATGTGATTCATGATTGCCTTTATGGCCTTGGGCACCCATTCCCATAGACTTGAACAAAATTCATAAAAAACAGTGTTAAAAATCCCATATGCGGGTATGCCCAGACTTTTCCGCGTGTATACGCGAGTCCACATGTAATTTTCTGCGTATGCCATTAAAATCATTAAAAATATATATATAAATTCCCCATTTTCAGGCTAGGTTGATGGTTACTCCAGTAGTTCAACCACCCCAGTACGTGGACAATTGTTTCCAACTGATTGAAACTACTTTGAGGGAGTATAAAAGCCCCTCATGTGCATGGCCTAAGGGAGAGAGAAATTTTATTGATATTATACTCTGTTGGAATCCCAATTCAAGTCTGAATTCCCGTGCCTCCTGCACTTTCCCAGATTTTTACAGGAAACCCTTATTTCCTAGAGATGTCCATCCATTTATATGCCATCTTGAGTGCACAAGTCTTGAAAGTATCTTAGCGAGGCAAGGGCAGGACGAATCCGAACGATGGTCTATTCGAAGATCGTGGAAGGATTCAGGCGATCTCTCCACTCTTTATTTCTGTACATGTTGTTCGTAATAATGAAGAACCATATTGTTCCTGAACCTATGTGTTAATATCTATTTTCATATGTGAAAAGATTGATTATTAAGCATTTATTATGGTTTATATAATGTTTCACATGGATTACACTAACTTTTAGGAGAAATATATGCTGTAAAACTAGGTTTTCGTGCATGTTCTTTCTTGTTTTCCAGGTTAAGGAGGAAGAAGGGTTGTTGGGGGTTTGGACCCCGCGGGATCTACATCGAACGTAGGACTACGGGTGAGTTCTACTATCGTTGTTATCTAGTTTTTAGCATACAAGTGTGGTTGTGTGTGAGTCCTTCTGAATAGCATGCCCTGATCTGTGGAGGTTTTGACCCAACAAACCTCTAGGGTGTTTTTCCCCGAAACATCACTCACCCCAGATAGTCTTAACATTCAAGAAGAAAGACCCATGGTTGTCTTTAGTCCACATGTTGAGGAATTAGATGCTTCTACCCCTCCCTTTTATGTGTCTCTAGTGACTCATGACCTGCTATTACATAACTGTAAGTTAGATTCTGGAGCCTCCGATAATCTAATACCTCTGAAAATCATGGAACAACTAGGATTACAAATCACCCATCCATACAAGGACCTCTATTCATTTGATTCCAAAAGAGTTAAATGCTTGGGGATGATCAAGGATTTGGTGGTCAATTTGGCCCAAATCCTAGCAAAAAGTGTGGTAATGGACATAGTGGTGGCTGACATCCCAGCTCGCTTTGGAATGTTACTGTCAAGGTCCTGGGGAACAAAAATTGGTGGATCAATCAAGTTGGATTTAACATATGCCACTATCCCAGTTTTTGGTGGCCAGGAGAGGAGGTTGTACAGGGAAACTAGATTTGTCAAAACGGTGACTAAGGCTGACAAATCTGTTAATTCACCAGTCTACAGTAAAGAAGGAGATTTATCATGCTTGATGCTGGAAGAAGATCAAGATTATGCTCATGAACCATCCTTCTGCCAAATCAAGACTGAGCAGCCCATTGCCTTCTTCAGTTAGGTGCTTCGTGATGCAGAATTAAAATATAATATATTAGAAAAACAAGCATACGCCATAGTAAAATCCCTCAAAGCATTCTGCATGTATATCTTACATTCCCATATCACTGCATTTGTGCCTGCACCTACTGTAAAAGATATCCTTATTCAGGGGGATAGTGAAGGAAAAAGGGGGAAGTGGATTTCCAAGATACAGGAGTATGAATTAGACATCCGCCCTACTAAGCTGATCAAAGGATAGGGGCTTGCCAAAATCCTATATGAATCAAATTATTAAGCTTTGGGTATAAACCTGTCCATTATAGCAGGAGAGGAATCTGAAGAGAAAGAAGAGCGAAATGGAATTGGGGTAGCTACTCCGAAAACACATATAAAGTACCTCACCAGTCCGTGGTACAAAGAGATAGTAGAATATCTCCTCACACTCAGCCGCCCTCCAAGTTGTGATAAAGTTAAATACAGAACGCTGAGATTGAAATCACAGAAGTACATAGTCACCAATGGCTGATTATATTGGCGTGATCCCTCAGGCATCCTACTCCTGTGTCTCACAAAGAATGAGGTAGAGAGTATAATAGATGAATTTCATGAAGGTATCTGTGGGGGTCACTACAGCTGGAGGGCCACTGCTCACAAAATCCCGAAGGCTGGTTTTTATTGGCCCAAGCTTTTTGGAGATGTTTTTGCCCAGGTTAGAGCCTGTGAGAAGTGTCAGAAATTTGATGAAAGACATAAATTGGCACCTCTGCCCATGATTCCTGTGCACATGGACGAACCATTCCGACAATGGGGAATTGATTTTATAGGTGAAATATATCCTCCATCGAGTGGTCAGCATAAGTGGATTTTAACTACCACTAATTATTTCACAAAATGGGTGGAAGCCATACCTGCAAGGAAAGCCACTGATACTATGATAATAAAATTCATGGAAGAAAACATCATATCTAGGTTTGGCTGCCCCGCCAAAATAATGACTGATAATGCACAGGCCTTCAAGTCTACAAAGTTTGTAAGCTTCTGTCAGCGGTATAACATTACACGAAGTCACTCTACAGCCTATTATCCACAGGGAAATGGCTTGGCAGAGTCTTCCAATAAAACCCTGGTAAGGGCACTAAAGAAGGCTATAAATGAAAATAAAAAAAATTGGGATTCCCAGTTGAAATTTTCTCTATGGGCCAATAGAATTACCAGCAAGAGAGCAACTGGGAAATCCTCATATGAATTAGTGCATGGGAGGGCAGCACTATTCCCTATACAATTAGCCCTACCAGTAGCCTGATTCATGCAAGAAATTCAAGAGGAGCCTGATGATATGACCAGGAGAATAAACCAGCTGGTTGAATTGGAAGAAACACACAATCAGGTAAATCAAAGGCTGATGGAACATCAGGAGAAGATGAAATACCTTTTTGATCAGCATGCTAAAGACTGGAATTTGCAGATTGGTGATTTAGTGCTCAGGTGGGATATCCGGAGGGCTGAAAAAGGAAAACATGGTAAATTTGATCCGCTTTGGTTTGGCCCTTTCAAGATTGTGGAGCAGGGACGTAACAATACTTTCAAGTTGGAAAATTTATAGGGTGACTTGCTTGATGCTCCTGTAAATGGTCAGTTTCTGAAACCCTACTTCCAGTTCTAATTCAGGCAGAGATATCCTGATGTATTATACTATATATTAGTTTGATTTCACTCTTGTTTGAAATAATCTGGGTGTCGTGATGAATCATGAAAAGAAAAATGGAAGTGCTGAAGAGTAGTGTCCGCATAGAAGATTTACTTTTGGTCTGCGAAGTTATTGACATGCCCAGGGATGAACGTGTTGTCCCCAGGTGGAGCCAATGTTGATCATGTCAGCATTCTGTTAAATTCCGTTAAATTCTAACAAACAATCCTCTTTAAACCCCCTCTGTTTGGCCTAAAAAAAAAATCATTTTTCCGCCTATCGTTCCCCCTTTCTAAACTCAAAATGGCATTAAAAGGGGAAAAAACCCACACTTGAAAATATATATGGTCTGGAACCTTTCAGCCCTAGCCCCTCAGTCTTTTTCTCCACGTAACCTGGGTGTTAGACCAAGTTGCAGCCCGAAAGGCGCTTATCAAATGAATATCGGGCGCGTTCATAACCGTCGATCTGTACTGATCGGACAACGTTCATTCATCCCTGCCGCGCCCGTAGCCTACCTGCCTACCATCTGATCAAATCATAAAATCAACGGCCCGGAGTCTATCTGTCCCAGTGGTCCCCGCCTCGCGTCCACTATTCAAAACTGCCCTATATCTATCGCACCGCCTTTCGTAGGCGGGCGGTATTTCTCAATTCGGAGCGATTCCATACATCGCACAACACGTGGCTCCGTCACTATTCAAAAACCGCTACCTCATCACGCATTATTGTTCAACTGAGGATACAGAGCGATATGCATTATAGCCGTCCGATCTGGCGGTCTCCATCCAATGGTCATCGCACTACGGAGATGCACGGGTGTTAATCCAAGTGTACAGTGCCCCTGGCCCAATGTCCATCTCCTCCGATGCATTCACAGGCGTCGATCTCCTCCTGAGATCGGACGGTCTATATTTTATCGCCCCCTGCCTTAACCCGGTCTTCCTCCACGTCACCGTCCCACGTTTTTATTGCATTTTTCCTCTGCCATTTATATATTCCATTCATATGTCATATTTTAATGTTTTACGTTATAACTTTGGCCAGTCCATCCACCATTGTTCCACTGCATTTTTCATCGCCACCCCGCATACTTCCGCCATTTCATCATGTTGTGTTGCTGCACAGTCATCCCCACTGCATCGTCATCCCCATGCATTTTTTTTCTTGACGAGTTTGCGGGTTTTGCAGGTTCACAGCGGCGGAAAACTATCATGATTCACAGTCTCTATTACTGTGATAGAGAGCACGTCAAAGGACCATTTTTCAGAGCTGAATTATGAAGAAAGGCCTGGGAAGGTATGCTAACAAGACTTCCATTAAAGTAACAAAGTTAAAATCTGTCAAACCCTCCAGAGTCATTCAAAGCACAGATTTTGCAATCAGAGACATTAATGTTGCGGCAAAGAGTATCAGTGGGAGATCAGAGGAATTCAACATTCAGCATTAAATATTTTAAGCCTTAATCTAGGGTTTAGAAGGCAGAGGGTACAATGCACAAGAAACAATACCCTCCAGGTTTCATTTCAGTAGAATTTTCTTTCAGGAAAGGAAAGACTGCCCATGAGGTTTTTATTCCTCTGCCATGTTCCTGAAGAGACTTTCACCCAGTGCATTTATTTCAAAAAGAAAGCCACTGAGTACATGCAACGTTACAGAATTATCAAGAAGTATGGGCATGCACGTTTCAGCCATCCTGCCTTTATGAATCAAAATAAATATTCATCACCTACTCCCTTTTTGAGCTTTCTTTTTCTTCTATAAAGCTCCCAAAGAACATATGATTTAAGGTTCCAGATTTTATCAGAAAATTATGCAGTGAAAGGCTTTTTGTATACATTTTGTAGAAATCTTGTATGAAGGCTCAGAGCCCATAGGGTCTCAGTGAGGAGGAGTTCCATTTGTTAAAGAGGATTCTGGTCTTTGGTATTTCACAGTCTGTAAATTTCTCTTATGTGTTATTTAAATAGATCATTTCATTTCATCCATCTTTCCTGTATCATGTTTTGGAATGCAGTGGCTCACTGATTCTTGGTATGGATTTATCCTAGTTGATACCCATGCTTGGATTAGTCAAGCGCTTTAAATATGGCTCATGCACGATATTCTGTTCCACTATTCATATAAACCGTATTTCTACTATATTAGTTTCTTTGGGAGGGTGTTTTTAAAACTCTATTGTCATGTATGGATTCTTAGATTGGTAAGCCCATGCATGGTGGTATTGTGTATCTGGATATCAGCTCAATGTTAACTAATATCTCCTCAATATTTCATTCACTAGATACACCTTCTGATAACTTATTTCTGTGAGGTATTTCTGAATTGGCCCTCTTTAAAGTAAGCTGTCTCTAAATTGTCTGTTTCTTTTGTATTGGAGTTTTTCATGTTGCCTCTGCATCATTCCTATCTCTGTATTAGTTTTCTGAAGGTCTTGGTCCGATTCAGATTAATATTCCTTGTTTTACAAGAGATTAGCATGAGAGCTTTCTATTTGATAACTTCCTCTGTTATATCATATGCTCCTTGCTAATATAAGATGTCCTAGGCACTGGTCTATCACAACTCTAGGCTGTCTCTAGGAACGACAACATGATGAACACTATTCAATGCTGAAATGATGCTCACCACCATTTAGGGTCCCATTTTCATAACTCTTCTCCTTGTGATTTTCCCTTGCGTTAAGGTATTCTATCCCTTCCATCTCCTCCACATCCACTTGGTGATCCTCCTCCTGTCATCCGTCACACCTCAATTAATGCTTGCAACCATGCCTTTGTAACAAGCATGGTAAAAAATTCCATGTAATAAAGCTAATAAATTAAAAAATAATAACCATGGTCATGGGGACAAGTATTCCAAGGTGAATGTTGGGAAAAACATCCTAGTGTGGGTGTTCATTTGGTTTATTATGGCTAAGGAAATTGGTGAAGATAATGGAAAAGGTTTTGGAAAGGAAAAGTGGCATTAATTGACATTTTATTTATGAAAATAATGTAACTTAGGAGAAAAGGAAAGTGAAAGGGCACAGGTTGCATATGAGGAGGAAAATGAAGGAAAATAATGGAAAATTGAAGAAAAAAGAGGCATAATTAATAAAAAGGCTTCTGAGAATCAGTTGGTACAATTTGTGAGTTCATTTTTGGAGCTCTCTCTCTATTCTCTCTCTCACACTCTTGGACACAGAGTTTTCTTGGAGCAGTCTAGCATTGGATCAAGGAAATCAAAGATCAAGCACGAAAGAGCAAGATTGAGCGGCTACAACGTGTTTATTAACAATTATCGATTTTCATGTGTGATTTCCTTGCTATATTTGGCATGCATGATACATGCATGTGTGTATTTGGTTCTCTTGTTGTCATTGGCATGGAATTTTCTAGGTGTGATAGTGTTCTTCAACCTAGCCTTTCCATTTTAGGATAACCATGGTGTGATGGGTTCTCATATATCTGGTTGAGTTGGATTTCTGAATGGTTTTGAAACTGAGTCGGAGGTGGTCTCTGAAATAAAAAACACATGTCCTTGGAATCCCTGAACCATACTAGTGTTGTGGTAAATTCATATTTTGTGTGCCTTAGTAGGCCTAGGAATGCTCGACGAGTGAATGGTGGGATATACGTTAAAGCCTAGAGGTGTGTTCCCTCGATCAGGCCTAGGAATACTTGACCTGTGTATTGCAGGATATATGATAAATCCTAGAGGGTGGTGTCTCCATTATGCCTAGGAATCCTCAACCAATGAATGGCGGGATATATGATAAATCCTAGAGACTAGGAGGCAGGAAAATCCCTCACAGTGTAGGTGGAGAAATCTAGTGGCATGCATGCTTGTTTAGGGCCTAGTGATCCAGTGGGGACTATGGTAAAGGTTGAGCAGAACTATTTTTGTTTGTTTTTGAGTCCCACATTCATGCTAGTAATATGGCATGGGGTTGATTGGTTGAAATAAATATTTGGCTCAACCAATATATGATCGGGCGATCCAGGTGGCTCGGAAATCAAAGTGGTCATATGCCAGAAAAACCAGGACTATATCTAAGCGTTCGTTGTCTTGATTCCAACAGTGCAAATGACACTCCAATATAAGTTCATATGAAGGAGATAGGGCTGGTCAAAGTGGGCATGTGGGCCAAGTTTTTAATGATCCTGCAAATTGACCGAGTCTGTGGCATGGAACTTGGCTCCCAAAAGTGGGAAAAAAATTTTCCTACTTAATTTTCCCAATGAACTTTACTTTTTGTAAATTTTAAAATGTCCAATTTTGTTTCTAAAGAAAAAAAATATTAAAAAAATGGGTTTGGTCAGGCTCGTCGGACCCACGCACCCCATTGGTGATCATATTAACAAATATGTTAAAAACAAAATCAACGGGGTGACAGACTGCCACCCCCGCCACACCCTCTACAAACATTCAACAAAAAAATAACATGTATGTGGTGTTGGGTGGGCCACCCACCATCAGACCCTACCCACACTCGTCCAACGGTGCCAAGTGGCACATATTTCGTGGGCAGTGGGGCTTGAACCCGGTCGTCCCGCCTCCCGGGCACCCACACACAACATAACATGTGACTGTTAACAAAATCGTTCCATATTTAATATAAAACACAAATTGCATATACGATGGAGTTAAAAATAGGTTGGGCAGGGGGTTGGAACCTTTGATCTCCCCCCACCATACAGAGCATTTTAACCAACACGCTAATGAGTCTTCGTTGGTAACGCCGCTCTCAAAACACTATATAAAATCGACCTTCACACTCAACTGGGGGGGAATGGAGGAGAACGAGTGAGCATTGGAACTCTGATGCTGGAACCAAGAGCAGGCAGAGGGTGTGGAACCCTCAGCCAAGGAAATCTTGAGATGCCGAGAATATTCCCTGAGAGGTAAAATTTCACAGTGTCATAATGTTATCAATTTTATAATCATTTTCTCAGAATTTCGTAGGGAGCGCGATGGTGAATTCAGATTCATCATATGAGCAACAAAATTGCAAGTGCCCCATAGTGAGGAATCTTTGAAGAATATTGGGGAATCTAAAATATTCCCTTAGAGGCTGAATTTTTCAAGTGTCAGACTATGACTAACTTTATACTCATTTTTCTTAGAATTTTGCAAGAATCGTGATGGCGAGATCATATTTTTCATCTGAGTAGTAGATATCCAGTCATTCAGTGAAGAGGAATCTTTGTGGAATCATGAGTAATCTAAAATATTCATGAAGGCCCTAATTTTGACGATGTCAGAATTGAACGAGTTGATAGTCGATTTTACATTGCTTCGTGCCAGGAATTCAGTGGTACAAACCATTTCAATGGTCGAGATTTTTAATTTTCAGCCATCTTCAAAACTGGAGGTACATGATGGAGTTATGTTATGCTTCCTTTTGTTTTGTTGAGATGATGTATTATTGATGATATCTCTGTGTAATACTATGTTGAGGGATACTTGTTGCCACATTATTGTGAGAATTTATTAGCTATGCCATGCTAAAGGAAGACCCATTTTGAGTGAGTGTTCCTATAGGGATAACGTCTCGTGGAGAGACAAGCCACTCTTGTTTAGGGTAATTTTCCTTGTTATGAAAAATAACACGCCGTGTACATCATCATAATTTACAACATTATATGAGGAGACCTCCACTCTCTTAACATCGGGCCTAGAGACATAGCCCACACTAGGTGAACTCCATTATCAAATGTTCATGTTCTTGATTTTCTGATTTTCATTATGTTTCCTCTTGTTTAAGCATACACATATTTTATTTTATTACTCTTTTAAATGCAATTCTATTAATATCACAAAAGTAAAAGATCTTGGATTAATTCTGGTACCAAAAGGAACCTAGATCATCGAGTGTTCGTGAAAGTTCCAATCTTGGTTGCTTGTTTCATTCTTCAATAAGAGCTTCTTACCATTGGTATTTTATGTGTAAGTGTACTAGATTATATGTATATTTTATGGCTTTTATATCCTTGTTATTTATGTTGGTTATATGTTGGTTATGAGTATGTTTCATGACAGACTTGGTTATGGTTCTCGTCTTGTTTTGATTGGAAAATGAATACATAATGTATATATGTCCTAATAGATAATACTGTATCTATTGTAATAAGGCAACAATGCTTCTTTACAAATCTCAGATAAGTATGAGACCCATACGCTCATATATTTTGTTAAGATATGTAGATTTCATATTTGCGACATGTTTAACGAAATGCCTTTCATGGCTAGTAGGGCTCAGATCAAGTATTTGTATCAAATTTTACATTAGTATATTTTTTCCCATGTTATTTATCATTTATAAAGTTTTTAAGTTATGGATAGTGTCTTGAGTCCTGGCCCTAAAAAAGTGGCACAAAATTTGGGGTCGCTAACACAAAACTAGATGGAAAAGTCCATAGCCGCTAGCATGCCTTGTTGTGGAAGCGACTTGAAGGCCTCATTCGCTTTCATGGCTTGTTATGGGAGTGGATGAGGGTCCAGGTTAGTCAAATGATGATTTTTCTTAGGGTTTGAACTCATAGAAGGGTTGTTTGGATCCTCAAGGTTCTGCAGTATGTGAGGAAGGTTAGATTGGTTGTGTTATGTCAGTTCCACTTCCTTAAGGTGACCTAGAAGGTTTAATGAAATCTTAGTAGACTCTCTTCACATTTTTACCCCAGTGGCCCAGTTAGCTTGGGTAAATTTGCTTGGAGGGTGCTAAAGAGTGGTATCCTAGCATGGTTCACCCCTTGGACTAGATGGGCAGTGTGTTGGTCATGCATACATGTTGATTTAATATGTGTTTTGTATGCTTGTAGTCTATGTGCTTGTTGTGTATGCATGGTGGTAGTCATGGTTGCAGTTGTGTCGCCATGTGAAAGTAGATGGTGTTGATGTTGGACGTTTTTATCATGATTATATGTTGGTTATGCATTTCTTATGCATGCCAGTGTTTGTATGTATGATGTATGTATGTGTGTCGTAATTATGTTGTTATGCATGCATTTTTTTTAGCTGGTGTTGCGGTTGTGGAATCATGTATGGTAAATGAATGAAGATTGAGATGATGTCTATATATTGTTATGATTATTTGCTGACATGATTATGTTTATACATGTATTGTGCTAATCTAGGTTATCTTGCAGATGAGATATCCTCCCCTAAACTATACTGAGGTATTATGATTATGTTATGTCTTGGTTTTATATTTTTGGATTCATTAATTATTATGCTTATTCATGCAATATATGAAATATTAAAAAGAGAGGATATTAGCATAACTTCTTCCCAAGGTTGTTTCATATTTTCATTTTTGTTATTTTCCTTTTACTAACATGATATACTTGTAGGAAGAATATCAAAGATGAATAGCAAGATGGTAGACTACATTTCATGAGATTATCCCTATGGATCAAATGAGAAGCATGGTGGTGGGAATCCTTCTGACTTAGCAGAAACATTGAGAAGTTTATAAGAATTTGCAATGCAGACAATGACAGGATCATTTTGGAACAGGAGAAACAAGAAGAATCCAATGCAATAATCCTTCAAATTCTGTCAAAATTGCAGAGACAGGGACCACTTCGGATCAACCATGGGTAGGAGGATAGGACTAATGGAACCTATGGAAGTAGATCTCATGGTGACCATAGTTCAGATAGAGATGACACAATTAGATATGGAAGGCTCTTGGATAGTCCAGATAAGAGAGGTGATGGACACAGGTTTTATTCTATTTCTTGTTCTAACAAAAGCTATGATCGTCATCATTATCATCTTTACAAGAGGAGTGAAACTGGGTATTTTCCAGATGAGTTCAATAAAGAGAAGCCACCTACATTTGATGGTGACTTTAAAAAGGCGGAAGATGTAGAGACATGGTTACTTGGGATGAAGGAATTCTTTGAGTTTCATAGGTACACTGATCCGGATTTATGCAGGAACGCAACAGAATAAACACATAACCATAAATACAGAGATGCAGCGGAAATAACACTTCATTTCATTAATATCAAAGAACTGAAATTTGCTTACAGACAGACTAGAAATAAAACTAGCTAGGGCACTGGTAGCTATCTCTGAGAAGAGATGTGGCGGCTACAGGCCTCTGAACTAAGTTACAATGAGGCTTGAGGGCCTATTTATTATTGAGAAACAATGGAGAACCCTCAACATCCCAAAAACCTAACCCTAGGAGATGAAGCGCCAAAACTATGGGCCCCGTTTGGGTAAATTGGTGTTTCAACTTCCGAGGGACGTAACTTTGGCATACTATCTCCGTTTGACGCACATGATACATCATTAGAAAACAGGCCTCTGAACTGCGTTACAATGAGGTTCGAGGGCCTATTTATTATTGAGAAACAATGGAGAACCCTAAACATCCCAAAACCTAACCCTAGGAGATGAAGCGCCAAAACTATGGGCCCCGTTTGGGTAAATTGGTGTTTCAACTTCCCAGGGACGTAACTTTGGCATACTATCTCCGTTTGACGCATATGATACATCATTAGAAAGCTCTATCCGAGGACTACAGCTGCCGGGACGAATTTTATCAAAAAATTCGCTGGCGCTTTCATACCCAAAAAACGTCGTTTAGGGCCTCAAAACGGCTCCGGAAGTTCAGGACCCGAAAACTGCTAAAAATAGTAAGTTATGCCAAAACGGAAAAACTGAAAGAGACAATGGTGGGGGCCCAAGTGGAATAGGCGGGTGGCCACCAATATCCACCTGGATCATTCCTCCCCCCTTAGGAAGCAATGGTCCCTATTGCGTTAAGTTCCTCCATGAGATGAGGAAATTTCTGCTGAACTTGGTCCCTGGTGAACCACTTTCCCATTGGCACAATGTTCCCACAGAACCACTTTCCTTGGTGCAAGAGTTGGCCACTTTGACAACCCGATGGCGCTGGATCCTCTCTGGCGAGTGTTCTTAATTTTGCAGTGTCCATGATATGAATCTGTGGCCCTGCTCCATGCGCCTAGGTTTAACTCCTCGTTGTGAGTTGTTCTCGCAATGTCCGAAGTGTCTGGAAGAGGTGGGAAGCAAGGACGAAGGCGATCCACATTGAAGACTGGGTGTATCAAGGAATGGTTGAATACTAAGCTCGAAAGAATTGTTCCCTAAAGCCTTGGTGATGGTGTACGGCCCGCATCGAGCGGCGGTTTGCGGTGAGGTCCGAAGTGAGGCGCTTCCTTCGCAAATGCGCCCATACTTTATCGCCCACCCGAGGCTGTGGCACCCGTGTCGATCATGGCGCGCTTGTACTTCGCAGGAATAGTTCGTCCAAGAGACGAGAACCCGTTGAAGTGACAAAAGGAATGCGCTCAATAAAGCCACTTGCTTTTTCAACTTCAGACTGGACATGAGCTGAATCGGCCTGAGCAGCTACAAATGGTATGGCTACGTCAATGGGACATAGTGGCTGGAATCCCAAGCCCACCTGAAAGGGGCTATGGCCGATTGAACTGTGGAGAGCCCGATTATAACTATGTTGTACATAAGGGCGGCTCTCGTCCCATGTGCGTGGATGCTTTGAATTGTACATGCGCAGAATGTGTACAATCATTCTGTTGACGACCTCTGTCTGGCCATCTGTTTGGGGATGGAAAGCTGTGGACTTGGTGAGCTTTGTGTTCATCATTGACCAGAGGCTGGACCAAAATGTGCTGAGGAACCTGCTATCTCGATCTGATATGATAGACTGTGGGATCCCAAAGTGAACCCATACTCGTTCAAAGAAGAGTTTAGCAGTGGCTTCTACTGTGATATTATTCTTATAGGGCGCCATAATGGCCATCTTTGAGAATCTGTCAATGACCACGAAAACACAGTCATTTCCATTCTTAGTAGAAGGCAGGCCCGACATGTAATCCATGGAGATGGATTCCCAAGGTCGACTAGAGGTAGGTAGTGGAGTATATAGGCCTTGCTTCTTGATGGTCGGTTTGGAAATGGCACAAGCAGTGCAGGATCTGATGTGCTTCTTGACATCCTTTCGGTGGTTCACACAGAAATACTTCGTAGTATTGCCACTGCTTTTCGACTCGAAATGCCTGGAAGAACCTGACCGTAGTGTGCTCTCCACACATTCTGGCACGCTTGCTTGAAGGAACACAAAGGTGTCCCAGGTGACATAAAAGTGCATCTTGGAGGTGAAAATTTGGAACTTGCGTACCCCCTAAGAGTGCCTTGTAAGTGTGGCCGAATTCTAGGTCACTCTCATAGAGAAGTGGCCAATCAGAAGTCTCGTGCCCATAAGAGTTGAGCACGGTGTCTGCAACATGATTGGTGCTACCCTTCTTATACTTGATGTTCAAATGAAATTGTTGCAGATATGTAGACCACTTCTGATGGCGATCATTCTGCAACTTCCCTTGTGTCTGTATGAACTGCAGGGGCCTGTGGTCTGTGTGGATGATTGTTTCCTTCCCCAAAATGTAATGCTTCCATTGTCGACAAGCCTGCACAATGGAGTACATTTCTTTGTCATATGTGGGGTACTTGCGAACTGTGTCAGACAATGTCTCACTGTGAAATGCCACTGGATGTCCCTGTTGAGTAAGAACCGCCCCAATAGCATAGTCAGAGGCATCTGTCTCGATCTCAAATGGCTGTTGCAAGTCTGGTAAAGTGAGCACTGGGGCAGAACAGAGGCGGTTTTTTAGTTCTGTGAACGCCTTCTGTTGAGGTTCCGACCAAAAAAATTTTGCTCTCACTCCTCCCTTGGTGACTTGACTCAAGGGCCAAGTGATATGAGAGAATCCCAACACGAACCTCCGATAGAAATTAGCAAGACCCAGAAAGCTGCGAAGCTCCGTTATAGTGGTTGGGGCTGGCCAATCCCGAATGACTTGGATCTTGGCTGGATCCACATGCACCCCCCTTTCATCAATAATGTATCCCAAATATTGAACCTGGGTCATGCCAAAAGTGCACTTCTCCAAATTGGCACACAACTTGTGTTGCCGCAATGTTTGGAGGACTTGTTGGATGTGGTGAAGGTGCTCTTCCCAAGTCTGGCTGAAGATCAGAATGTCATCCAAGTACACCACTACATATGAGTTGGTGAATGGCCGCAAGATGTCATCCATCATCCTCATGAAGGTGGCGGGAGCATTCGTCAACCCGAAAGGCATGACCAGCCATTCAAAAAGGCCTTCCTTGGCTTTGAAGGCAGTCTTCCACACATCAAAGGGTTCAATTGGTACCTGGTGATACCCAGACTTCAGGTCAATCTTGCTGAAATATTTTGCACCTTTGAGTTGGTCCATAAGGTCATCAATCCGTGGGATTGGGTACCTATTCCGGACAGTGATCTTGTTCAGCGCCCGATAGTCAATACAGAGTCTCCACGTCCCATCCTTCTTCTGTACCAACACGATCGGGCTCCCACAGGGCGATGAACTTGGTCCGATGTGACCTTTCTGCAACAGCTCCTGAATCTGCCTCTTGATTTCATCATTCTCTAGAACAGAGCGCCGATAGATCGGTCCATTAGGTAGCGGCGCATCGGGGGTCAGATCAATCGGGTGCTTGACCTGACAGTGCAGAGGAACCCCTGTGGGTGAGGTGAATATGTCCCCGTACTCCTCCACAACCTTATCCATTTGTTGTTGTTGTGCGGAGGAGCCCTGTCTGGAGGTCGTGGCCACAGTCTTCTTCTTGCCCTGGGGGCGGATCATCAGGAAAACGAATTTCCTGGTTTGGGAAATGAGCTTACTGCATTGTTTTGCAGTAACCAAAGAGATAGCAGCAGGAGGTGGTACCTCTGGTATCCTGTACAACTTATTTCCCAAAGTAACAATAACATCACGAGGTCGAGACTCATACACAGCATGACGCTTCCACAAGTATGGTTGTCCTAATAATACATCAGAAACATCAATAGGAGCAACGTCACATAATACCTCATCCGTGAAGGGCTTGATGCTAAAGGGAAGGCGACACTGCCGGCTGACGCGGAGATCTCGTCCTTGGTGAAGCCACCCGATGGTGTATGGATGTGGGTGAGCTGTGGTCGGCAAGCCCAACCGCTTCACGGTGTCTGTTGAAATGAGGTTCTTTTGGCTCCCATTGTCGACAATGAACCGTACCGGGGAGCCCTTTACCCACATCTGGGAGTGGAAGAGACGTTCCTCCTCCTCTGGATCTTCTGGTTCCTCCTTTTGGATCTTTTCAGTGGCAACAGTGGCATTGGGATCCACATCAATAATCTGTTTCCCTTTTTCATTCGCCTTTTCAGGTTCTGATTCAGAGTCAGAGCATGCATCTGACTTAGAAGCCCTCATCTCGGCCACTAGCGAACGCTTTTCTTTCTTTTTTTGGCCCGACACTCACTTGTGTTGTGAGTGGAGCTTTTATGGAACTCACACCACTTTCCCGTGTCCTTCTTTGGCTTTGCGGTGCTGTTCTTTTCTTGTGGCTTCGATGAGTTGTCTTTAGCCACCATGCCTTGGCTTGGTCCTTTGTTCTGTGGTTTGGAAGCACCTTTCCCTTACTTTTGATTCGCAGATCCAAAGTCTCGCTTCTTCTGCTTGAATTTCTGCTCAATCTTGGCAGCATACCGGTATGCCGTACCAAGAGAGGAGATGTCAAGGAACTCCATTTCCTCCTGAATGTATTTGTGCAGACAGCTGCGATACTTTAGCACCAGATGTTTCTCTTAATCTTTGATACCCAACTTTGTGCGCAGGGTATGGAACAGATTCGTCAGCTCATGCACATCTTGATCCCTTTGTTGTCGCAGCGTGGTCCATTGTATGTACTTGTCCTCATAGCTCCCCACGGGATAGTACTGTTCCTTGACGACATCTCGGAAAGAATTCCAAGTTGGTACGGCTGAGAACAGAGAGGGTTCTGTCTGGTCCTTGTTCTCACAGTAGGTTTCCCACCAGTCCTTAACATGGGGGGTAGCTTTGAGGAGTGCAAAATAATCTTCTCCCGGCTGAAAAGTCATGAACAGAGAAATATCCTTCTAATAGATTCAACCATCTATCTACGGCATCTGCGTCTATTTGACCCTCAAATATGGGAATGTCAAAATTTACTTGTACCTTAAAAGGAGTCGCGCCTCCAGAGTGGCTACTGGATGCAGATGCACCGCCGGTGGGTAGCCGTTGAAGGATCTGAGCAAAGTTATCCATCATCACGTTCCTTTGTCTTTCGAGGGCCTCCTCGAGCAATATTTTGATAGGATCTCCAGCTCCCTCATCTTTCTTTTCGTCCCCCATGGGCGTCCGTCGAGGTTTGCGAGGCTGATCTTGCAAAGGTTCCACCAGATCAAGCCCTAGCTCCTTATACCCCGACCTCGTTGGGGACATGCGAAGAAGGATCGAGAAAAAGCAGACCGCTCTGATACCACTGATCCGGATTTATGCAGGAACGCAACAGAATAAACACATAACCATAAATACAGAGATGCAGCGGAAATAACACTTCATTTCATTAATATCAAAGAACTGAAATTTTCTTACAGACAGAATGGAAATAAAACTAGCTAAGGCGCTGGTAGCTATCTCTGAGAAGAGATGTGGCGGCTACAGGCCTCTGAACTGAGTTACAATGAGGCTCGAGGGCCTATTTATCATTTAGAAACAATGGGAAATCCTAAACAGCCAAAACCCTAACCCTGGGAGATGAAGCGCCAAAACTATGGGCCCCGTTTGGGTAAATTGGTGTTTCAACTTCCCAGGGGCGTAACTTTGGCATACGATCTCCGTTTGACGCGTACCATGCCTCGTTAGAAAGATCTATCCGAGGACTACAAATTTGGAACGGGCAACATCGGTCCATGGACCCATGTTGCCCTCCGTTTTCCCAAAAAACGTCGTTTGGGGCCTCAAAACGGCTCCGGAAGTTTAGGACCCGAAAAACTGCTAAAATAATGGCTGTCTTTGTGCTTGAAATAGACAATGGTGGAGCCCCAAGTGGAATAGGCAGGTGACCACCAATATCCACCTGGATCACCTCATGCTCTGGATCCCAATAACTGATAATATGGGCCAACAAGGGCTCTCCAGCTGTCATCAAAGGGTTCTCCAAAAACTTCAGAACCCCAAACCTGGCCAACACACAACGGACACCCTGATCTGCCTGGATCTCTGCCCGTAATGTACCCAGGTCTCTCTCTCTCTAGTTCACCCGTATATCTGCCATATCTGCACAAAAACATCATCTTTGTCAGCCTACAGATAGGGAATACTGTAACCAAACACACAAACCCAACTCTCAGCCATCAAACAGCACTAAAACCCACTCATCTTCCAGGTCGCACTTTTCTGCCGAATCCTGGGACAGGTCGCACCTTTTTGCTCAAAATCTGCGTCCCAGGTCGCATATTTTGGCCCAAAAAGTGCAACCCAGCTGAAAATATGCAAGGGGGTTTGTTCCTAAGATTCTGGGCCCTAATCTGAACTTTCAATCCATCAAAATGAAAGAGTAAGGTTAGGCCTCTTACCTGCAACTGACGGATCTCGATTCCAACGGTCGGTTTGTCCGCTACGCTCGCCGCAAGATTTAGGGCCTTCTCTCCTCTCTACATTCACCACAACAACACTAGCAAATGAGTGGATTTGGAGGGAAAACTGCCTTATTAAAAGAGAACCCTTGTTTCTTCTTTCGCCTGCTGCAACCATACCGTAGCTCCGTTTGACAAACCGTCTGCACCGTTGGAAAGCTCTCACCGAGCCCTCAAATGGGTATCTGTTAGTTTTTTGTGATTTGATACTTCACTAGGACACATTTTGTCCAAGATGGGTCACTTCACCTCCCCCCAAAATCGAATTTCCTCACTTACAACACTTGTACTTGGGGCACCACTTTGCCTCCATACTTGTCTTTGTTTGTGTCGATTTTCGTCATGAGATATCATCTTGTACTCATGTTTTTCGGGTCCCCCATGGGCTCTTTTCTGTGTGGCAGCACCATCGAGTCGCCCTTGTTTAGAGCATCCAAGTTGAGTCATCATCGCATTCATGGAGTCTATCTCGAGTCCCTTTCAGACTCCGCTGAGACCCCGTGTAATCAATTTAGCGTCCTAAATTGCTAACATAAATTATCAACCAGGGCTAGTAAATTGATGAAGTGTGGTGCACTATATGTGCTTAAATGACCTCTTCCTTACTTCGTTGTATGTGTTTTTCTTATTGTTTTTATTTTAATGCAATGAGGATCTTCTATCAAACTTAAAAATGAAATGAAATGACAGAGTTGAACTAAATGTAATCTACCTCCGGAGTGCTCTAACTAAATTAACATGAAACTAGTCTATGGAATTCTACAACCCATCTTGTTCATGATGAATGATATTTTGGAAAAGTTTGTAAAACAGTCCTGGCTGTATTATCCAACGCAATTGAACATAAACGTAAAACTGAAAGCAAATACAATTAAAATCTAAGACACCATAGCTATTTCTTACTCATTATTATGATATTTTGGAAGATCTTTGTAAGAGTAAGAATGGCTATGCCACTTAGTGTAAACAAGCAACTAAAACCTACAATACCACAGTTATGCCTTATTCATCATAATGATATTTTGGAAGATTTTATTAGAGTAAGTCTAATTGTGATAATTAACGAAAGAAATACAATTAAAATCTAAGACACCACAGCTATTTCTCACTCATTGTTATGATATTTTGGAAGAGCTTTGTAAGAGTAAGAATGGCTATGCCACTTAGTGTAAACAAGCAACTAAATCCTACAATACCATAGTTATGCCTTATTCATCATAATGATATTTTGGAAGAGTTTATTAGAGTAAGTCTAACTGTGACAATTAACGAAAGGAATTGCAACTAAAAATGCTAATTAACTCAATATAATACAACCAAATCTTTTTCATCTAATAATAATATGTTGGAAGAGTGTTTTAAGAAAAAGAATGATTGTAAGATAATGAGGATCTTTTAATTAAAAAAATAATGCAAGACATGATTTAAAAGCTAACAACACATAATTAAAAGCTACTTATCTAGAAAGCATGTAGAAGCCTCCTTGGATAGCAGGGGCCCTCTGCTACCAATTTGGTGAAATCCTTAGCTTCAGCTCCTTAAAATTGTAATCAAAATAACATCAAAGAACTGAATTTCTTTATTGAAAACCTCACAAATCTACATCCCATTCCATTTTAAGCTTTGTTACAAAAGACTCTCTATTCCTTTCTCTCATTCTCCTATTTTTCACTACTTTTTCATTACCCATGATAGGAGAAAGCTTCTCCTATTTATACAAAATATGAGGAGTTATCTCATTAATGAGAGTCCATGAATCTCTCCCTCCATCTCTAGAGTTACAATCAAAATAGGAAATGATAAGACACATCTCTTTCTAGAGTTTCAACACAACTAAGAAATGAGACACATATCCTCTTAGAGTTTCAATACAACAAGGAAGTGAGACACATATCCTCTTGATCCCATAATCTTCTCCAACCAAATTTGAATTTGGCCTTAGAGTGCCACATAAGGGTCTTCTAGAAGTCTCCTTTTGACCTACACATGTCACAAAACTCACAACACATATATAGATATATGAAACTATGTTAATTTTCTAGTTTCTAATTATAAATTCACTTTAAATACATAAAATAAATAACTTTGGAAAACAAGGATCCTAACCCATATATTTATGAAAATAGTTACTTGATGTAGGGTTTTAGGTCAGATGGCTATGAAATAAGAGCTAAATGGTTATGACATAATGGAAATATGTATGAATATGGAAAACACTTTTGAGACTCAACATACCCCCCAACTGAAGTTGTTGCATGTCCTCATGCAACCATTGCAATGATTCATTTGTCCATGAGTTGATCTTTTATGAGTTTTGACTCATATAGATTCATTCCAAACTTTGCTTCTTGATATTTTCTTTTTGGAAAAGTATAATACGTTTGATTGCAACATTTTTTTTAATGATTGGTTCTTGTGTGACAACCAATTTTTTTTTTTTTTTGAGCAATGGTTCTTGTGTAACAATGCTTTATTTTCTTTGTTGCATCAAAGTTCATGAAAACATTTAGAATCAATTACTTCATCAATGAATTGATCATTTGCAAGGCATATATTCTTTTGGATCATGTTGCAACAATAGTTGGTTGGGAAGTATATGTGGGTGGAAATGAAATGAAAATGTGTGATAGTGTATGACATGTGGATATGAAATGATGTTCCTTCCCCCCAACTAAAGATATGACAATGTGGAAAAGGGAGTGAGGAATTTTTCCAAAGTTACAATTTTAGCATTCTAATGAATTACATGACTAAAAATTAGAAAACAACATACCTTCACGTACCTTAAATGTGGATGAGTTGTGTATGTGTGGTGGCTGCAAAATTCTGATCATATTCTTCTTCAAGTGGCTGAACAAGAGGAGCCATGGATAAAGAGATAAGATGACTTTTTATTGCTCCTACTAAAACTTGCTGAATCTGCTCCAAAATATTGAAAATAATAGTCTTCATGTCTTCAAAACTCATTGGCACAATTCCTACTATGTGAAAAGATGTTCTGATGTCGAACATAGTAGGAAATTGTTGACTTAGTGGCCATTAATGGATGCCACTAGTCAACACAAGAACTCTCACCATTGATGACAATGAGAGTCAAGATGCACAAACACATCTTGCTAGGTACGAATGGTTTTGCTGATGTCGAGTCACCTAGAAGATCTGATGAACAAGGGACATTAATGTATTTCCATTGTTTTTCAGTATGAGAACTTGCCGTTAAGACATGCAAGCCTCAAGGTGTTTTTACAAAGAACTTAGACTCAAAGGACTATGGACTCAATAATTTGCATTGAAGCAGGGCTTATTTGCGGAATGAAAATGACAAGAAATGGAAGATGCAATGGAGAGTAGAAATGGTAATGGGCAATAAGCATGTGAATGAGCCTCTTGCTTTTATTTGTGGGTTATGAATGGACAAAAAGAAATGGAAAGTGGATGTGAATGTGAATGTAAATGGAAAATATGAAGTGAAATGAGGTGAATGGTTTATTATGAGGTATGGATGTGATGGAGACAATAGTATCTGAAAGTTTTTCAAGTGTTTGGATCTGATTTTGCATCAGCATATTTCCTCCTTGTTGCTGATCATCCTCTTATGAAACAAATTGGTCTCTTAGAGAGACACCATTCTCTTGTAGTTATTTGTCTTTCCTCCTGGAACCTGCAAAAAAAACTAATACTTCTTCTGCAATGGAATGTAAGATTATCAAAGGGAGAGAGGTGATCAATCTCTCTAGTTATGATATTTACATACAAAACTAAGAATTTGTATTAATGAAACAAGTTCTCAAAGGAAAAATCAAAAGAATTTATACCTGTTTTGGAATTAGTGTCTCAAGTTGAATGTTGTTTCCTTTCAGCAATTTATTTCATTATTTACCATTTCAAACTCTAATGATGGATTTCTCATTGTGTAGATCTTGTTGAGACCTTTCCAACGATACTTGAATCATCAAAATCTGATTTTGTATGAGAAAGTTAGGCTGATTTGAACAATGAGGTTTTTTTTCTGTTGCGGAATTGGAGAACAGCTGCGAAATTGGACTTTAGCTGCAGAATGTCGACGGTTTCTGTAGCTAATAATCTTGAATAAAAAGTTAGCCATTCATCTTTCATCATCAGTCTAAAATTAATCAATACCTTTAGAAAAGTGAGCAAATAACTTATTCATTTCATTGATTCAAATTTATTAATTTTTTTTTTTTTTTTTTAATCAAAACAAAATTGAAAAGAGAAATGCAATTTTTTTTTTTTTTTAATAACAAAATTGAAAAAGAGAAATGCAATTTTTTTTAATTTTTAAAATAACAAAATTGAAAAATACATTTTTTTTTTTTAATATTATATATGTTACATTTAAAAAAAATATATATACATATATAATTATATTAAACAAACAATTTATTAAATAAGAAAAAAAAAAAAAACTAAAAACATGAATGCCATTCTCCTATTGTATACAAGCAAACTCCAATGTGAACCACCACCTGCTCACCACGATTTCTTCCTTCTGAGATTATTCTATCTGAAGATTGGGTATGAAAAATATTCAACAAAGAGGGTTCTTTAGATGGAATGGCGCCAATTGGAAAATTTTCAGTGGAGGTCTGTTGTTGATTGGCTTCAATAGAATTTGTGTTCAACTTAGATTCTTCTTCCTAAAGATCAGGAAACTGGATTATCAATGCAGAGTGCCGTTTTCAAACTCTCCACTGTGCAAAAAAAAACGTTTTTCCTCACGCGGCGAGCAAAAATGGGCTTCTAAGAACCAAGAAATTCTCCCATACCGCCACGAATTTCTTAAAACGATTTCTGGGTTATCTAATTGACCCTATTGGCGAAAAAACCCATGTCGTGGATTTGTTAAATTCATCCTCAATCGATCAAAACATTCGTTTCAAATTGACGTGTCAAATAAAATTGCGTTTCTGGAGATGCTCTGGAAAAAATCGTTTTCTGGTTAGTTCCGTAACGTTTGGACTTTCAATCTTGGAATCTTCACTTGAGGGATTGCTTGTATCACTGCTGCTAGTAGTCTTCGCTACAGTACTTGCAGTGAATGATGATTGAATACTATCTCGTAGTTTCAGCAGCTCATCCACAGTTTGTTTTTCTTGTGCGTATCTGTTCGTGACTTCTTGAAAGCGGGCCAAAGCTTTTTGGTATTCTGTCTCAAATACTCGAAGTTCATTTTGTTTAGCCAATATTTGAGCCTCTACATCCTTGAGCTTCTTTGTTGATTCTTCAAAAGACTGAGCAAAAATAGCCTCGATGGTATAGCCAGCACTCTTGAAAAAAAATTATCACCATAAACTGCAAATATGTGGGTGCTAGCTTTGAGTTCAGAAATTTCACACGGGATTTTTGAGAATTAATCTGTTCAATTGTTCCATATCATGCTTATTCCAACAAATTTCGGCGTGCATCTATACAAATAACATTTGAAATTTCATGTTTTTGTTTACAGATTAATATCGAAGCAGGATTCTCATGCATGGGCTTGAAGGATTGCGTTGCAGGCTGTGGCTTAAAGAATTGTTGCTTTAATGTTGTGTTTACTGCATGGAGAGAGTTGGATCCATTGGTTTAGAGGCCTGTGCGTATACCTTTATGCGAATCGAAAGAAGCAGTTTGACTATTTCAAATGACTTGAAATTTTGCAGATTGAAGATGTGTTATTTTCTACAGGAGAAACTTTGGCGTTTGTTTTAATGTTCAATTTTTTTTTTTCAAAATGCCATGGTCATTTCATTGTTTTGTTTATGTTTGGTTGTTTATTGATTTGTTATTGTTTTGTTTTTTTTTGTTTTTTTTGTTAATAAAACTACATATGTTATATTTTCAAAAATTAAAAATATACATATATGTTTTACTAAACAAAATGATTTATTATATATATTTTTTAAAATGATTTGT
Source organism: Pinus albicaulis (assembly GCA_034641835.2). Taxonomy (NCBI): domain Eukaryota; kingdom Viridiplantae; phylum Streptophyta; class Pinopsida; order Pinales; family Pinaceae; genus Pinus; species Pinus albicaulis. Next base: position 810,772,680 of record CM076569.1, on the reverse strand, counting down.
TATTAAAATTATATATATATTTTCAAAATTTTTAAAAATATACATACATATTTTAGTAAACAAAACAATTTAAAAAAAAAAATTATTTATTTTTTTCAATTTTTTTATATAATTGATTTGTTTAATAAAATTATGTATGTTATATTTTCAAAAAAAAATAAAAATACACATATATTTCATTAAACAAAGCAATGTATTGAAATTTTTTTCATTTTTCATTTTTTAATTAAATCAATTGAAATGATGAAGTTTATTTTGTCTCCCCTTTTTTTTTTTTACATAACAATTCTTTTTCTGATCCTCCAGATCACACAAAGTGCAAGAGGAGAGCATACTCAAGAATTATTATATATATATATATATATATATATATATATATATATATAACAATCATTTTTCTGATCCTCCAAATCACACAAAGTGCAGGAGGAGAGCATACTTAAGAATTATTATATATATATTTTTTTAGATGTAAGAAATAAGGTCTCCTAATTACACTTCCCCGGCAACGGCGCCAAAATGTGCAGTCAATTTAGCGTCTTAAATTGCTAACATAAATTATCAACCAGGGCTAGTAAACTGTTGAAGTGTGGTGCACTATATGTGCTTAAGTGACCTCTTCCTTACTTCATTGTATGTGTTTTTCTTATTGTTTTTATTTTAATGCAATGAGGATCTTCTATCAAACTTAAAAATAAAATGAAATGACAGAGCTGAACTAAATGTAATCTACCTCCAGAGTGCTCTAACTAAATTAACATGCAACTAGTCTATGGAATTCTACAACCCATTTTGTTCATGATGAATGATATTTTGGAAGAGTTTGTAAAACAGTCCTGGCTGTATTATCCAATGCAATTGAACATAAACGTAAAACTGAAAGTAAATACAATTAAAATCTAAGACACCACAGCTATTTCTTACTCATTATTATGATATTTTGGAAGAGCTTTGTAAGAATAAGAATGGCTATGCCACTTAGTGTAAACAAGCAACTAAAACCTACAATACCACAGTTATGCCTTATTCATCATAATGATATTTTGGAAGAGTTTATTAGAGTAAGTCTAACTGTGATAATTAACGAAAGAAATACAATTAAAATCTAAGACACCATAGCTATTTCTTACTCATTGTTATGATATTTTGGAAGAGCTTTGTAAGAGTAAGAATGGCTATGCCACTTAGTGTAAATAAGCAACTAAAACCTACAATACCACAGTTATGCCTTATTCATCATAATGATATTTTGAAAGAGTTTATTAGAGTAAGTCTAACTGTGATAATTAACGAAAGGAATTGCAACTAAAAATGCTAATTAACTCAACATAATACAACCAAATCTTTTTCATCTAATAATGATATGCTGGAAGAGATTTTTAAGAAAAAGAATGGTTGTAAGATAATAAGGATCTTTTAATTAAACAAATAATGCAAGACATGATTTAAAAGCTCACAACACATAATTAAAAACTACTTATCTAGAAAGCATGTAGAAGCCTCCTTGGATAGCAGGGGCCCTCTGCTACCAATTTGGTGAAGTTCTTCAACTCCTTAAAGTTGTAATCAAAACAACATCAAAGAACTGAATTTCTCTATTGAAAAACTCACAAATCTACATCCCATTCCATCTTAAACTTTGTTACAAAAGACTCTCTATTCCTTTCTCTCCTTCTCCTATTTTTCACTACTTTTTCATTACCCATGATAGGAGAAAGCTTCTCCTATTTATACAAAATATGAGAAGTTATCTCATTAATGGGAGTCCATGAATCTCTCCCTCCATCTCTAGAGTTACAATCAAAATAGGAAATGATAAGACACATGTCTTTCTAGAGTTTCAACACAACTAAGAATGAGACACATATCCTCTTAGAGTTTCAATACAACAAGGAAGTGAGACACATATCCTCTTGATCCCATAATCTTCTCCAACCAAATTCGAATTTGTCCTTAGAGTGCCACATAAGGGTCTTCTAGAAGTCTCCTTTTGACCTACACATGTCACAAAACTCATAACACATATATGGATATATGAAACTATGTTAATTTTCTAGTTTCTAATCATAAATTCACTTTAAATACATAAAATAAATAACTTTGGAAGACAAGGATCCTAACCCATATATTTATGAAAATGGTTACTTGATGTAGGGTTTTAGGTTAGATAGCTATGAAATAAGAGCTAAATGGTTATGACATAATGGAGATATGTATGAATATGGAAAACACTTTTGAGACTCAACAAGTCCTTCATCCTTCATTGCTTGATCCCTCTCTTGTGTCGCACATTATGGCCTTCAGTCCCCCTATCCCCTATCCCTCATGATATTGTGTCAGTCGCTACCATGTCATTCATGCCCTTTATGCTCTAACAAGGGAAGTCGTCCATTCGCTACTCAGTCCCCTCCATTTCATCATCATCATTGGTATTAGTCTGAGAGTCGTTCAACTTTTTTCTCTCGCACCTTAGTTGAGGATCTCTCATTGCCTCACCTATGGCGAACCTCCTTCTGTCGACATCAGCTCATTCATTTCAGAAGACCGGTCTAGAGGGCGGTGTACCTTGGTTCCAGCTTCCACTCTTGTTCGGTGCCTCAGATTAGGCAAAGGGCTTTCTCATTACCCTTTGACTTGATTGTTTCTCAGCTCCAGCTCCTTTCAGCATGATCGAGATCCGTATACTTGATGGTTCAGTGATGCAGCAGCAGCTCTTGGTGATTCCCGAGTGTGTGTGAGATGTCTCAGCCCTCATGAGGGGGTGGCCCTGTAGGTAGCCCCCCACATGCCCGGATGACCTCTTCATTGCAGCCCTCGATGCAGCTCCATATATTTGATGATGTCGGCCTTAGCCGCTTGCAGCGCCTCTTTGATTTTCATGTATCAGTCAGATTTTGTGAGCCCTTCCCCGCTTATAGGGGGCATTTGGGTTGTATTTGTATCTCATGTACTCAGATATTATTGTATAAGTCCTGGCTGTTATCCTAGGCACAGCATGTATGTGGGATTCCTCATTGTATTTTTATCTGGCTCATGATTATGCCGGCTGTACTTTATGGTTCGGTCCCTTGTTTACTGGACACACTATTCTTTTGTACTTTGTCTCGGCGGGCATAGGTATGCCTCCCCGCCGCCTTTAGCACAGGTACCCTCTCATAAAAAGAGACTTGTTGCACCTGTAAGTCTCGTCTCCTCAGGGTCTAGTTCTTCAGCACATTAGTCTACCTTACATCTCTCTCTCCGACTTCCCTTTTGCTGTCTGGTGATTGAGTTCTTACAACGTACTTCGGTCATACGATTTTCTCCTAACACTCGCACGCTGGGGGGCAATCTGTTACACCATTTTTTGGTCATCTAACCTACTATCATTAGATGAACCCAAGTACACCATGTAAGACCAATTTTACCCTAAGTAAAATTGCCTTCACTATGTAAAATAACTTAATAAAACACATTTATTAGGTTGTTTATGGTCTAAACAGGAAACCCCAAAAGGAAATATTAAACAAACCTATATTTGTTTGATTTTCCTGGTCATGTTTAACCTAAAACAAAGAAATTAATTAGATAAATCTTTATTTATCTTATTATTTTCTAGGAATAATTATTTAAATCTTATTTAAATAATATTCCTTGTTAAATATGACTAAATCACCCATAAATAATTAAATAAATCATTATTTATTTGATTATCTTTCAACCACTTCCTTAAAATGATAAATAAATCATTTATTTATTTATTATTTAAATAAAGGGATTTGACCCAAGTCAAATACTTTTTCCCTCCAACAAATATAATAAAATATTCCATAAAAAGTGGATCTAGATTTGGTTAATGTTATTTTAATCATGCACTAAGATCTAGAATGACCCAATATTTTGTTATAAATAGGAGGGTTTTTCCTATCATTCTTCACCTTTTGTTGCCTAGTAGATCACTCTGGATCTAAACTCTTGGTCTAACTTTGAGCCATTATCATTGTCATATTTTCTATTATTTGCTGTGTGAGCTTCCTTTGAGTTCTATCTTTGTCTAGGTTTTCTACACCAACAGGAGAGAGAAATGCTAGATCTGAAGTGCTGAGGACTTCCAAAAACCCATCCCATTGAGGAGAATTGGAAACATCTTCTTGTTTTCCTCCCAGGTGCCCTTAATACAAAAATTCTTTCAAAAATTGTTCTTGTCTTGTCTATTGGATATATGGAGCAAAACCTTCTTTTTACTGCTTAATGTCTTTCTATGCATAGATCTGGTTTTTGCAGCTTTTGTCTTGATCAGCTAACTACAGATCTGAAGATATTGGCAGCCATATTTGATGTTAGAGCTATTAGTTATGCGTAGCTAAAGTGGTCTTTTTTCGTACACTTCGACAAAGGATTCATACTAACAGTTTCCATTTAAAAAAAACTTCCAGAAGTGGATCAACGCGGGTGTGATCTCCATACTAGCGTTGATCGATGCTACCCACAGGCTTCAGTTATACTAATTTGTGTTAGTATTTTTTGATGATATACTAATCAACAACAAGTCTTGGAAGGATCATGTTCAACATGTTGACATGGTGATCAAACTATTGGAGGAGAAATATCTATATGAAAAAACCTAAAAAAATTTCTTTAGGAGGTGGAATATTTGTGTCATATTGTATCTCATGAGGGTGTTAAGGTAGACCCTAACAAAATTACAACCATTAAGGAATGGAAAATATCCACAACCATAAAGCATTTGTGAGGATTTCATGGGTTGACAGGGTATTATCCAAATTTTGTTAAGAACTATGGGAGAATAGAAGCACCTCTAACAACATTACTGAAGAAAGATGCATTTTATTGGACTCCAGAAGAAACTAAGGCCTTTGAACATCTTAAAGAGACAATGTTCCAAGCACCATCTTAGCTACACCAGACTTTACAAAAACCTTTATTGTGGAATGTGATGCCTCAAGAAATGGAATTGGTGTTTTTTTAATGCAAGAAGGAATACCCATTTATTTTGAAATTCATCCAATCAAAGGAAAGTATTTACACAAACCTATTTATGAGAAGTAAATGTTAGAAATAGTACATGCACTTAAGCAATGGTGACCATACCTAATGGGAATACACTTCAAGGTAAAAATGGATCATTATAGTCTTAAATACTTTTTAGAACAAAGATTATCCTCAGAAGAGTAGCAAAAATGGGTCACAAATATATCGGGTTATGACTTTGAAATCATCTACAAAAAGGGAAGAAAAATGTTGTTGTAGATTCACTTTAAAAAAAGGATGAGGATGTGGAAGCATTTCTTTGTGCAATTTCTATCATCCAACTAGATTGGATAACTTAAGAAAGGTATGAATGGAAGAATGACGAAGAAGTGTGGGAACTCATTCAAAATTTGCAGCAAGATCCCAGTGCATCTGATACATTTAGCTAGAAAAATGATTCATTATAGTACAAATATAAATTCTACCTTTGTCTCCGAATGCGGATGGTAGCCTTGATTGATGGGACATCAGTCCCCGGACACCTCCCAAGGAAGCTCGCGTGGGGTGGCCATATGGCCCCCTACAGCTCCATTATCCTTGCATTTACTCCGCCAGCTTTCTCTACATTTACTCTCCCTCGTCGGCGTATTCATCTCCCCCGTCGAGTAATCTAGAGTGTTCCTGTTCTGCTTGTCGTTCTTTGCCTCCCCTGTGGAGCGCTTGCCCTGCTGCTTGTGCTGAGGCAAGCGCTCACACATAGACGGGGCGACGCTGCTCGCTCTTGGGCTGTTTGGAGACATTACCAGGCCATCATTTCTCCCAGAGCACCTTTTGTTGTTCCAATTCCTTTCTGCATACCCAATTTGTCAATCACTGCAGGCTCCCATCACTTTCTTCCTGTTCTAATTGTCTCAGGCATCTCCAGACTACTTCTGTAGCCATGCCACAGCTCTGTCACCGAATGCGTTGCCGCTGTGGTGCGAGTCGAAGCCGGGATGCTCACTCTCGACCTTCTACCAGCTCGAATGCAGAGACTTCCTCTGAGGACGTTGCATGGGGGTGCTATCCGGATACTTGCAGGCAAAGAGGTCATGCTCACCATCTAGGCAATGTCCGCTTTGCTCAGACCACCCCGCCTCCTTATGCTAATCCACCAAGGCCTGTTTCCCCTGCCTCCCATGCTTCAGACAGTCATGTCCTTCGCCAGTCCTCCCAGAGGGTGGAATTCCGCTTTGAATTCTCCTTCAATCAACCCATTGTCACTGCCTTCGTTACTGTCACTCTGAGAGAAGAGATGCCTAGCTTGATTTCTCCACCTATGCTCGGTCCAATTCCCTCTCCCCTTGGTCCTAATCCCGTGCTGGATGCGAATATTCTCGTGAGACCTGTTGCACCCTCTGGACCAACACTTTCTAACTTGGGTAAGCAACCCATGCAGGTGGACGTGGACATCACCAACAAGGATAGCGAACCAAAGGAAAACGTTGAAGTTCCAAGGGACGAGTACTGGTGCCGCATTGTGGAGGAGCCGCCTTCTCCAGCTCATGACCAGTAATTCCCATTTGCCTTGGTCCACCATGGTACATTCGCTCAATTATTTTTGGAGAATTTCTGATTTTCTTTGTTCTTCTTCAGCAGCAACATCTGTTTGCTACTCTAGTATATTTTGTTTTGATATGTTATATGCAATGAACAATGAGCCAGTTTCCCTCTCAAAGGCGGAGAAACACTCTCTAAAAGAACTGGTTTCCCACTCAGGGCAGTTCGTTATTTTTGTTAAGCATGGACATCAAGCCTAGTATTCAGGCTCCCATAGCTGAGACTTTGGCAGTTTTGTATCAGTATGTTTTATAAATAGAATTAGTATTATTTAGAAAGAAAAAAAAAACTACCTTTGTAAGAATTCTAAAATAAAGAAAAATCTTCTTTTGGAATTTCACACCTCTCCCTTAGGAGGGCACTCATGATTTTTAAAAACTTACCACAGGGTTAAGAAGGATTTTTTTTGGGATGGTATTAAATCTGATATTCAAAAGTTTGTGGAGGAATATTTGGTTTTTCGAAAAAATAAAGTTTAGATAATTAAGACCCATATTTGTTACAACCCTTACCCATTCCAATTCAATGTTGGGAGGAGGTTACAAATGGATTGTTTCACAGGTTTACCCAAGTATGAAGGAAAGAGTGTCATCATGGTGGTAGTTGATATACTTACCAAGTATGCACACTTTTTTGCATTATCTCATCCATTTAAAGCCAATACAGTTGATACTACATTTATGGAAACAATTCAAAATTTACATGGAAACCCAAATATTATTGTAAGCGGCAGAGATCCCATTTTCACTGAAATTTTTTGGATGGAATTATTTTCTTGTCTGGGTACTCAATTAGCTCATAGATCATCTTATCATCCTCAACCTGATGGGAAAAATGAGATAGTGAACAAATGTTTGGAAGGATATATTTGCTACTTTGTATCTAATAAACAGGTACAATGGGTCAAGTGGTTACCTCTCGCTGAATGGTGGTGTAACAATTCCTTCCACACTACAACAAAAATGACCCCATTTATGGCACTTTATGGATATCATCCACCGTCTATCACATCATATTTAAGAGAAAATTCTAAGGTTCAAGTAGTGGAACATCACATTGAGCATCAACAACAAGTTCTCCTACTCTTAAAGCATAGCCTCACTTTTGTGCAAAATTGAATGAAACAAAAGGAAGATCAACATCCTAGAGAAATAAGTTTTGATGTAAGTGACTACGTATTTTTATGGCTACAACCATACAAACAAATGTCCCTCAAGCAAGCTAATAAGGATAATAAATTATCACTAAATTATTATGGTCCCAAGCATTGCAAAATATTGGTACTATGACATACAAATGGGAGCCTTTTGCATCGTCCCAAGTGCAGCCAATTTTCCATGTTTCATGCTTAAAGAAGGTTATAGGTGAGAAGATCCCACTTCAAACAATATTTCTAAAACTTGAAGAGGAAGAAAAAATCATATTGGAACCTGAAGCAATCATGGACATAATAACTCAAAATCTACCAAATAAATTAATTTCAGAGTATCTCATCAAGTGGAAGAACTTACCCACTTAAGATTCCACATGGGAAGACGAGAATTTTATACAGAATCATCCAGAAATACTCAAGTGTTGAGGACGACACTTTTTTGAAGGAGAGGAGAATTTTAGGTCCCTATAATACTAGTGTATCCCCTTATTTTTATCATTAGTGTATCCCCCTTATTGTTATTGTTGTGCCCATGTAGTCCCCATATTGTTATTATTGTGCCCCATAGAAGACCACTATTGTTATTGTTATGCCCTTACATTATTATTGTTATGTTGGCTCTGATTATATTGTGACCCCTTAGACTCTTATATATATATATATATATATATATATATATATATATATATATATAAAGGAGGTTTTTTTATTTGAATCATCCAAGAATTGTTCATTTTTGTAATGTAAATGAAGCTTCCCCCTCGAAGAGGATAATTTTTAAGTCGTTGATCTATATTTTCTCTTATTTTGTGAGTTGGTTGCATAACACTTTAAGTGCCCAAACTTTTCTTGATAATTTATTTGATAATATATTTTTATGTTACGAAATCAAGTATCTTTTCATAGTCAAACTAGATTTTGAAAAGTACGTTGAATTGGATGAAGCATATGGAAAGTTAGTTTCTTTTACCTATCTAGTTGGAGAAGATTGGGATAAGCTCGTTGGGATTCTATTGTAGATATCTCAACTACAAAAACCAAATCATGTTGAACATGCTACATTCAGACATAAGTCAAGGAAAATCTATATTTGGGGGATAAATTCAAGAGTCAAAGTTACTCCAGACTTTCAGGCTGAATATTTTCAAGTAATATTGAGTTTTTATTTTTGACTAATGTATATCCCTAAATCATGTAATGATCAAGTATTGTAATACTATTATCATCCTATTTTCCCCCTAGGGTTAGTATTTCTAAGACACTATACTGGTTAACCTTTTTAAAGGCCTTAAACCTTATTTTTTTCTAGTAAGGACACCTGGTTGCATGGATGATGGCTTATGTGTGAAATTGGAGCCTTCTAGTTGTCGGCACCATGCCTTATCATGTGACTGCGGCTCAATTTTTCTTGTTATGTGTCTTCAACTAGGGAATCTTTCTAGAGTTTTGTGGTTCTTAGAAGATCAGTTTGACTCACCACCTATTCAATTTGGCGAGGAATTATCATTGAGAAGCTTTTATAACTTCTCTTTATTTTGAGCATCTACATTTATCCTCTTAGGAGCTCTCTTCACCTTATTTATACTAGAACACTAGAGAGGGTGAGGCTAATTTTTGGATCTAGAGTTTATGCTTTGGCATCATATTTTTGGTGGGAGAGAAAAATTGTGTGAGTGATATGCTACTAGAGTTTTTGTTCTTCATGGTTATGTTCCTATTGTAGTGGGGAGACTCTACCAGGATTTGGAGAGGAGACCTAGCCGAAGGTATACTTTTATTTTGATTCTGGATTAATGGAAATCTATGTTCCTTCCAAATATTTACATGTTTGTAGCAATTATATATGTTAATTGCATTATTTTTTGAGCTAATGATCTTCCAAGAGAGATCAATTTTCATCTTGTGGTTTTGTGTAGGTGTTGAGATCAAGTGCAGATGGAGCAGATCGCTTGAGTTGAGCACGAAGATTCTGCTACGAATTCAAAATCCTTCACCAACCTGTGAGGAGGCCAGGTGCACACCCTTTCCTTTATATCACCTAGAATCTCCTTTTTTCTACATGTATGAGCATTCGGTTTGGAATTGATTATCTATCCATTGTCCATTTTTATCTTGTTATCGGGTTGTCTTATTCGAACACAAGATCACGGAGCAATAACTCCTTGCATGTATATTTCATTGCAACAAAAGTGGTGCTTTAAATGAAATAAATTTGGTTTTTTGTCTTCTTCACCTTGGGTCTTTATTGATTTCTCTCTTATTCCAGTTTTTGAGCTTCTCTAGATTTTTCTAACTCTTTGTGGTAGTTTTTAGAGCTTAGTTACCTAAATAGTCAGTATTTTTCTTCGTTTTTGTGCGAGTTTTTTAGTGTTTTTGGATTTTTTCCTTTGGACATGTTGTGACCAGCAACAACCCCCCTTTTTATTTAATATTAGTAATAATACTAAATAAAATAGGGACCCTTAGTTAAAAAATCCAAAAAAATCAATTAGGATTTGTTTTCCTTTTCAAATAAAACTTTATATCATAAACTTAGGGAAATTCAATAAAATTTCAATAAAATTTAACTTTAAGTGAAATAGCGCATCCATCGCAAATGGTAGATATCTTTTGTAAAAACTGAATCTTTTAAACCGCGATTTTGCGATAACGCGATCCCAAAAAGCCTATACAATAAAATATTGGTCGCAGATCGCATAGCGCAGAAAAAAGATGTGTTAAATGAATATTTTTTGATTTTCGATATTTGCAATATGCGATATTTGTGATGGTTATGTTTTGAGAAAATTGCGATATTGCGATATTGCAATATTGCGCAGCAAATTGGAGATCGCAATGTCGCAGATTCATAAAAGCGCGTTGTTCAAAGAAAATCTTTCCATAAATCAATATCCGTTTTGCGCTTTAATGATTGGATTAAATGAATGGATTGTCAATTAATAGTAAATGGGATTTTGTTTTGATTGAAAGGTCGTTTCATGTTAAAATAATATATTTCATCCGCCTTTGCATTTAAAACTATCTCATCACCTTTCTCATTCCATTACTCTCATTTAACTCATAAAACCGCAGGCGCGAAGGAGCAAACGACTATACAAAGCGTTCACAGAACATTATGGGTAAGAAAGAGAAGACTTCAAATCCTGAAAACAGAGAAATGGCTTCACTGTATACAGACACTGCTTGCAATAAGGATGCCGGTATAACCACCTGGGAAGGAATGTATAATTTGCTTGAAGAAGAAAATCCTATGGTGATGCAAGTTGCAGCTACAGCAGGCTCCAGTAACTCATCTGAGGCAACCCTTAAAGAACTGGCTTGTTCATTTCTGCATAGGATAGCGGCAAGGCCAAGAATTCTTCCGTATACAGACATGGTGAAATGGGTGCTGGACAACACCAATATTTCAGACAGGAAATTTAGAAATCTAACTCAAGAGCTAATCGGTTTGTTCACTACGGAAGATTTGAGGCTGATGTATCATTTTCCAGAACCTCAGGCGACTTATAATAAGCAATTTATGGAGAATTTTCCCAAAGAACATGAAAATTTGGCAGAATGCACACAGGAATGGACCAAAAGAGATGAACCATTGAATAAAAACAAACACGGTATGTACAGTACTAGTTCACTTACCTCTCCATATTGTTTTGCTGTTGCCATGTTATGCAGGCTTTTTGGAAAGCCTGACATAAATATGATCTTGCCTGAATGGCTCCCATTGTTGAATGCTGCTGTTAATTCTACAATTGTAGACTGGGCCAAAATCTTATCTGATAATTTGGCCACTGCTATTTTTCATTACTAGTCTAACCAGATTGTTTCTCAACGGATTTATCCGCCTTTTTATTTATCTGCCTATGTCATCACGCTATCTGTTTTGTTTCTAAATTCCCTTTGATGGGTTAGCAATGGACGATTCAAGATCCTTTGCCTATTCATGTGTATCACAAGGAACTGTGGGAATCTAAGTTTGTCCCCCATTTTTACAAAATTTGCCATGGTATAATGCTGCCATTGTACAAAACATTGCATAATAAGGATGCCCCAAGGTTATCCCCAGAAATAGAGGTCGACATTCTCCCTGTCGCGAGATGGTTTGAAGAAGAGTTTTTCACTTATGTTAGGGATTTTGGAAGTTCTGCTTCCCCCCATGTTTTACCCCTATATGTTCCGGATAAACTTGTAGCTCGGGAGATTGCTTATCAAACCTGTGGTCAAGGAGGTTTGACAAAGGAATTAAAAGAGAAGAAGAAAGGCATTTGGCCACAATTTCCCATAACCTGTGGAACATTTTCACTGTTTGATGTTGGTCACGCATTCAAAAAGGTAAGCAACATTACATGCTTACAACTGTTCAAGTTTTCGAGAAGGTTGTTTGACCCAAATAATGTTGTTAAAATTTTTACCAATGCAATCAGAGTAAGGGAATTTTCCAGGGAACAGGATCTTTTTGATGATATGTTCCAAACAAAAGGTCCATTTAAAGAAGTTTTGAATTCATCTCAAATGCAGTTATCTCCAGAAGAATTCCAGGAATTTAAACTTTACAGAGAGAGATGACTAACTACTATTCCTTTGGAAAATCTACGCTTGGAACCCGCAAGGGAACAAACTCCTAGCGTTAGTCTTAACGACAGTTCGAGTACAGATAAATCTAAGTCAAAATATGAAAAAGAGACTTCTGAACCTTCTAATAAGTCTAATGAAGAGGAAGATAAAATTGAAGAATAAGTGAAAGATTCTGCTCAATCGAAAGAGCTTCCTCAACAGCAAATTTTGACTTCTCAGCAGATAAATCCTCCTCCTACCAATGTACAGCAACAGTCAGTCACCATTGAATTAGACAAAGAATGGGAAAGCTTTAATCAATTGATTAATGTAGAAGGACAGAATATACAGACCCCTGTACAGACAACCAAAGTTTTGAGCACAGGAATAAGTAGCACAGTCACAGAAACTGAGCACATACCTATCACACCCTCCTTTGAAATTGTACTTAATGTAGTGGACATTCCTCCTCTAGATGTATTCTATAGCCCAAAATACAAAGCAGTAGTGAAGAAACAAAGGAAAAAGAGAAAGTTAGAGGGTGCAATTGCTACTGAAGCAGAAAAACTAGATGTCTTGTGGAAGGATCCTACCACAGAGCCTACTGATAATCTTGCTAAGTTATCTCAAATTACAGGGGCTTATGCTTCTGCAACTATTGACAAAGCATTTGAGATACAACTCTTATTAAATGAAAAAGAAGAACAGATAAAAGCTCTGCAACAACAATTGCAACAGGTACAGGCCAATAATGAAGCACAGATGAAACTTGAAAAGTTACAGCAACAATTTCAAGAAATGCAAATTGGACATCAAAAAAGTTTGGTTGATAAAGAGAAACAAATACAGATTATCCAAGATCAGTACAAAGATGATCCTAAGCTTCCATATTTTGTTTCAGAAACTATCTCTTTAAACAATCAACTACTGCAACAAGAAGAAGTATTATGCCAAAAAATCTTGCAATGGAATTCTTTTTGCCAAGAGAGTGATAAGATCACTAATCATGTCGTAGATTTACGAAATGATTATGATTTAATTAATGAAAAGATTACTGATTATTTGGTATGGAAAAAAACAGAAGAAGGAAGAAAAGTTGGTGCACCAATTATTAATGAAAACCATAAAGAAATACTTTTCAATAACTGGGATGCACAAATCAGAAGGGCAGAGAAAGCAGCAGAGGAGGCGGCTACAGCAGCAAACAGTCTTACTGATTGTGTAAATGATAATTTGCACAAAGCTAATTTGATTTCAGAAACTGTTCCAGGATATCTCCCACAGGAACATCAACTACAAACAGAATGGAGGCAAAAGGCAGAAGAAAGAGAAAAATCAATCCAAGGGTTGACAAGATTAAAATGGAATGCTTACTAGACATACTTAGTGAAACTACACAGTCAGCACAGTGCGCTTAATTGTATCATCAATTCTGCTGAGAAGATTGCACCTACACTTGCTGATTCTGTCTTTTCAGGACAGTTGAAATCTGAAGTCGGTCAACCACATCTTCTCAAAACAATGATAGATGCCTGCAAGTTTAAAGATAAAGTTCATAAGTAGTTAGTTAATAGTCTTTATTTTTAGATTTAGTTTTAGTTTTACTGTATTTTTGCCTAGGAAAAGGACGGTCATTAAACCGAATCCTTAATTTTTGTAATAAACTATTTTTAGATTTAGCTAAGTAGTATTTAAACCCTTCTCATGCATTTAGAGAGGGGTCCTGGATTTTAATATTTTTGACTTGGAGATTACATTTCTGTACTCCACTGGCTCATATATATATTTTTTAAAAGGATCACATTTGGTGATTTTATGCGGAATTATCTTTAAAGTGTTGCATTTCTGTACCTTGGATTTGATTTTGCATCAGAATTACTGGATTAGAGTATCAGATTTCATTTAAAAGTTTTCAAGATGAATAAGGTATTTCTATCTGTTCACTGTTGATTTCTTTTGTCGTATGATATTCGCTTTAAAATTTTCTATCATTTACAGATATTTGTTTTCATAACATTTCTTTATATATATCATTTTTGAGTATAATTGAAATGTTATCTTTCATAAGTATATGTAGATGATATATTATGATGAATGCAATATGCTAATACAACTCTGTTTAATTTCTTAAGCAGAGTTATCTTTATTTGTTTCTGCACATTTCGATTTAAATCATAATACATTTTAATGCTTATTGTTTAAAAGGAATAATCTAAAGTTGTATTCACATATGATTGCCCGGGTTAGTGTTTGTAATTTCTTTATTAGTATTTAGTTTAAATTAGATAGTTTTATTTCAGTCAATTTAGTCTCACTCTCACTCATCCAAATCAACCCATCACCAACCCATTAGTTATAAGGAAACTGGTCCTTTCAATCCAGTCGGAGCCACCATACCAAACGGAAAAGGAGTTGTCCTAAGGTCCCGACCGAGTGGTTTTCCCCAATGTTTGAAGCAGAGATTTTCTAGGCTTCAACATTTTTGGCGCTAGAAGGAGGGCATGAGCTATGAATGGCAAGTAAATATTTACCTACAAGCCATTCTGAGAGAAAAACACCCTCATCAACTTCTTCAATTTCTTCTGAAATACAAAATCCTATAGAAGGAATTGAGAAGAATATTCAGACACCCATTATCAAAATATCAAAACAATCAGACGACCAAAATCCTGAGTCTCCTGAAGTTCAAGATTTAATCCATAAATTGAAAGGATTCTCATTATCTCTAGATGAGTCTGAAATATCTGAAGGTAGTGTAACTTCAAAATTTGTTCCTTCAAAACTTCTTACTAGGCTTCAAAGTGAAAAACTTGGTATTTCTCCGAAAGAATTCCCTTTACCTAGTAGAGTCAGGACAAGAAAAACTCAATCGGAATCAGTAAGTGATATAAGTTCTTCATCTCATATTCAATTACCTATTTCCGAAACCCCAACTCAAAAAAGTACAGTCGTTTCCACATCATCTGCTCAATCATCATCTGCTCAAACATCATCAATCTCAACATCATCTATTTAGACACCACCAGCCTCTACTACTCCTCCAATAGTTGTTACAATAATGGCTAGACCATGGGCTACTCCAGGGGCTGTCAATATGTCTGCACCTTTACATGATTTACCTAACAATCCTGGAAAATGGCTTCCAAAGTTCAGTCCAGATCTTAACATTCAAGCTGAAGAACACATCAATAATTTTATGCTGGCTGTAAATTTGAATGGAGTCGTAGAAGAAGATGTTGTAGTCAGACTATTCCCTTATACTCTTCAAGGGGCAGCAGGATCCTGGTACTTTTCATTACCTTCAGGATCCATAACAAGTTGGGCCATTTTTGCAGATCATTTTTTAACCAAATTTGGAGATGACAGATCAATAGCTACTTTAATCAATGATCTCTCAAATTTGAAGGCAAAACCCAAGGAGCCCATTAAAGATTTCAACGCTAGATTCAACAAACTCTTGAGCAAAATCCACACAGATTCAAGGCCTAGTGAACAGGTCAGAAGTGAATGGTACATAACTGCTTTGCCCTCAAACATAGCAATTTTTGTAGATAGAGCCGCAAAACCTACGTTAGCTGAAAATATGAAAGAGGCTATTGTAGTAGAAAAACGAATTATTTCTCTAGAAAAGAAAAATGATATTGAGGAAAGGAAATCCAAGAAAGTCAGCTTCAAAGATGATTCAAAGAAAAATGCCAAAGACCTATACGACATGGAAGGTTTACAGAAAGTTCTTAAAACCAT
The DNA here is from genome assembly GCA_034641835.2 of Pinus albicaulis. Taxonomy (NCBI): domain Eukaryota; kingdom Viridiplantae; phylum Streptophyta; class Pinopsida; order Pinales; family Pinaceae; genus Pinus; species Pinus albicaulis. The sequence goes on along the minus strand of CM076569.1, from coordinate 810,756,662 downwards.
GTCAAATGAAATGGTTGAAATAAAAAAACAAGTAGCTGAAACTTCTACCAAAAAACCATTCCGAAATTTCAGAAGAAACCAAGTTGAATCTAAACCTCCCAATTCAATCTCTAACGCAGAATCAGAAGAGGAAGAAGAAGAAGATACTCCTCCAGTATCAGAAGAGGAAGATGAGAATGAAGAAATAGCTGAATTGCATGGAATGTGGGATTTTATTCTCCCTAATTCTGATAGTGAGGTAGAACAAGAAGCTATGCCTGTAAGTACTAGGAGTAAATATACAATGGAGTCTGTACAAATAGTTCCTAAAAAGAAAATTATAACTCCAAATACCAAAGACAAATCCCCTGCAAAGAAAGCTTCTCCATTACCTACTCAAAATCAGCCATCTTCTTCTAATCCTCCTACATCGACAACAAAGACTTTAGTGGTGTCAGATCCTATGGAGTATAACATTGTTGAAGACATGAAAAATATTAATGCCAACATTTCCTTACATGAACTCAGCAAACTAAAACACCAGCAGAAGTTGCTATTAAAAAAATTAAATGCTACACCAATCGCTCCTTTACCAAGTGGTGTAGTTGCAAAAGCAGCTAAAGGAACTGGTAAGCCACCAGACAAAGTAGATGCTACTGATACTGTGCTCATTGGAGAAAGATCAAATTCTCAGACTCCTCCTTTTCTTTTGACTTATGAAATGTACAATAAGAATTTTCATAATTGTTTAATCGATTCTGGAGCATCCTCTAATATCATGCCTACTTCTGTTTGTGCCAAATTGAATATTGAACCACAGAAATCGGCAGTTCATATTGTTCAATTGGATCACTCTAAAGTTCAAGTTGTAGGAGAAATCAATTCAGTTACTATCAGACTAGCTTCCGATCCTAGGATTTTCCAAAGAATTGATATTTTGAATGCAGATATTCCTGAATTATATGGATTAGTTCTAAGCAGGGACTGGTCTGCGAAACTTAATGGTTATATCGCAACTGATTATTCACATACATGGCTTCCCTACAAAGGGAAACCAAATCAAATCAAAGTTGAACGAGAAAAACATATGACGCACACTGTCACTGAATTTGAACAACCTAATGAGCCTGTGGCATTCAACAACAATATTCTTGGAGGATATTCTGCTGAGTCATTTCTTGGAAACTTCAAAGCACCTCAATCACCTTTTTCTGTAAATACTTTTGTTTCTCAAATAGAAAAATTTTCACAATCTGATTCTTCTAGAATTGTAAATATTTCTGATGTAATTGTAGATAAGCCAATAGATAAATATTTATTTTGGTCGTTATATTTTGATGGATCAAAGTCTAGTGATGGAGCTGGAGCATGATGCATTTTAATTGATCCAGATGGAGAGAAAACCATGCTATCATGTAGGTTAGAATTTGAGTGTACGAACAATACCGCAGAATATGAAGCCTTGATTCAAGGACTTTATAAAGCTATAGGGTTAGATGTTAAATACTTGAAAGTCTTTGGTGATTCCAAAATTTTCATAAAACAAGTTAGGAATACTATCCATTGCCTTTCAGGACATCTTAAACACTATCAAACCCTAGTGCAAGATCTTACTACTCACTTTTTAGCATTCAATATTTCTCCTATTCCTAGGAATCAAAATGCATCAGCTGATTTGTTAGCAAATGTTGCATCCAAACTCCTTCCAGCTGAATATTGTAGTCCTGATAGATTTTCAGTAGAATTTATTTTTCGCCCATCTATCCCAGATAATGTCACAAATTGGAGAGTATTCTATCATGATCAAGACATTTTAAATTTCATGACTTTAGAGAAATCATATGATGAGAAAATTATTGATGAGAATGATCATGATTTACAAATTGCCTCAAAAGGTAATGAAAATCCCATTCCAAAATCTGTTGTTAAATTAGAGGATTTATATGATATTAAAGACAGATTCAAGAAAGTCACTAATGCTAAACTTCAAAGTTCCACTTTGAAGTTTGAATTAGTAAATCTTGGTTCTGATTCTAAACCTCAAAACGTTAATTTAGGACTCAATTTAACACCAGAGGAAAGGAACGCTTTCATTAAACTCTTGAACAAATATAAAAACGTTTTTGCTTGGAATTATGATGATTTAAAAACGTATGATACTTTGGTTATTCAACACACAATTCCAATGCTTCTTGATATTAAACCTGTTCAACAAAAGTTAAGGAAGGTTCATCCAAATCTCGAAGGACAAATCAAATCAGAACTTAATAAACTTTTAAAAGCCAAAATCATTTTTCCTGTAAGGCACTCCAATTGGGTTTCCAATATGGTACATGTAAGGAAGAAGAATGGTGATATAAGAATCTGTATTGATTTTAGAAACTTAAACAAGGCATGTTTAAAAGACAATTTCCCATTGCCAACCATGGAATAGATACTTCAAAAGGTAGCTGGTTCTGAACTCATGTCCTTTCTTGATGGATTTTCAGGCTATAATCAAGTTTTAGTTCATCCAGATGACAGATTGAAAACAACTTTCAGAACCAAATGGGGAACCTACGCTTATCAAAAAATGCCTTTTGGTCTAATAAATGCAGGAGAAACTTTCCAAAGAGCCATGGACATAGCATTTAAAGGTCTGATCAACAGATTAGTTGTTGTTTATCTTGATGACATAACAGTATTTTCAAAAAAGAGAGCCAATCATCTACATGATCTAAAGCAAATATTTGAAAGATGTAGAAGGTTTGGTATTTCCTTAAATCCAAAGAAATCTTTTTTTGCTTTGGATGAAGAAAAACTCTTAGGATTTGTTGTGTCAAAAGATGGTATATATATTGATCCAGATAGAGTGAAAGAAATTTCTGATATTTCTTTACCTCATAACAAAAAATCCATGCAATCATTTATTGGGCAAATCAATTTTGTAAAAATATTCATTCCTGATTTTTCTCAAATTGTTTTACCTATGCAAAATATGATCAAGAAGAATTCAATATTCAAATGGGGGCATAAAGAGAAAGAAGCCTTTGGGGCAATCAAACAAGCAATCATTAATGCACCAGCATTGAATACCCCTGATTTTTCTAAAGATTTTATTTTGTATACTTTGGCCACCGAAATATCCTATGCTGCTGTTTTAACACAGCTCAATGATCAGAAAATTGAAGCACCAATTTCTTTCTTTAGCTCAAATCTGCAAGGAGCTGAGCTTAATTATTCTGATGTTGAAAAACAAGCATTTTCCGTGTTTAAATCAATCAAACATTTCAGACCTTTTCTCTTGAAAACACATACAAAAATCATTGTCCCATTCTCTGCAGTGAGGCAATTATTAATTCAAAAAGAAGTAGGAGAAAAGAGAGCTAACTGGGTAACATCCTTGCAAGAATATGATATTGATATTAAAACAGCTAAGATTGTTAGAGGACAAGGTTTTTGCAGATTATTGGCAGGAGCTCATAACATACCAGAAAGTCAAGATTCAAATCAAAATATTCAAGTAAGTCAAGTAAGTGTTACAGATTCTGAATCTCAGTATGCTGATCTCATCTATTACTTGAAAAATGGGTATGCTCCTTCTAATCTCAGCTATAAGAACAAACGTGCTTTAAGGTTAAAGGTTATTAAATATGAGATCATTGATAATGTGTTATTCAGAAAAAATTATGATTCAATCTTATTAAGATGTTTTGAAAAGACTGAAGCTGAAAAGGTTTTGCAGGAATTGCATGATGGACCAGCAGGAGGTCATTTTGGAGGTGATACCACAGCTCACAAAATAATTCGTGCTGGTTATTACTGGCCTACCCTTTTTAAAGATACGCATGATTACGTAAGGAAGTGCAGAATTTGTCAAACTGCAAGTGGAAAACAAAGGAAACCAACTTTTCCTTTACAACCAGTGAGTATTGAGCAACCATTCGAACAATGGGGACTTGACATTATAGGTGAGATCATACCTCATTCTTCCAAACAACACAAATACATCCTTACAGCAACTGATTACTTTACAAAATGGGTAGAAGCAATCCCTTTGAAGGTAGCCAATTCTGATGCAATTATTGATTTCATAGATCAATTCATCATAACCAGGTTTGGTGTACCTAACGCTCTTGTCTTTGATAATGCATCTTACTTTTCCGGAAATAGTTTAATAGAATTTGCAGTCAAAAGAGGTTTTAAATTGAAATATTCAGCAAATTATTATCCACAAGGTAATGGTTTGGCTGAATCCACTAACAAAAATCTTATCAAAATCATTAAAAGGACCATTGATCAAAATCAAAAAAATTGGCACAAGTCTTTAATCTTTGCATTATGGGCTTATCGTATCACTGAAAAAGCTTCAATAGGAACTTCACCTTTCAATTTAGTTTATGGAAAAGAAGCTGTGATACCATCAAATTTAGCTCTTCCATCATTAGCCCTAGTGCAATTTATTGAAGAAAATCCTTCTTCATCCATTCAATTGAGATATGATCAAATCCTTAAATTAGAAGAAGATAGAAATAAAGCAAAAATTATTCATGAAAAACATCAACAACTTGTAAAATCTTCTTTTGATGCAAGTTCTACCGGCTCAAAGATTTTGTCAATTGGTGATCTTGTTCTGAAATGGGATAAAGCACATGAAGAAAAGGTAAGCATACCAAGTTTCAGAAAATTTGGCTTGGACCATTTCAGATTACTGAAAAGATAGGCTCAAATACATTCATACTCCGAGATTTAACGGGAAAGAGAGAATCTCTTCCTGTAAATGGGTTTGTCTTAAAGAAATTCTTTTCATAAGGAGGTAACCCCTTCTTAATTGTACATATTCCTTTCTGCAAAGTTTTTAATTATTTTTGCAAATAAAGGTTGTTAATAAGTCTCTAATTGACTGTTTACTATTAAGAAAATTTCTTAGGAAAAATATTATAAATATTTATTTTGTGTAAATGAGAATTTTTAAAGAGATGATCACAGTTTTTGGATAGTTTAAAATAAGATGTTAAACTTTGAATGATTATTCCAATCATTTTGCATGATCTTTTGAAAACTTGAGGAGAATGTAAATCATTATAAGTTTATTGAGCAGAGAAAGGTTATCTATAAAAGTAAAGATTTTTCAAAGTCTTGGTACTCAAGAAACTCTGAAAATTGTCATCCATTGATTCTTAAGGATAAAACTATTTCACCCCATCCATTTAAGTTGTGATTTTTTAGAATGTAATTCTAAGAAATTATATGAAAATTTAAGAGATAAGAGGTCTCATTATGAGCCGACTTACCATGTTCATAAGAAGAAATGAAACTGACATTACCAATACTGCATACCAAAACAGGGTAATGGCTTATACATATAAGACAAGGGGTCTCATCACGAGCCAGCTTGCTCAGTTTAATTATAACTAGTGAATGGCATTGTTATTAACTGGCTAGCAAACCAGAACAATGGCTCTTAAAAATAAAAAAAAAAGTAAAAGACAAAAACATGAGATAATAGGTCTTATGAATTTATCTTTTAAAAAATCATAATTTTAGTTGGATGGGACAATGAATGGTTAATGGTTTAAAGGTAACCCTGTCGAGACTATGAACGTTTGCAGGAAGCAGAGGCAATACCTATGAAAATAGAGTATATTATAAAACCAAAACTTGGAGAAATCCACTTACTTCATTATTAACACCAATCAAAGCTTGAGATAATCCAAAAATGTTTTTGTTCATAAGGAATTAGAAAGAAATTGTGAATGATTTTTATTTCTTTTTCATAGTGAGATTTTATTTAAAATATCCTAAGATAGTTTTCATTATCTTTAAAAATCTTTATTTACTAGAAATATAGTGTTCATTTTATTTTTTCAGAGATAATTGTTTCTTTCAGTGAATCGCCAATTGTTGTGACCAGCAACAACCCCCCTTTTTATTTAATATTAGTAATAATACTAAATAAAATGGGGACCCTTAGTAAAAAATCCAAAAAAATCAATTAGGATTTGTTTTCCTTTTCAAATAAAACTTTATATCATAAACTTAGGGAAATTCCTTAAAAAAACCTTTAGAAACACTTAAGTTTATGATAGATTTCAATAAAAATTTTCTTTAAGCGAAATAGCGCATCCATCGCAAATGGTAGATATCTTTTGTAAAAACTGAATCTTTTAAATTGCGATTTTGCGATAACGTGATCCCAAAAAGCCTATACAATAAAATATTGGTCGCAGATCGCATAGCGCAGAAAAAAGATGTGTCAAATGAATACTTTTTGATTTGCGATATTTTCGATATGCGATATTTGCGATGGTTACGTTTTGAGAAAATTGCGATATTGTGATATTGCAATATTGCGCAGCAAATCGCAGATCACAATGTCACAGATTCATAAAAGCACGTTGTTCAAAGAAAATCTTTCCATAAATCAATATCCGTTTTGCGCTTTAATGATTGGATTAAATGAATGGATTGTCAATTAATGGTAAATGGGATTTTGTTTTGATTGAAAGGTCGTTTCATGTTAAAATAATATATTTCATCCGCCTTTGCATTTAAAACTATCTCATCACCTTTGTCATGCCATTACTCTCATTTAACTCTTAAAACCGCAGGCACGAAGGAGCAAACGACTATACAAAGCGTTCACAGAACATTATGGGTAAGAAAGAGAAGACTTCAAATCCTGAAAACAGAAAAATGGCTTCACCGTATACAGACACTGCTTACAATAAGGATGTCGGTATAACCACCTGGGAAGGAATGTATAATTTGCTTGAAGAAGAAAATCCTGTGGTGATGCAAGTTGCGGCTACAACAGGCTCCAGTAACTCATCTGAGGCAACCCTTAAAGAACTGGCTTGTTCATTTCTACATAGGATAGCGGCAAGGCAAAGAATTCTTCTGTATACAGACATGGTGAAATGGGTGTTGGACAGCACCGATATTTCAGACAGGCAATTTAGAACTCTAACTCAAGAGCTAATCGGGTCGTTCACTACGGAAGATTTGAGGTTGATGTATCATTTGCCAGAACCTCAGGCGACTTATAATAAGCAATTTATGGAGAATTTTTCCAAAGAACATGCAAATTTGTCAAAATGCACGCAGGAATGGACCAAAAGAGATGAACCATTGAAGAAAAACAAACACGGTATGTACAGTACTAGTTCACTTACCTCTCCATATTGTTTTGCTGCTGCCATGTTATGCAGGCTTTTTGGAAAGCCTGGCATAAATATGATCTTGCCTAAATGGCTCCCTTTGTTGAATGCCGCTGTTAATTCTACAATTGTAGACTAGGCCAAAATCTTATCTGATAATTTGGCCACTGCTATTTTTCATTACCAGTCTAACCGGACTGTTTCTCAGTGGATTTATCCGCCTTTTTATTTATCTGCCTATGTCATGGATGCTATCTGTTTTGTTTCTAAATTCCCTTTGATGGGTTGGCAATGGACGATTCAAGATCCTTTGCCTATTCATGTGTATCACAAGGAACTGTGGGAATCTAAGTTTGTCTCCCATTTTTACAAAATTTGCCATGGTATAATGCTGCCATTGTACAGAACATTGCATAATAAGGATGCCCCAAGGTTATCCCCAGAAACAGAGGTCGACATTCTCCCTGTTGCGAGATGGTTTGAAGAAGAGTTGTTCACTTATGTTAGGGTTTTTGGAAGTTCTGCTTCCCCCCATGTTTTACCCCTATATGTTCCGGATAAACTTGTAGCTCGGGAGATTGCTTATCAAACCTGTGGTCAAGGAGGTTTGACAGAGGAATTAAAAGAGAACAAGGAAGGCATTTGGCCACAATTTCCCATAACCTGTGGAACATTTTCACTGTTTGATGTTGGTCACGCATTCAAAGAGGTAAGCAACATTACATGCTTACAACTGTTCAAGTTTTCGAGAAGGTTATTTGACCCAAATAATGTTGTTAAAATTTTTACCAATGCAATCAGAGTAAGGGAATTTTCCAGGGAACAGGATCTTTTTGATGATATGTTCCAAACAAAAGGTTCATTTAAATAAGTTTTGAATTCAGCTCAAATGTAGTTATCTCCAGAAGAATTCCAGGAATTTAAAATTTACAGAGAGAGAAGACTAACTACTATTCCTTTGGAAAATCTATGCTTGGAACCTGCAAGGGAAAAAACTCCTAGCGTTAGTCTTAACGACAGTTCGAGTATAGATAAATCTAAGTCAAAATCTGAAAAAGAGACTTCTGAACGTTCTAATAAGTCTAATGAAGAGGAAGATAAAATTGAAGAATCAGTGAAAGATTCTGCTCAATCGAAAGAGCTTCCTCAACAGCAAATTTTGACTTCTCAGCAGATAAATCCTCCTCCTACCAATGTACAGCAACAGTCAGTCACCATTGAATTAGACAAAGAATGGGAAAGCTTTAATCAATTGATTAATGTAAAAGGATAGAATGTACAGACCCCTGTACAGACAACCAAAGTTTTGAGCACAGGAATAAGTAGCACAGTCACAGAAACTGAGCACATACCTATCACACCCTCCTCTGAAATTGTACTTAATGTAGTGGACATTCCTCCTCTAGATGTATTCTACAACCCAAAATACAAAGCAGTAGTGAAGAAACAAAGGAAAAAGAGAAAGTTAGAGGGTGCAATTGCTACTGAAGCAGAACAACTATATGTCTTGTGGAAGGATCCTACCATAGAGCCTACTGATAATCTTGCTAAGTTATCTCAAATTACAGGGGCTTATGCTTTTGCAACTATTGACAAATAATTTGAGATACAACTCTTATTAAATGAAAAATAAGAACAGATAAAAGCTCTGCAACAACAATTGCAACAGGTACAAGCCAATAATGAAGCACAGATGAAACTTGAAAAGTTACAGCAACAATTTCAATAAATGCAAATTGGACATCAAAAAAGTTTGGTTGATAAAGAGAAACAAATACAGATTATCCAATATCAGCACAAAGATGATCCTAAGCTTCCAGAGTTTATTTCAGAAACTATCTCTTTAAACAATCAACTACTGCAACAAGAAGAAGTATTTTGCCAAAAAATCTTGCAATGGAATTCTTTTTTCCAAGAGAGTGATAAGATCACTAATCATGTCGTAGATTTACGAAATGATTATGATTTAATTAATGAAAAGATTACTGATTATTTGGTATGGAAAAAAACAGAAGAAGGAAGAAAAGTTGGTGCACCAATTATTAATGAAAACCATAAAGAAATACTTTTCAATAATTGGGATGCACAAATCAGAAGGGCAGAGAAAACAGCAGAGGAGGCGGCTACAGCAGCAAACAGTCTTATTGATTGTGTAAATGATAATTTGCACAAAGCTAATTTGATTTCAGAAACTGTTCCAGGATATCTCCCACAGGAACATCAACTACAAACAGAATGGAGGCAAAAGGCAGAAGAAAGAGAAAAATCAATCCAAGGGTTGACAAGATTAAACTGGAATGATTACTGGACATACTTAGTGAACTACACAGTCAGCACAGTGCGCTTAATTGTATCATCAATTTTGCTGAGAAGATTGCGCCTACACTTGCCGATTCTGTCTTTTCAGGACAGTTGAAATCTGAATTCGGTCAACCACATCTTCTCAAAACAATGCTAGATGCCTGCAAGTTTAAAGATCAAGTTCATAAGTAGTTAGTTAATAGTCTTTATTTTTAGATTTAGTTTTAGTTTTACTGTATTTTTGCCTAGGAAAAGGACGGTCATTAAACCGAATCCTTAATTTTTGTAATAGACTATTTTTAGATTTAGCTAAGTAGTATTTAAGCCCTTCTCATGCATTTAGAGAGGGGTCCTGGATTTTAATATTTTTGACTTGGAGATTACATTTCTGTACTCCACTGGCTCATATATATATTTTTTAAAAGGATCACATCTGGTGATTTTATGCGGAATTATCTTTAAAGTGTTGCATTTTTGTACCTTGGATTTGATTTTGCATCAGAATTACTGGATTAGAGTATCAGATTTCATTTGAAAGCGTTCAAGATGAATAAGGTATTTCTATCTGTTCACTGTTGATTTCTTTTGTCTTATGATATTCGCTTTAAAATTTTCTATCATTTATAGATATTTGTTTTCATAACGTTTCTTTATATATATCATTTTTGAGTATAATTGAAATGTTATCTTTCATAAGTATATGTAGATGATATATTATGATGAATACAATATGCTAATACAACTTTTTTTAATTTCTTAAATAGAGTTATCTTTATTTGTTTCTGCACATTTCGATTTAAATGATAATACATTTTAATGCTTATTGTTTAAAAGGAATAATCTGAAGTATTCACATATGATTGCCCGGGTTAGTGTCTGTAATTTCTTTATCAGTATTTAGTTTAAATTAGATAGTTTTATTTCAGTCAATTTAGTCTCACTCTCACTCATCCAAATCAACCCATCACCAACCCATTAGTTATAAGGAAACTGGTCCTTTCAATCCAGTCGGAGCCACCATACCAAACGGAAAAGGAGCTGTCCTAAGGTCCCGACTGGGTGGTTTTCCCCAATGTTTGAAGCAGAGATTTTCTAGGCTTCAACAGGACATGAGCATAACACTACATTATTTTGATTGTGTCTTCGTGGTAACTACCTTGTTGTTACAAGCTAGTGATCGGTCGCTAGCTACACGACTTATCCATGTGACCAGCCTTCTAGCCTTGAAAATTCAAAATTTTTCTCTAGAATTTTTTTTCTTTGCTTTGGATCTGTGATGTGTTTTTTTCTGTTGAGTGGTTCTGTTCTAGATATGTATTCTGATGCCTAATTTCCTTGGAATGAATATTTTTTTTTGAGATAGGTTTTTTACTTGTTTTGGAATTTATCCTCTTATCTCCTTCCAATCTATTAGAGATATGAAAATTTATGTTGCTACTATTTTTTGAGCTCTCTTTGATCTAAATCCATTTTTGATTGGTTCAGTTGGGTTTTTCCATCGCTTTTGTCTTGCAAGGTTTTCTTCAATATCATTTTGTGATTTGGTTGAGGCTTGTGTTCTTGTATCAAGATCTCATTTTTAGATCCGTTTCGCTACTTTCGGTGATTGTTTATATTTTTTTGTATCCCACTTTTGGATCCTTTTTACCTTTTGTGGCTTTTTCACTTAATTCTAAGTGATATTTTCCATCTCTTGTTTATCTTTGTCACAATTGGTACTGTTGTGATTGGTTGTACAATTCTCATCTACAAAAGTTTATTTGAGTGTGTTTCCATTGTTTCTTATCACCCTCATTTAATTTTGTTTAGGCCTTTCATACTCTAGGGTTTGGTTTTAACCTTTGAAAAACATTTACCTTTGTTGAGCCATTGTGCTACAACCCTAGCTTGTTGACATTGTCTTCCTCTTTCACTTTTTTATTTCTCTTGATTGTTTGGGTGAATTTGTTTCTTTGGATTTTTGTTCTAGCTTTGATTCTTTTGAAGTGATTTGGATTCTGGTATTGGGGACTTTTCTTTGGCCTCTTTCCAATTTCTTTTCTCTTTTGGTTTGTTTTTGGGTGAAAATATTTATAAATTTGGGGTTTTTTTCATTTAAGAATTTAGTGAGAGGTGCATTATCATAGGCATTGGTGTGTTTTGAAAAACTCTTACCGTCCTGTAGTTAGAATTCATTGAAGAGAAAAGGATAATTTGCATATAGTTGAATTAGGGTTAATAACAAGATTCATTCACAACATCTAAGTTTCACGATGTATCCCAACTGTGTAAACAACAACCACATAAAATCAATGCAATAATAGAATCAACTAGGCTCATATTTTTATTTTTATTGGTAGTTAGCTTAGGCTAGGGTCTTGGAGATAGGTGTTCAAGTAAATTGCTCCAAGAATAAAAAACAAAATTAGCACCTTGCGGTAGGGAGAGAAATCCACTTGCAGTAGTACAGTCTGGGAATCCCTTCTAACATGAGGGTCAATCACGAGGTCACACTTGTGCTAGATGAGGTGGCATGCCCCATTTCTCTTAGTCTTAGGTGATGGGGATTGCAAAATTTTCACGTATTATAAATGATGTTATCAGAATTTTGTTGTAGCACTTGGGGTCCACTTGGGAGGAGAATCTCAAGGGGTTTCAGACTTATCTATCCTTCCCTTACATGTGAATTTGGTTGACAACTATCCCCCCCAAGAATTGTTATTATTGGTGGTAACCTTAGTGGCCAATATTTTTAGTGATCATACACAGGTGTAGGGTCAAGTTCATCTTATATTTACCTAGGAAAAATGTTAGTCATATTCTCCTAGACCTCTCAGGGGGTTACCTGTGGCTAATAAGGGAAATTGGACTGAATTCACAGCTAAAAGGGTTGGGAAGCAGGTCGCTAGTATAATTGTTCCACTGCCAACCTCTTTGTATTTGGTTTTCTTGTATCACTGCCTCTTAAGACTTTTATAGTGTGTGTTATTTGGTATGAGTCAGTAGTCTTGTCCTTAGGGTGTTTTCACTAACATATTTTTGTTAATTTATAATTTTTCAACCTGGCTAAACATAGTCACTTATTGTGATGTTGTCTTCATGATTTTCCTCCGAAACGAGGTGAAATTTCTTCTCCTGCATAGAGAGTTCCTATCAGTGCTCAAGAACTTTACCAACCCATAGTTGTGGAGTCTATATCTAGTCAATCTAGTAGTGATTTGATATCTATTGAAACATTGGCATATGACTCAAATTCTCTTGCTAATCCACCTTTGAAAGATCCTTTAGGACCTGTGTTATTCTTGTTTAACCTTGACGGTTCCAAACTTGTCTATACTCATGTTCCTTTGTCAATATTCTATCCTATGGTGGAATCCAAGTCATATTTATCTTTTGCATCAACAGTGTCAAATTCCATGTCATCATTGCTTCCACTCAGTGTGGTTTCAAATACTTCATATTCTACAACTCTCACATCTTCATGGGAATTCCACAAGTTTCATCTATAACTCCTACAATTTCACATACATCTCCATGCCTAATTTGTCATCTACACTGACCATGGTCATTAATCCTAGTCAGCCAGTAGGGTTAGGAGTCTTTTCTCCTATATTTTCTCAACTTACAATTATTGTCCCTCAATTAGGCGGGGGAAATTTTGGAAATGTGTGGGGGGGTCATTAGTTTCTCCTAGCCATCACGGGGGCGACGTTTCTTTAAATATGTCATGATCCTGGTATAGTTTGTTGTTTAGAGGGATGCTAACTTCTAACAATTTTCTGGAGTGGCTAGTTTACCTCGGGGCAACCCTACTACTAGTACTGTCACTTCTATGAGTTATCCTCCTTATGTCGGTGCTACCACTCAAACCGATACATCATTTCCCACTGGGTACAACCCCATCATCAATCATGCTCTCAGGGATCCATTTCTCTCTAGGGGCACCTACCTTGGGGGTGGAATCCTTTCGCCAGTCACCCTATTCCACATCATTTATATGTTAGAGAAAACCCTTACTAGAGCCAAAAAATTTCACATCATATTCCTTATATGGGGGGACCCCAACGTTGGTCAAGTATTTCTCCTACCTCTGACCCGTTCAATCAACTTCATAATTCATTTTCATCTTCTCTTGATTTACCAGATTTGGCTAAGTTTACCAATGACGCCATTCGACATGACCCCTAGTGGCCATCTATGCTCGCTAATTTTCTTTCTCATATTCCTAAATTTGAAGGAAATCATGGAGAGAATCCATCCACTCATATCACCACATATCACCTATGGTGTTCATCCAACTCTTTAGAGGACTATTTGATTAAGCTACACTTTTTCCAACTTATTTTGGTTGGGGATGCAACTAAATGTTACATCGAATTGGACACAACATCCTACAATGATTTTTCATCCTTAGCACAAACCTTTTTGGCACACTTTCAGTTGCCTATGAGGTATGATATCGATTTCAATATCTTGTCTAACTTTAAACAAGATGATGCCATGTTTATTTTTTATCATATCCATGAGTGGTGTCCCCACAATAGGTTGGTAAGAACCAAGCTTCTTGATGAGATATTGCGTAAATGGTTCATTCGATCCTTAAGACCTAAAATTCCCAAAATGTGTCCATGTTTAGAGTTTTCACTGAGGAGAAAACCATCTTAGCTTTCCAACAATTGGATTTGATTTATTCACAGTCGAGTATGATTTATGAAGTACTACCTAATGCTCCTATGCCTTCCATTGACCCACCAAAACCTACTCCTGGCCCACATGTTATTGGTGTGATTGGGTTTATTTCTAATTCTATGAGTCAACTTGATGCTCAACTTGGGAAATTGATTGTTACATCAAAAGACCTAGCAAGTGCGTCTGGCTCTACAAAATCACCATATTCTAAGTAGTCCACCGATGTTCTTATGATGACATCCACAACACCTAAGAACAACAAAAAAACTGGTGGTAAAAAGAACAAGAAAAACAAACAGAAAAATCAAATTTCTTAGGAATCTCAACCAAATCCTTAGAATTAGGGAGAGGGAACTAGTGAGTTCCTTCGAAATATTAAGTTCCCTTTTAAATTTTGTCAAGGTGAACATATTACTCACGAATTCCCTCGAGGGATAAAGTTCATAGGCTTCTTGCACCACCACAATCTACTCAATAGCTTGCTATTTTAAGTCATCCATTTCCTGCACAACCTCAACAAAAAATGGTTGCACAACCCCCTTCACCTTGGCAAGGGGGAAATTAGGGGCCATTTTTCAATCCTATTAACAGTTTGTTTATCTTTATGCTCAAACCGAACATTAATGTGACCATGTGAGCCAAATTGTATGATGTTCCTAGTTTGATTTCTTTTCTTAAGGACCCACTCGCTCCACCTACTTCCATTGGACCTCTCACATTAGATTAGCCTTTGGAACGCTTTTATCGACCCCCTAAGGGCCTCGTTCATAATACAACACAAAACCACTCTACCCGGGCTACTCAACACTATATTATTGTTCAATATCTTTCCTAGGCTACCTGTGCCATGTTTTCCCTAAAGGTTTTGCAAATTTTTCCTCTGTAGCGAAAGGCCTTGTTGTCTCTAATTGGTAGAGAAGACACATCTAAATCGAACCTCATTATATTTAATATTGACAAGGCTACCATTTGAATTTCCCACTAGATCACATTTCATATTACTGTGCATATCTTCCATAAGAATATGTTGGAAATAGGATGCAGAGTGTTGTCCTTGATGGCAACCCACTGAATGAAGATGAAGACATGTGACAGTTGACATGTGTTGTCCTTGATGGCAATACACCTGATGAAGTTATGCTTGACTTGATGGTCTTGGTAATGAATACTCATCAGATGTGAGATGATGCTAGTTAACAAGATGATGCTAAGTGTTGTCATTGAATGACAACTCACTTGATGAAGTTGTGATTGATAGAATATGTTCTTGATGAAGTAAATTTGATGTATCAGCAGTGTGTACAGAAGGCAGTGAAGAAAAGAAGTCAGCAAGTGCTAAATCTATGTTGAAAAAGAATATGTCTCTTGGTATACGCGGATTGGCCTAGGTGAAGTCGCGTATACACGCGGAAAATAACGTTTCAAGTCGCGTATGGGAAAAAGCGCTCAAAAGTGCAAACCCAAGGGTAACCACCATGGTATTAATCCATTGTATTGGGTAATGATCCGCCTAATTGACCCCGTCCAAGTAGTTTTGGTCTTATGGTATTGTTTTGGTCCATGGTATTGAAAAAGGGGCTCATGGTATTGACAAAGGGTAATCATATAAAAGGAGAAGAAATTCATTGTGCAAAGATAGAGTGTGGGTGCAAGATGTCTGAGCTTGAATGAATACTTCTCTCTGAAGTAGATCTGAATGGAAGGGTTACACTTGAAGATAAATCTGATTGGATGATGCACCAATGATGAAGAAAGGGATCTAGATCTGAAATGTATCTACTAGATCTGCTTATGGAAGGCTCAGATCTATGATGAGGCGAACATCTAGGCGAACATCTGTTGGAAGTGAAAGGGTAAATCTGAACTGAATATCTGATCTGAAGAAGTATCCTGCTCTATAATAATTGAAGATCTATACGCTACTTCAACGCGGAGGAAGCACGTATATACGCAGCTTCAGCGAAGAGAAAGCGCGTATGTAAATAAATGCTCTTTGCTTGGAGTTATACGGCCCCGTTTTGTATGGACGAAGACGGCATTAGCACGCGACATCGATGAAGAGAAGCGGCATGCAAACTAGGGCTTGCGAAGCAAAGGGGGTATGAAATATACGATGCATTCTGCTTGCGTGTGTCACTCGTCGTAATTGCAGTATGTATGCGGTGATGATGTTTGTTAGGTGGCAAAAATATGAAGGGGTTCGCAGGTACGGAAATATGATGAATTGTGGCCTGCAAGTTGTGTTCTATTGAAGTGGTTGGATCCGGTGTGAAAATTGATGAAACGTGGTCCAAGGTGGTGCTGAGGGTTGTAGCCTTCAGTCAGGGGGTTGTAGCTCCCTTCCAGGAGAGGCTGGTAAACGAGATCAGGGGGTCGTAGCTCCCTTCCAGGTGAGGCTGGTAAACGAGTCAGGGGGTTGGAGCTCCCTTCCGGGAGAGGCTGGTAAACGAGCGCAGGTGGGTGCCTGCGTGCTGGTCAAGTCTGCGCCAGCACATATGTTGTAAGATGTTTTCTCTATAATAAAATATTGAAGGCTGAGCAACTGCGGCGGTGGTTTTCTCCCGATTTGGGTTTCCACCTAAAAATCCTGGTGTTCATGTGTGATGCTTTGTGTGATGGTTTATTCTGTTCTTACTGCACTTGTTTACTGCTTATTGAATATCTGAAGAATACATGATGGAATGATTTAAGTGAAGATTTAATGACATATCTAAATCTCTGTGTATACGCTAGTTTCATAAAGGGGATCCGCGTATATACGCTGGTTTACTGAAGTAAAGTAGCGTATGGGTTTTTTAAGAAATGAAAAGTAAAAGGATTTGATTATGCAGTAAATACTGATTCACCCCCCCCCCCTCTCAGTATTTTTCCCAACAATTGGTATCAAAGCAGGTCCTTGTGCAGAAGCTTGATCGCTTAAAGGAGATCCGTCGCAATGGGAAGTCAAGAAGGAGTAATGTCTATAAAGCCACCTCTATTCAATGGAAGCAATCTAATATTCTGGAAGGTACGTACAAAATCATATCTGCAAAGTCTTGGTGCAGATGTATGGGCAATCGTGGAAGAAGGTTATCAATACCCGGCAAGTATTCCTACTGATGCAGCTGAAAGAAAGAAGTATGAAATCAATGCCAAAGCGGTGAATGTCTTATTGGGAAGCATGTCTGAATCAGAATTTGCTAAAGTAATGCAGCTACATTCGGCAAAAGACATATGGGACAAAATCATTCTAAGCTATGAAGGAGACACAAAGGTAAAAAGTGCAAAACTCCAAACTCTTAGAATTGAATATGAAAATTTGAAGATGCATAGTGATGAAAGTGTTGCAAGTTTCTTTCTTCGTCTAGATGATATTGTAAATCGGATGAGAAATTTGGGTGAAACCATGGCTGATACTACTCTGGTGGAAAAGGTCTTGAGATCTTTGACTTCAAAATTTGACTCTAAAGTTTCTACTATTGAAGAAAGGCAAGATCTGCAAACTCTTTCTGTTGTTCAATTACATGGTACTCTGACTGCTTTTGAAATGAGACAAGGAGGTCCTTCTCAAATAAGAGAAGCTGCTTTTAAGGCATCTACAAAAGGAAAGGAAAAGGAGGTTATCAAAGAATCCTGCTATGTATCCGATGAAGAAGAAGCAAATTTCGTGAGAAAGCTCCAACTAGGTACAGGAAGATTCAAAGGTAAGCTTCCCTTCAAATGTTTTGAGTGTGGTAAAGTTGGTCATTATGTTGCAAAATGTCCTTATAAAAGAAAAGAAGTAGTAAGAAGGAATAAGAACCGATCTAGCTCTAAGAAAAGTTACTATGCTGATGAAGATAGTGATGAGTCATCTAATAGTGAGGAAGAATGTGAAGAAGATCTTAGACTTCTCATGGCCTTTGAACAAAAGGAAGAAAAGGATACTTTTATGGATGCTCTAGAGGAGAATGATTTTCTTGAAGAAAATAATCAACTCAAACTACGCTTAGAAGAAGAAAAGATAATCAGAGAGACCATTGAAAAGCAGCTTGAAGAAGCAAAGAAACATAGTGAAAAACTAGAATGTGAAGTGGTAAGTCAAAGAAAAGAAGTTGAGAAAGCAAAAACCTTGAATCTTAGATTTGCTAAAGGATCTGAAACCTTAGATGAGATCATCAAGGTACAACGTTCTCCTCTTATAAAGACAGGTCTTGGATATACCGGAGACTCTTCTCAAACTTCAGCACCCAACTATCTAAAAGCAGTTACAGGTGGTTTACATCATTCAGCCACTCAGCAAGAGAATAAAGGATTTCTACAGGGAAAGCGGGACCATCTCAATTCAAGGAACACTAACAGGGATAGCTTTCAAAGACACTACAACCAACAGGTAAATTCAAATAGAAGATTCCATGATCGCAGAAATTTCTACTTCAATGGGCAATGTTTCACGTGTCACAATTTTGGTCATAAAGCTATTCAGTGTGTTGCATATAAAACCATCATGACAAGAGAAGCAAGAAAGAAAAGGTTGGATACTGAACCAAAGAAGAATACCTATAACAATTTTTCTCCTCTTCAAAGTGAAGTTGAATGTACTTATTGCAATAACTTTGGCCATGAAGAATATGAATGCAGGAACAAGAGCCAGCCCAAAGAACATGTTCCCTCAAGCTCTAAAGTGTGGAAGAAGAAAGAACCGTCGGTTGAAAATTGTGGGATAGAATTATTTGCAGAAGGTGAAGAAAATCAATGGTACATTGATAGTGGGTGCTCAAGACACATGACAGGTGACAAAAGCAAACTTCATACTTATAATGCTCTAGAAAAGGAAAAGAAAGTTACATTTGGAAATGATACTCCTGTTGTGATTAAAGGAAAAGGGTCAGTATTTCTAAAAGAAAAAGTGAAGGCTAAAGATGTCATGTATGTGGATGGATTAAGGCATAACCTGTTAAGTGTTAGTCAAATGTGTGATCGAGGAGCAGAAGTGGTCTTCAGTTCCAAAGAATGTGTGGTTCGTGATCTTGACACAGGTAAAATCATTATAAAAGGAAAAAGAAATCCAAGCAACCTGTATATTCTAAATGGCATAGATCAATGTTACTTGAGCAAGTCCTCAGAAAATTGGCTGTGGCATAGAAGGCTGGGACATCTGAGTTTCTCTCAAATCAACAAAGCTAGCAGACTTCAAGCTGTTCTTGATCTTCCCAAGGTCAATCTTCCAGAAAGTACCATATGCAAATCTTGTCAATTTGGTAAGCAAACCAGAGTACGATTTAATGCCAAAGAAGGATCATCAAGTAAGCCTCTTGAACTCATTCATACTGATATATGTGGACCTATGAGAAAAAAGTCATTACGTGGGGAAGAATACTATATCTTATTTATTGGTGACTACTCTAGAATGTGTTGGATCGGGTTCATTAAACACAAAGATCAAGCACTTGAAAAATTTCAGAACTTCAAAGCTTTGGCAGAAAATGAATCAGATCTAAAAATCAAGTGTCTTAGATCTGATCGAGGAGGAGAATATTCATCAAATGAATTCTTTGAATTTTGTGAACAACATGGCATTAAACGACAGTTCTTTGTAGCAGGCACTCCGCAACAAAATGGTGTAGCAGAAAGAATGAATAGAACAATTGTTCAAATGGCTAGAGCTATGCTTTCTGATTCTAATGTTCCTGACATGTTCTGGAGTGAAGCAGCACATACAGCAGTTAACATTCTCAATAAAGCTCATGTTCGGGTAAATGGTGACAAAACTCCATATGAACTCTGGTATGGCAATTCTCCCACTGTGAAGCATTTTAAGGTTTTTGGAAGTAAATGCTTTATCAAAAATAATGATGAAAAACTTGGCAAGTTTGAACCTAGATCAGATGAAGGGATATTTCTTGGTTACTCTTCGTCAAGCACAGCTTTCACATGTTACAATAAAAGGCTTCGAAAGGTTGTTGAATGTATTGATGTTGTTATTGATGAGTCTCCTGCAGCTCCTAAAGAAGAAAAACAAACCGCAAATGAAGATGATGGCGACATATGGCCTTCTACATCAGATAGCAATGATATAGACAGTGGATCCAATGAAGAACCTGAAGATGACCTATCTGAAAAAGCTCCATCCAGATATGTTCAAAAGAATCATCTTGAAACTCAAATTTTGGGTGACAAGGAATCTGGTGTACGAACAAGGAGAACTCTTATGGGATCTTCTAATCATTTGGCACTTCTATCCACAATTGAACCACACAATGTCAATGAAGCTAGCAAATATGAATGTTGGAGGCAAGCCATGGATGAAGAACTTGTTCAAATTGAGAAGAATGACACTTGGGATTTAGTTCCAAGGCCTCATGATAAAAATGTCATTGGAACTAAATGGATTTTCAAGAACAAGTTAAATGAGAATGGGGATGTTGTAAGAAACAAAGCTAGACTGGTTTGTAAAGGGTATACTCAACAAGAAGGTATAGACTTTGAAGAAACTTTTGCTCCTGTAGCTAGACTTGAAGCCATCAGAATATTCCTTGCTTTTTCAAGTTATCAACAAATCAAAGTTTATCAAATGGATGTCAAATCTTCTTTTCTTAATGGTGATCTAGAAGAAGAAGTATATATAGAACAACCAGAAGGATTCATTTTGGGAAATGATGCAAATCTTGTTTGTAGACTTAAAAAGGCTCTATATGGTCTCAAACAAGCTCCCAGGGCTTGGTACTATCGTCTTGACAAATATCTTCATCAACAAGGATTTTCAAAGGGGTCTGCTGATAGCAACTTATACACAAAAGTTGAAAATGATAAACTATTGATTGTTGTTGTATATGTTGATGATATCATTTTTGGGAGTAACGAAGAATCTATGAGTCAGAAATTTTCTTCTGTCATGCAGCAAGAATTTGAAATGTCTTTGCTTGGGGAACTAACTTTCTTTCTTGGCTTGCAAGTGCATCAATCTACAAATGGTATATTCCTATCACAAGAAAAATATCTTAAGCAAATTATGAAGAAGTATGGCATGGAAGAATGCAAACCTGTAAGCACTCCAATGATAACCGGATGCAATCTCAGCTCTCATGATGATTCTCCCACGGTGAATCAACCAGATTACAGATCAATGATAGGAAGTCTACTTTATCTCACTGGGACTAGACCAGACATTATGCATGGAGTTGGGATTGTTGGACGATTCCAAGCCAATCCAAAAGAGTCTCACCTTCAGGCTGTGAAAATAATTTTCAAATATCTACAAGGAACTCAAGACTTTGGTCTATGGTATCCGAAGAATGCTGATCTTACTCTTCATGCTTACACTGATGCAGATTGGGCTGGAAGTGTTGATGATCGGAAAAGCACTAGTGGTGGTGCGTTTTACATGAGGCCCCGGTTAGTATCTTGGTTCAGCAAGAAGCAAAATTCTATTGCCTTATCAACAGCTGAAGCAGAGTATGTAGCTGCCGCATCTTGTTGCACTCAACTCCTATGGATGATGCAAACCTTGCAAGATTTTCAAATCAAATGTGCAACTGCTATCTCCATTATGTGTGATAATACAAGTGCCATCAGTATCTCAAAGAATCCTGTTATGCATTCGAAAACCAAGCACATTCCCATCAAATATCATTTCCTACGTGAACAAGTGCTTGGGCAAAAAGTGAAGTTGGAGTATGTTACCTCCAAAGAACAAGCTGCTGATATCTTTACCAAACCTCTGCCCAGGGAAGCGTTCGAGTATCTAAGACAGAAGCTGGGAGTGGTCTCTGCCAGTCAAAAGAACAAATCTGGTTGAAATTTAGAAGATGTCTTGGGATACGCGGGTTTCTTGAAACACACTCGCGTATGTACGCAAGTTCATGCAAATAAAACCGCGTATGTTTGGTTGGTGACAATATTTTGGTTGGTTCAGCATTCTTCAGCACAGCTGCAGTGTTGTTTGGTATCTCTGATACTGTTTGGTATCTCTGACAGTGTTCCAGTTCTCATAATTCTGTTTCTAATGTTTTGATGAAGATGCCTTGATGTTTTGTTGGTGGAAGTTTTTAGGATGCACAAACTAAGGGGGAGCCTTAGTCTTTGGAAAGATTGCTTGGTTGCACAGATTCAGGGGGAGCATTAGCTTTGCTGAGTGTAATGCAGTGTTGGTATTATGATGGTTTTTGAAATATGTTCTCTTTCTTGAGGACCTTTTGGTATTGGTTATGAAAAAAAAAAAAGTCATATTTGTATTGTATGAAAAGGTCTGGTGGAGACCCATGTTGTAAAATTGTAATATTCAGTCATGTAAGGACTTGTCATTTTTGTAAACCCACTTGGTTGGGTAGCTGAGTCAAATTTGTAAACCCACTTGGTTGGGTAGTTGAGTCTCATATGTAAGTCCACTTGGATGGATAATTGATGTAAGTATGAGTCTTTGGTGATAGGAAGTTCATAGAGTCATGTACTTCTTTGACAAATATGTTTGAAGATTCAGCATGAACTCAGGGGGAGTTTTGGCCACTTCAGCACATTTCAGATCTGCAGAATGTTTCTTCCACATGAGGAGAAAAGGAGGAGAGTGTTGGTTTTTGATCCGCCCTTTGCCCTTGATGTCAAAGGGGGAGAGTGAAATGGTGTTTTAATGAAGAGAAGATAATGATGTCAAATATTTGGGAGAGTGACATATTTGGGAGAGTGATATGGTACCTAAACTATCTGGTGTAGTAACCAAACACCATCATAGTTGCCATCAAGTCCAAAGGGGGAGATTGTTGGAAATAGGATGCAGAGTGTTGTCCTTGATGGCAACCCACTGAATGAAGAAGAAGACATGTGACAGTTGACATGTGTTGTCCTTGATGGCAATACACCTGATGAAGTTATGCTTGACTTGATGGTCTTGGTAATCGATGTAAATCTGATGTGAGATGATGCTAGTTAGCAAGATGATGCTAAGTGTTGTCATTGAATGACAACTCACTTGATGAAGTTGTGATTGATAGAATATGTTCTTGATGAAGTAAATTTGATGTATCAGCAGTGTGTACAGAAGGCAGTGAAGAAAAGAAGTCAGCAAGTGCTAAATCTATGTTGAAAAAGAGTATGTCTCTTGGTATACGCGGATTGGCCTAGGGGAAGTCGCGTATACACGCGAAAAATAACGTTTCAAGTCGCGTATGGGCAAAAGCGCTCAAAAGTGCAAACCCAAGGGTAACCACCATGGTATTAATCCATTGTATTGGGTAATGATCCGCCTAATTGACCCCGTCCAAGTAGTTTTGGGCTTATGGTATTGTTTTGGTCCATGGTATTGAAAAAGGGGCTCATGGTATTGACAAAGGGTAATCATATAAAAGGAGAAGAAATTCATTGTGCAAAAGATGGAGGGTGGTGCAAGATGTCTGAGCTTGAATGAATACTTCTCTCTGAAGTATATCTGAATGAAAGGGTTACACTTGAAGATAAATCTGAGTGGATGATGCACCAATGATGAAGAAAGGGATCTAGATCTGAAATGTATCTACTAGATCTGCTTATGGAAGGCTTAGATCTATGATGAGGCGAACATCTAGGCGAACATCTGTTTGAAGTGAAAGGGTAAATCTGAACTGAATATCTGATCTGAAGAAGTATCCTGCTCTATAATAATTGAAGATCTATCCGCTACTTCAACGCGGAGGAAGCGCGTATATACGCAGCTTCAGCGAAGAGAAAGCGCGTATGCGCAATAAAATATACATGAATTATACGGTTTGTATGGACGGAAGCGCGCGTATACACGCGTATAAGTGAAGGGAAGCGCGCTGTCTCGAAACCCCTTCTTGTGAAGCAAGGTATAGGGAAACTAACGTGCGACCTGTTGTGTTTCTCCTATCGATGCATTGTTGATATGTCTGTTGATGATGTATGTTAGAGTGGCAAAAATGGTTAAAGGTTAGATGCGATATGATGACCCAAGGTACGCAAGTTGTGTTCTATTGAAGTGGTTGGATCCAGTGTGAAAATTGATGACACGTGGTCCAAGGTGGTGCTGAAGGTTGTAGCTTTCAGTCAGGGGGTTGTAGCTCCCTTCCAGGTGAGGCTGGTAAACGAGATCGGGGGGTAGTAGCTCCCTTCCGGGAGAGGCTGGTAAACGAGTCAGGGGGTTGGAGCTCCCTTCCAGGAGAGGCTGGTAAACGAGCGCAGGTGGGTGCCTGCGTGCTGGTCAAGTCTGCGCCAGCACATATGTTGTAAGATGTTTTCTCTATAATAAAATATTGAAGGCTGAGCAACTGCAGCGGTGGTTTTCTTCCGATTTGGGTTTCCACCTAAAAATCCTGGTGTTCATGTGTGATGCTTTGTGTGATGGTTTATTCTGTTCTTACTGCACCTGTTTACTGCTTATTGAATATCTGAAGAATACATGATGGAATGATTTAAGTGAAGATTTAATGACATATATAAATCTCTGTGTATACGCTAGTTTCATAAAGGGGATCCGCGTATATACGCTGGTTTACTGAAGTAAAGTAGCGTATGGGTTTTTTAAGGAATGAAAAGTAAAAGGATTTGATTATGCAGTAAATACTGATTCACCCCCCCCCTCTCAGTATTTTTCCCAACAGAATATTCATCTCACTTTGATGGATGAAGGATCTTCTACTTGCATCATGTTAACATCATGTTGGAAGGCTCTTGGCTCTTCAGCACTCGCTAAGTCCAATACCACTCTTCAAGCCTTTTTTGGACCCAATTTTTTCCCTAAGGGTGTTCTTCCCAAGTTTTCCATTGAGTTAGGGGGAAAACTATTTATGTCGATTTTGAAGTCGTCGATGCTCCCTTGGATTACAACCAACTCCTTGGTCATAGTTTATTATATTCCATGACCATTGTTGTATCATATATATTTTGTATACTTTGAATTCTTCATGAAGGAAATATCGTTACTATCGACCATCTTGACTATTGCATCCCATCAACCCAAATTTCCACTTCATGGAATTCAATCCCACTTGTGGGAGATAACCCTGGTCAATATCATAGTGTTATTGCGTGCTTATTTGAAATCACATCTCTTATCTTGGTATTTCCTCAATCACTGTCGTTAGATATTCCTGCATCCTCTTCTTAAGCTCCTATGCATATGATCTCTTCTAACACCTCTGGACCCATACACCTCCTGATCCTTGGGTAGTTTTTCCTGATATTATGAAAGTCGATCAAGATAGTAAGCATCCTTTTCCACCTGTTGTGGAATATATTTCACCTCCAATAGTACTGTCAATCCCTCTTGACGCTAGTTAGAAACTCCATCATAATATGGAATATGACCAGGATCCTTTTCCCAGATAGGTCATCAATTTTCTTGTTCCACATGACTCCCTTAATGAAAAACCTCTGTGACAAGTCAACTTGGAGGTCATGGATCTTCCCATTGATAATATTAGGTAGGCTAAACCTCTTTCCGCATCTAGTCTCCCTGATTCAAAACAGGAAGAGCTTGGAAATATAAATCTTAGAAAAAATCAGGGGGCGCCTTCTAGTTCCTCCTTAAAAGCTCCACCCCTGGACCAAATAAATTATTGGGCTTATACTATTGGACTTTCCAATGCATTTTCCAACTCATGACCACCTATTGATGATTGTCTTGTACCCTCCTTATGGCTTGATATTCCTTATCAAGGAGCTCCACTAGCTCACGAGAACGTGACTTTGCTGTAATGTCCCTGGCATGGTCAATCTTTCTGGATTGGGAATTTTAATTCCTTTGGCATGGCCCCACATTAGTAAGCCATATGGTCCCCTTACCATCCATGAGTTCACATATAGAAACCCTTGGCCTGTGCTCAGTTTTTCGTACACTTTAGCGTGACCTACTGGACTACGTTGCGCTTGTACATATTGTTCATAGGAGTGTGATGCTTTATATTTTTTTTTGGTTTGGTGTGTGATGTCAGTATTTGTCATGCATTATTTATGCCAAAAGTCCACACACACACACACACACACACACACACACACACATATATATATATATATAATTCAAAAAATTAGAAATATATGGTCTTTCTTTTAACTCATCCATGCTTTATGTCATTCATTTTATGATTTAACCATGGGTATAGGCTTTTTGATGGTTTTAATAGGAAAAGGTGGAATTTGTATTGTGACATCCTTTGGACCTTAGGTGTGTTTCTCCTGAATTGGCATATAGGGATAGGTCACATATCACCATCACTATTTCATTATTGAGCGTCAGTGCCATAATTGTGCCTTAGGTCACACCACATCAAGTTGGCGCATTAGCCACTCTTTTCTATGCACGTCATAGCTTGGCAGTAGAGCTTGCTTGATCATGGATACCCTAGCTAGCACCCTTTTCCCCTATCAGTGTCCATGTAGTCAATTTTACTCTCTTTTTGGATTCCCTCCTTCTGACTCACCATGACTTATAATCTGAGCCTCGTGGCCTCTTCTTCATCGCTTTTCTGGATATACCCTAGGAGGATTCCACCAATTTTTATCCCTTGTGATTACCACGTTTTATCATCCTATTTTTTGTAGATTGAGCCCTAGCTTCTCTCTTCCATCGACATCATCAACTTGTCCTACCATATTCTTTCACTTGATGTTTTACCCTTTCTTGTAGGAATCACTACGATGAGTGGTCCTGTTAACTAGTGTGTTTTTCACTTTATGTAATGAGAAGTTCCATCATTACCGGAACGAATTGGTATCCTTTATACCACTCGTTCCTATAGGAGGAGTTTTTTTAAGCTCTTTTCAAACTCCTCAATTTTGTAAATATTTCGAGTGAACTTGTCTTCTTCATGCTCGTAAAAGTACCTGAAGGATCATTAACCAATATAAGTTAACCATTTTCCTAACTAGGATAGACTAGTTACAAAAAATGAACACCCTAGTCTATTATGGCTAGGAGGTTCTCCCTTGTATACTTTTATCTCTTTTTCGGGCTTGGGGGACTACTTTACCAAAAAGGAACTTATAAAAAGAGAAGGGTGGGAACATGTATCTCTATTAGTCATCAAATAGAAGCATCCTTTGCGTCACCCTTGAACATAGCACCATTCTGTATCATTATCTCATAGTTGGATTTTAGCTTGCCTAGGAGTCATACCATACATATGACTTTTTCTACTCCTCTAGCTGGTTACTCTTCCATTCATATGTAGCATACCTTGATGCCTCTTCCGTCATTGCATGATATCACATGGCACTCATTCTTCATGCTTTGAAATCACTCTTGTGTTGTGTCGTTATGTGTTCAAGAGATGTCTCAGCCTGTGTCGGCCATTTGCAGTACCTTTTAACCTTTTTGAGTCGACCACCCCCATGTTAGTTGCACTTCATTACTTCATGAATTATCCATGCATCATATCATCTTGTTTTATTCCATGTTGATTGATGGGGGATACATCAAGGCCCTCCTTCGATGGATATTCTCCTATCGACTTCAGCTCATTATCCAGAAGCTTAATCTAGGAACCAGTTGTATCTTGGAGCTTGCAGACCTTAGTGGTAGACTTCCTCGCATTCGACACTGGGTTTACATCATTGGATCTTGATTGTTCAAGTTCACCAATGTTCAAAATATACTCATTTATTCACAATTGGTCGACTATACTAGGTACCTTGGGGTTCATTTTCCTCATTGGTGGCTTCCCTCATGTCTGTTACTGGTTTACCTCATTGGCCGATAATAATGTGGTTTCTACCATGATTGACATCAACTCATCTATTCACATGTCACAGATTCGTACCATCAGTGTTATGTTGAAGACCCTAGGTAAGGATATCTCACTCCTATATGGAATCCTTCCTAGCCTATGTTGGAGTTATGTATCATTTCTATACTTTAAGGGCTATCTGAGACACTTATATGTTTGTCATATGTCGATAGTCTGATTGATGTATACTATGACATAGATCCACATTATATTTTTTGGTGGCTATGCTCTATCTATTGAGTCACATAGATCCATTGTGTATGTATTCGTGGCCATGTTCTAGCATTTCATGTCATGGATTCGCGATGTATTTTATGGTGGCCATGTTTAGTATCTTCTTGTGACATAGCATGGGTATTCCCGACTTAGGGATGTTATCAACACAAATGAGACTTTAGCTCCAGTGCCTTCCGATCCAAGTCCTTGTATTTTTCTTCTCACTCCTATTTTAACCTCTAAGCTTTGTCATAATGTATTTCGCTTCTAAACCGATACATTAGGAGGCATCTGTTATCAACCTATTTTTCTCCCTAGTGTTATTATTTCTGAGACACTACGTTGGTTGACCTTTTTCTGGGTCTCAAACCTTCTTTTTTTCAATTAGGACACCCAGTCGCATGGATGATGGCTTATGCGTGAAACTGGAGCCTTCCGGTCGTTGGAAGCATGCCTTACGCGTACGACTGTAGCTAAGTTTTTCCTATTCTGTGACTGTGACCGAGCAATATTTCCAGAGCTTTGTGGTTCTTAGGAGATCAGTTCGACTCATCACTTGTTCAAATTGGCCAGTAATTATCTTTAAGAAGCTTCCATAACTTATTGGCATTCTAAGTGTCTACATTTATCCTCCTAGGAGCTCTCTTCACCTTATTTAGACTAGACCACTTGAGAGGGTGAGGCTAGTTTTTTGATCCAAAGTTTATGATTTGGAATCTGATTTTTGGTGAGAGAGATAGAGTTTGTGAGTGATATGCTACTAGAGTTTTTGTTCTTCATGGGTATTTTTCTGTTGTAGTGGCGAGACTCTACCGGGATTTGGAGAGGTGACCTGGGTGAAGGTATACTTTTATTTTGATTATGGATTAATAGAAATATATGTTCTTTCCCTATATTTACATGTTTGCAGCAGTTATATATGTTGAATCTATGGTTTTTTGAGCTAACGATCTTATGAGGAAGATCACTTGTCATCCTTGAGCATTTTTGGATATGTGTAGGTGTTGAGATTGATTACAGATGAAGTTGATCGCTTGAGTGGAGCATGAGGATTCTGCTACAAATTCAAAACCCTTCATCGACCTATGACGAGTATAGGTACTTGTTATTTCCTTTATAGCATATAGAATCGCTTGTTTATTGCATGTATGAGCATTGGGTTGGGATTTGATTATCTATCCATTGGCCATTTTTCTCTTGCTATCTAGTGATCTTATTGAGACACAATATCATAGAGAAATAGCTCCTTGCATGTAAATTTAATTGCAATAAATACTTTATAAATATTGTAAATTTGAGTATCATAAGGGTTGATTATGGGATCAAAGACATTGATACTTTTTCTAATACCTCAATATGTTGAAGGCTAATAAAGGATTGTTGGTTTCATCTTATAACAATGTTGTTTCACATATGAGTTATTTCTTGTGTTACATATTCTTGTATTCTTACATTTAAGATTATGTAAATAATTGGTAGAGGTTTTGTTAAGGATTAGCCACCCTTAAATACTCTGGAAAATTATTTATAATACTGAGTAAACTAAATGAACATCTTGTTTGAATTGTTTCCTTTGTGTTTCTAGATTGTTGCCTTATAAATAATTCCTACATGTATCAATGTTTGAGCTCTTGAATAATCTACTACGTGCTTTATGTCCTTTTTAAATAACATCATTATTCAGAATGAGTATGTGTTTTTTATAATGTTATCTCAAGTATTCTATCAACACCTTTCAACATTGTTACATTGTTATTGTTGAATCTTGACACTTTGTTTATACTTTAGAAATGAAGAGTTTATTTACATGAAATCAAAGGTTTTATTCTTGAAGCAACCATTTTAAAAAAAAATCCTTTAATTAGATGCTTTGATACAATTCTTTACCCAAGAATTTTCTATAAAGGAAAACACTAGACATGTGACTTTGATGGATTAGATGCCCCTGGGTCGCAGCTCCTCAAGCCATAGGTCAAGCCTGGAGAATCACA
This sequence comes from Pinus albicaulis, assembly GCA_034641835.2. Taxonomy (NCBI): domain Eukaryota; kingdom Viridiplantae; phylum Streptophyta; class Pinopsida; order Pinales; family Pinaceae; genus Pinus; species Pinus albicaulis. The sequence goes on along the minus strand of CM076569.1, from coordinate 810,726,698 downwards.
TACAACTTGAAAAAAAAAATACTATAGAAAAAAGAATCAAAGTCATGTTGCAATTATTGAAAGAATGTTCACTACGCAAAACTGATTTTGCATACTATAGAAAAGTTTAGGAAAATGGAAGCTGAAAGTGATCTAAATCAAATCCCCCAGTTATTAGTCTACCTAAAACACTGATTCACTGCTATAAATGCCTCATTCAAATTGAGGATCTTAACCTATTTTTAAGGTCCATGTATTTAAATTATATATTAATATGACTCTAAATATCAAAATTATTTTATTAAAAACTTAAATATTTACTTAAGTATACGAGACAAAATCCTTATATCAATCAAAGTTACAACATCATTACTCTCATTTATTATAATAATTAAGTTTTTTTTTTTTTTTAATTCAACATGTTCAATATATCACCTTGATTGAGGTGGAACTGAACCAATAACTTCATTAAGTTGAATATACCTATATGTTCAAATTTAATATACACAATTACAAAAAAAAAACATGGTTATGGTTAATAGAAACTCCCACTTTATATTTAGTCATAATAAAAAATAAACATTCTTCAAACTCTTTTTTTATAATTTTCTCTCTTCTATTAAAATTTTAACCTGTTTTAAAAACAAAAAGACTTTTAATATTCTTATTAATCTATAAAATTGACTTTATGGCTAAGTAGTAATCATCACTAAAACTTTAACTATCAATAAACCTTATAAACCAAAAAAAAAAAAAAAATAGCAAGCTTAATGCCTAGAGTCACTGCAGCCGAGCATGCTAAAAATATGAGATATATGAGATATCTATGTCAACCAATGGGGATTGAGAAAAACCCTTTTATGCCTTATTCATTTCTTCGACCTTGGGGCTATCTAAGTGGTTATGCTGCATGTAAACCTGCAGAGGATCAATAAGCTAAAGAAACCTTCATTCGTCTGTTCCTGTCTCCGTCACAACTCTCCGGTTATCAAGAAATTCCTCCCCTCGTAGGCCGATCGAAGATCGTTTGGGAGATACGTTATTTAACAGAGTCATCACTCCTTTTCCTCGTCAACTTCCATCTCAGTCTCGGGACATCGGGAAGTGCAAGAAAACTGTGGAAAGTGAAATACCACTGAAGAGCAAGATCCATCAATTAACGAGGGTGAGAGAGAGCTAAAATCACCATCTATTTCCATGCCAATCTCAGTCTTGGGAAGTGGAAAGTATTAGAGAAGAGGTCGTAAGGTAAAATGCAGAGCCGAGATAGATTCACTCCTTTAGAGTGGGCCTTGGACATAGCACTTGGCCACATAGTGTTTCCACCAAATCTTAGTGCAAAACATAAAGTCAAGATATAATCCCGTCGAGCCTAGATAAAGCCTCAAATTTCCATGGTAGTAGGATTCTTTTCACTCAACCCATGATGAATTCTAGCCATTGACACATTGGGATCATAACTAATATGTTTTCTATTGATTTTATTTTGAATAATTTTTTCAATCATAAATTTTTATTTTTATTTTATGTTGAAATATTTTTCACTTTAGGAATGCAGTTCTTGTTTATTTTTCCACACACTTAAAATATTTAAGTATTGAGGGATTTCTTCAATGCATTATACTATGTTAAGTAAGTCATTCAACTATGACCATTTCCATGAGAGGTAGCCATAACTCACTAATTTCTCATGATTTTTGAATGGTCCATTTAGCACTCATTGCATCAGCGCTGATGCAATGAGTGCTAAATGGACCATTCAAAAATCATGAGAAATTAGTGAGTTATGGCTACCTCTCATGGAAATGGTCATAGTTGAATGACTTACTTAACGCAGTTGAATCCCAAAAAAATGATATCTAACACTTTAAATATTTGTAAATTTTGTATTGTACTTCGAGGTTATGAATTTATTTTTTTAATAATAATTTCATTTTTAAGTTGGTTATAACTTGTCAAGTCCCACTAGCGCAACCAGTTGAGGATGGTCCTTGTTAGCAAGGCAACCCAGGATCAAACCTCACGGAGGTTGTTGCGCTTGTGCTAGAGGGAGGTGATACGCTAAAATTCGGTCAGCTTAGGGCTAGTGTGTCCCAGGATGGGTACTATCCTTGGGTGAGTTTGACGGCTTAGATGCCCCTGGGTCAGTTTCTCAAGCCACAAGTGAAGTTGGGTCATAGTTTCTACGGGTCAAGTTTGGAAGAACACTGACAACTTGACAAAAAAAAATGATTATAAATTAATTTTTTTATAATTATAATTTGGTATCATGTTATAAAAATAGATTAAATTTTAAGAAAATAGCAATAATTTAATTTTAAGGTCATAACTAAGTCATATACCAAATTGGTATACAAGACATTCTTGGACCCATCTTCATATAGTAATTTAACTGCTAAAATCCATGAAATATACACACTCTACCCATTGTAAATTTAAACCTGTAAAATTTTAAAAAGAAATATAATGTTTTAAAGTATAGATAAAATTTGATGAACAAATTACCAAAAAAAAAAATGTATTAGTTTGAATTCCAACCTTATTAAAAGGATACTTTGTTATTAGTTTAATGTTTTAACTATCATTAATAAAGATTCAAAATTAAAAATAAATTCCATCACTTCTTACCTTAGGCGAGATGGTTGGTTATAAAGTAGTTTGAATACTCTTCAACGTGATCCATTCAATACATTTTTAGTTTAGTACAAGTCAATATCAAAGAGCCATCATTTTCTTGATTGGTGCCGATGCTCTATAATTTGGGAACTTCAATTCCATAGTGGATGTTCAAAGAGCTAACACCTCATCGTATCTCTTTTTTTTGGTGCTAATGGATCTATAATTTGGGAAGTTCAATCCCGTATTGGATGTTCAAAGAGCTAATAACCCATTGTATTCGAAGAGGTTAATTTCACTGTTTGTGTTAAGAAATAACAAAAGCAAGGCTAGATAGTTGATTTCCAAGGACTACGCATTATTTTTCAGAGGAAGGATATACTATGAGAACAAAATTAGTCATGTAGTAGGGTTGTTAAAGGTTTAACAAAGAGTTGTTGCAATATTTTAACTAAGATAAATAAAATAATATTTGCTATTTTATGTGAGATAAATATTTTTAAATATGAAAACAAATATTTGACAATGGTTTTTAAAATAATTTTTGTATTTTATTTTAGTGAGGTTATCTAGATTGGATCATTATATTATTTTTAATCCATATTAATGTTTTGAAGGTGGAAAAATTGGAGGAATTATGTTCCAAGAGCATTTGTATCGATGGGTCCAAGAGTCGTGAATTGAGATTTGAAATCTTTGGGGGGAAACTTGAGGAATTAAATGGAAGTTTTTGGTGATACAAATGTTCTTCTTAACCATTGCACATATTATTTTTCTTCTACATGTATATACCTTTCTAACAATGCAATAAATACCTCAATTGGAGTTTGTAAGAAAAAGTTATGCCACCCAGAAGTTGACCTTCCTATTTGGACCACTAAGATTCGAGAGGATGCCATGTCAGCCCCCATTATTCATGAAAAAGACACTATCCACATGGCCATGATGAAGAAAACTATAGAAGAGAAAATATTTTAACTGTAGTTAAGAGTTGAAGGATTCGAACTTAACCACTAGTAGGGTATCAAGCTATGTTGTATTCAAACCACTAGGAGGAAAATGGGTTCCATTCTACTCTAGTGCATTTTGTTCAATAGATGAGAAGAGTAGCTAAGAGTGGACAGGAAGAGAGAAAATAGAGATATTTTATGCATTATAGCATCCCACAGACCATAAGTCTCACTCCTTTGTACTTGCACCCATTCCCTATAATATTCCCAAATGGGGAAATCAACAATATAAGCATAGAAAATGCATTTTTCAAAAATATGTGTTATAACAGTCAATAACATCCCATGGATCCTTTAGATCAGACATTATAACAACCAAATATATAAGGAAATAAAAAACAAATCATTATAGCCTAGCTAAACAGGCCTCTCATGCCTATAATAGCCCAAAAACACTGCAACCCCAAGACTATTGCCACACAGAAATACTAGAACAAATGAAAACAAAATTTATTGAGGGTTTATACTCAGAAATAGAGAGAAAAAATAGGTCTTCTTATATATTAATAAATGGAGCTTAAAAATTGAGATCTAATCTTTTTTACAAAAATCCAAGATGACCCGACAAGGGTTTCTTGACAAACAAGAGATGTAAGAAGTATATGCTACAGTTCTATGGATGAATCACACAGTATGGCTGAAGCACTGCATATATATAGCTGATAATACAAAGAAATGGCTTTAGCTCCTCCTACTAGCTTTCCGAGAAAAAAAGGTTGATCATCCTCTTGGGAAACTAGCTCATAAAACAAGGGTTTAAACCCTTCCACTACAACACCATGTAAAATAACGCAATTTCTCCAAGGGAATTCATTTTGGCTGTAGGTGACTGCTTGGCCAAGTGCCAGATGGTGGAAATAAAGTCTAGAATGCTCCTCTCATATTTCTTAAACAAGATCTCTAAGGAAGAGTGGGGAATTCCCGCATGAGAAAACCCTTGTACTAAACAGTACAACAAACTTAGCTAACCAGTTGAAGCATGCAATAAGTCTAAAAATAATCAATCATAAAATCATATTCTCCAATAATACCCCATATGGCTGCCATTCCCTCCATTGTATAGTTTATGAGCTTCCTCACCATGGGTCCCACCCATTTATGAGGTTACTTCCATGCAAAGGCTCCTTCTCCAAAATTACATTGTCTGTATGAGTTCCACTCTTCTATTTACAACGTTGTTTGATTTGGTCAACCTTGACATAGTCTCCATGCATTGTCTCCTTTCACACCCAAGGTGTCTTTATTTCGACTAGCTAAACTAATCCTCATTCACATTGAGCTATCTTTATTGATGATCCACACCTCCCATATTAGTTTTGTTGACTTGGTCAAATTTTCCCTTGTCCACATGTATTAGCCTTTGTTCACACATGGGGGTGCTTGATCCAGTTGTTAACATGATCCCTTTTCACACTAAGAGGGATTTTATGCCTACTTAAGATACTTATGGGCTTCCTTACCCATTTATTCATCTAATTAGATGTCAAGAGAAAAATTAATATTCCAATTAGCTGCATGCTAATTTATGAATATTACAGTCCTCCCCTCCCAAATGTTGCTTGTCCTTAAGCAACTACAAGGATAGAACTAAAGAGCCTCCTCTCCTCCTCCTGTAGCATCCTCATATGATAAGCTCCTCCAAGGAATAAGATGTCGTCTCATCAATAAATCTCCAAGTTGTTCCTCCCAGGTATGCAAGTTAGCTTTTGGCAACAATCCCAAATAGCTATCATCGTGAAAAATTAAAAACACCCATGGAGGCAACAATATGTTATCTAGAGGCCTTCTTGAGGCATGGAATCTGAAATATGTTGGGAATCATCATTCCCATGTGAATCTCCCATCCCCAAGCTATCATCCATACAAAATGAGCCACCTTCCGAAATGGTAACTCATGAAAATTCTCCTCCACCTTTGGCTCTTGCAATGTAGGTGGGTTGTGTTATCACTCAGATTTTCCTTGAAGTTGTTGGGAAGAGGAAAGGGGTCCGAGGTAACCACAAACCAACTTTTAGGTACAAAATCTAGCCAATATGTACCCAGAGAGGGCTCTCTCTTTAAGTTTTAGCTTTGTTTTGAAAGATATTAGGCTAGTTATGAAATTTTAGGGATTTTGATTGTGTTTGGTGGTGGAATTCAAAAACAGAGGAGTAGGACTGAGTAGTTTAGGCCATTGGGATAATGGAGTCAAATAAGATGGCTTAACTGGATTTGGTTTCTTAATAAGAGATCATTTCACAGGGCAAGGTAATCAAATAGGGAACAATTAAAGGCTTGAAATAAATGGAATGGACTCAAAAAGGGTGAAGGGAAATTAATAATCATTCAACCTATTCGAAAGAGGGAATTTGAATGATTATTAATAAAGGGAAATTAAGAATTCTTTACCAAATAATCAGAATGAAAATACTAGGAAACAGGCGCAATTAAGAATTCACTGTTCATACTAGTTCAGAGGAAAACATTAAGAATAACAACGATTGAAAACAGATTGCACTTAAGCACTTTCTGAATTATTCTTTTTCATTATCATTCAGATATGAAACATAGATGGTATAATAAACAAAAAAAACTCTAAAACATAAGGTATAGAAGACTTATTGATCCGGTTTCTGACTCAAGAATCCTGTGAAAAGTCCTTTGCATCAATTCTTTATCCAGCTAACCATGCAAAATTTGTCCAACAGCACTTTATTCCAAAATAATTAGTATTACAGCAAAGTCTAAGAATCCACCCCACTCAATACTCTAATTGAGGGAGTATTTATACAAAAAATTATAAAAAATATCTTCTAACAGAGTGAGATATATTTTAGGATGAATCATGAATAAGTTACAAGAAAATAGAGACAGATAGTCTCGTAGATAGGAGAAGAGGTAAACCGATGTTGTGTTGTTCCTATTTTTATGAGTGTGCTGGAGGCAGGCCCTATGATTTGGCTTGCTGCTATCTTCTTTGGTAACTCTGTGCTGGCTACCTGTTTTTATTGATACTCTTTATCTGCACTACTACACTTTGACCTTTTTGATCTCTGTTTATCCTTTTACCATTACTTATTGTAGTAAATAACCAAAATTCATCCAAGGATATTTTTTACAAAATGTCCAACATGTCTTCCCACCATTGTGCTTCTGGTATTCTGGTTCTCTAAAGCTTTCTCAAGGTCTCATCAGTTTCTGTGTATCTGAACAAGGTATGTTGAATTGGAAACAAGTGCTTTACCTCATGTTCGAGATAAAACAAGTTTTCCAGACTGTCATAAAGAATTTTTCCTGTAGGCAACACTTTTGCTGCTGATGAACTTGTCGATGGAATTGCCTGGTTGTCTGCATAAAATGATGAAAATACGTGCATTTGTTTTTTTTATTCAAAAAGACAGGGTTGGCAGGGGTTTTTTACTTTGGACAGATGACGTACGCGGGAAAGTGTCTATTGTCGTATGCGGAAGGCGGTAAGTGGTATCACATCGCACCGCTTTTGGGGACGGGCAGTATTTGGTCGGGAGCCAGCGATTCCATAAACCTTGTGATGCGTGGCGGGGTACTATTTACTAAACCACTCCGCGATCGCACATTATCGTTCGGTCGTGGAGGGCGATGCGATATGGACGACAACCATTGAATGTGGAGGGGTTGATCGGATGACTATCGGGGAGGCGAGGTGAGGGGAGTTTAATGAGGGCGAGCCCATCAAAATTAAAGATTATTTAATCATATCGGGAGCAATGTGATTGGTCAGGAAAGTTATTAATTAACCGTGGGGGTTAATTAATCCTTATTTGAATTTTAATGTTATATTATGGTTATATTTCAACCAAGGGGAGGGATATGTAATATTTGGGGATTTTATATAGTTATAGTAATATGGGAATGGGTAGATGTTATAGGGGAGTTAAATAATATAAGTTAAAAGTTAATATGTGATAACGAATGAAAAAGCGCTGAGTATAAAACATTAGGATTGTGTATTTAACTTAGGCTCGAATGCAAAAAAAAGGGTTTTTGTGGGATATTATGTAATTTTCCTAAGTAAAATAGGATTTTACTTAGGAAAAGACTTAAGGAAATAAATGAATGACTTATGGATGGCTTTAAGTACTTAGGATTTTTTTAAATTATTGAGCCGAGAGTCCGGTCCCTCCAGAAGTCAGAGAAATGCTCTCAGCCCCTCTAATTTTCAAATTCCTTAGTACTTAGGGGAAATTAGTGAAATTTTTAGGGAAAAATGAGAAGGGGAGTTAATCATTTGATCTTGTTTTGCTTGAAATTCCTCCAGTATAACGTCTGCCTTGCACTTGTGATGAAAGTAAAGATTAACACATTTAGAGTCATTATCCATCATATGTAATTCTGCAACATCATCTACCTACCCTACCTACTTTAACCTAGCATTTTTTCTTCTTTATTAGGGTGCACTTAGACTGGAAAACCCTTATCACACTTTCTTTTCTTTTACATGTAGAAATCTATCTAAGTCTAACCTTATTACATCCAAGGGCTCAAATTAAGATGTTGAGCTCCTTTTATTTACTCTACCTATCTACTTATCTGCCAAGATTAAACAGTTTGGTCAGATTTTATTCTCTATCTCTAAAATATAAAATTCAAACATGAACTAGCCAAGCTTAAGTTATTTGACTGTTCACCAATTGTGGCATAAGTTACAAGTTGCACACAATTTTTTTATTACATAAGAGCAAAATTAGTGGCATTTAAACTTGCAAACTTTCCTTGGCCTTTCTTTTGGTGGGGTTCATTTTCTTTTACTTTTTGGCCATTTTATTCTTTTCACCCTTTGATTTTTCTTTTAGGGTATACCCTCTTTACATTTTTAAAATTTTTTGATTTTTTTGACAATATGGAAAACCTTTGCAATAAGAAAAGGTATGAACATATTACATAGCCCATCAAGTCAATCATGAAATATGACACCTATTGGTATAGGAGCATAACACTGGCTCCACTTGGGGATGGCTTTTCCTGGTGAAAAGTCAAGGACAATAGGTCAATTGTCCTCAGAATGATTTTGGCTGAACTATGGAATCTTCTTCTGCTTGTTGCTTCATTGTATGTATGACAGTGATACTTTTGAGGCTTAGGGCCTTCTCTTCAGGCTTCAACTCCAGCAAGTTACTATCCAATTAAAACTATGAAATTACAAAGGATATAGTATGTACATGTTAACAATCAGGATACATTAATAAGTAGGATCAAAGTAATGTTTCAACATTTGGCCATTAACTGGCCCATCTTTAGTTTCTGTACCATCCAAGTTTTTCAAATAATTTATATGGGGTCCTTTCCGCAAAGTAAACTTCCATGTTTTTTTTTTAAGCGAAAAATGTGTATCAGAAATGGCCGACTGCTATGTGTGACACTTGGGATCTTTGATATACTTCCTCTCTGGTTTGCTGCAGATTGATGGTCTGGTTTATCCTTCTTTGAATATCATTAGGTTCTACCTGAGCTTCTTGAAGTAATTTCATTACAGGAACTCCTAAAGATGAAGGAAATACAGCCTCCATGCCATAGAATAACTCATAAGGACTGGTCCCAATAAATTTTTGGTAGTGAGTCTGTCTGCCCATAGTTCATTTGTAAGTTTCTTGTGCCAATTTTTCTTGTTTTCCTCCAATAATTTTTTAATAATATTAATGAGACTCTTGTTGGAGGACTCAGCCAGTCCATTACCTTGACGGTAATAGGCTGTGGAATGGCTTAAAGTGATATGGTATTTGTTACAGAAACTTATCATCTTCTTGGATTTGAAGGCAGCAGCATTGTCAGTTATGATTTTATCAGGACAGCCAAATCTAGATAATATGTTGGTTTCTAAGAATCCTATGATCACATTGTCATTGGCTTTTCTGGAAGGAATTGCTTCTATCCATTTGGTGAAATAGTCTGTGGCAGTGAAGATCCATTTTTGTTGGCCAGAAGAGGGAGGATGGATTTCTCCAATGAAGTCTAGGCCCCATTGTTGGAAGAGTTTTTTAGTGGAAATTGGTTTCAGGGGTAAAGGTAATATTTTTCTCTTGCCTTCAAAAATTTGACATTTATGGCAAGCAGTGAAGAATTTCTTTACATCAGTGAACAAGGTTTTCCAATAAAATCCAGCCCTTAGGATCTTGTCTACAGTTGATTTCCAGTAAAGGTGTCCACCACAGTCTCCTGCATGAAATTCTTGGAGAGCCTTGTTAGCTTCTTCTTTTAATAAACAATTCAATAGAATACCTTCATGATTTTTCCAAAAAAGAACATTATCTAAAATACAAAACTTTGAAGATGTCATCTTTAAAAACCTTTTCTTTGTTCTGGATAACCCTGAAGGAGCTTGCAGGTTTAATAGTACATAAATTATATCAGCATACCAAGGTCAATCTAAGAAGGCCTGACTAATTTGTGGAGTCGCCATCTCATGTTCGTTATTCAGTTCATTAATGTCCAGGGCTTGAAAATTTGTTTCTGTCATGAGCTTGGCCAATCCCTATCCCTTTATAAGCTTTGTAGGTTTTATTTCAATATCATACTCTAAAATAGTAGCAATCCATTTACCTCTTTTGCCCTCAATTCCATCCTGGGTTAAGATGTCTTTGACAACATCATTTGGTACATAGGCTATCACATGGGAGTACAATATGTAGACTCTAAAGTCTTTAATAGCTTTTACAAGTGCAAAATATTTTTTTTCCATGATGTTGTATTTTAATGATGCATCCCTTAGTGCTTTACTAAAAAAAGCTATGGGTTTCTCACATCCTTGATCATCCTTTTGTAAAAAAACAGCTGCTATAGTGTGTTTTGATGCAAATGAAAATATTATGAAGTCTCTATCAAACTGTGGACTTGTAAGGACTGGTGTTATGGTCAAAGACATTTTAATTTCTTCAAATGCTTGTTTGTCTTCTACTATCCATTTAATACTTGAATCCTTTTTTAACATATTATTAAGAAATCTAATTAGTTCAGCTAAGCTAGATATGAATCTTCTCAAAAAATTTATTTTTCCTAGAAAAGCTTGAAGTTCTTTGACATTTCTAGGGTGAGGTATTTGCAGTATAGTTTCTATTCTAGCAGGATCAATTCTAATACCATCTTTGGAGATGATATGGCCCAAGAGTTTACCTTCCTCTAGACCAAACAAGGACTTCTTTGGATTCAAAGAGATACCATATTTTTTTCATTTTAGGAATACTTGTCTGAGATGGTCCAAATGCTGCTGATCTGATTTAGAAAAAACATTGAAGTCATCCAGATATATAACAAGAAAATCATGAATTTTTTTTGTGAACGCTATGTCCATTTCTCTTTGGAAGGTTTCTCCTACATTTTTAAGTCCAAATGGCATTTTAACATACTTGAATGTGCCCCATGGCGTTGTGAAAGTCATTTTTTCCTGGTCATCAGGATGAACCAGAATCTGGTTATATCCTGAGAATCCATCTAGAAGTGAAATCCTAGAAGCGCCTACTACTCTTTGTAAAATGTGATCCATCTTGGGTAAAGGGTAATTATCTTTCAAAGAAACCTTATTTACATTTCTTAAATCAACACATAATCTGATTTCTCAAGTTTTCTTCCTAGTAGGTACTAAATTAGATACCCACTCTGAAAACCTAATGGGAGCAATTATCCCTACTTCATACATACGTTTGATTTCTTTTTCAATTAAGGGCAGCAGTACAGGGTTAATTCTTCTGAGTTTTTGTTTGAATGGTTTCTGATTTTCTTTCAGAGGTATTGTATGCTGAATTATAGAGGTGTCATATGATTTCAAGTCTTCCTAGCTCCAGGCAAAGACATCCTAGAATTCTCTCACTAATTCAACATATTTAAATTTTTGGTCAGGGGCCAAAGATTTAGATAACTTTATAATTTTTGGATTTTATTCAGTCCCCAAGTTATATTCCTCAATATCTTCTTTTAATGGTTCCATCTTAGGTTTCTTTGGAATATCATTAGAATAAAAAATATCTTCCAGAGGAGTTAATCCTTTAGGCAAATGATTGTCTTTTAAATTAATGACCTCAAATTCTCCTTCCATAATCTTATCAACATCCATTTGTTTAAGGTCCTACATTTATTTTTTGGTGAACTTTGTTGGATGAATCATTTGAATTGCAATTTCTTCTGAAATGTTTGTTTCTTGCTCATTTGTTTGATCAAATTCAATGGTTGTATCTACATCTATGTTACTTTTAGAAAATTATTTCTTTAAAGTCAGGAAATTGTTAATCTGCTCATCACTTGCAAACACTTACCAGCTCTTAAAATTGTCAGGTATGGTTGGTCTGTGTCTAATCTCAGCTGTGAACTGATGATTAGGTTCGAATGGTAATTTACAGGTGCTGGCAAACATTTCCAGACTATGGGCGTGCAAGTTTTGTTTTCTTGGGATTTTAGCAAGCTGAGCTTGTAGAAAAGTATTGAGTATCTCTACAACTGTACCTCTGTATTCTTTCAATCTGGGATTGTTTGTTAGATAGTGTCCTTTGATCTGTTGAATGATTAAATCAGAATCTCCTATGACAGATACTCTAATTGCTCCTAATCTTTTGTAAAGTTTAAGACCTAACAAAAGAGCTTCATATTCTGCCATATTATTGGTGCACTTAAAGTTTAATCTGTAGGCATGGCCTTCAGCGTGATCATTTTCAAGGTTATGCACCCAAACTCTAGCTCCTGCTCCTAATTTGTTAACTGAACCATCAAATTCTAAGTGCCAAAGAATTTCATGTTCATAATTGGTATCAGGAGTTTCAGGAACTTTTTTAATAGTGAGATCTGGTTTTTTACTTTCTTCTGGTTTCTCCTAGGTATTTGATATTTCATTGTCCTCAGAGATTTCCTGGATTTGAACACTAGATTTTTGATTTGTAATTTCTTTTGGTTCTGCTGCTAGAACTTCTAATTTGGTGGGAGGATCAATTTAAGCATTATAAAGAATAAATGAATCCATATCAGAGTGTACTGAGTAGATGGGGAAATTTTCGGGTTTCTCCTGACTACTAACTACATATTTCATTAAAGTTTCTCTGTATAGTTTCTTAGGTTGGCTGAACACATAAATAGTAGCGTATGACATGTCCAATTGAAGAGATCCTTGAAGCTTTGCACCCCAAGATCTGGACAATAACATGCCATACTTTGGAGGAATATCTGCTACTACTATGTCCATCAAGATTGTTTTTGCAGGGTATTGAACCAGTGAAACACACAAGTCTTTGATTACTCCTAAACATATCACTTGACTTGAATCAAAAGAAAAGAGGTCTTTGTATGGCCTGGTGATATCTAGGTTTAATTTCTCCATTACAGATTTGGACATTAGGTTGTGATATGCCCCGAAATCCAACATGGCATTATTAAGTATTTTATCATGTATGTTTAAACTTACATAAAATGGAGGAGCTCCTCCATTTACTGGTTTTCCATTTACTTCAAGGCCAAATAGTAATTTAGGTTGGTCATCAAAAACGTTTATTGAGTCTTCACTTCCAGTGATCTTGAGTGATCTATTGATTTAACTTCGGTAGACATCATGTTTAGCTAATTCATACAATGGAACAACTATTTTTAATTTGCCTACTTCAGCCTCCATATTAAAATATTTTTCAGTCTGAGTTCTTGTATTTCAGAAAGTTGGATTCTCTTTATCTTCTGTATTTTCTGTATTTCTCTCCTTCTCAGGAGTGGGGTTGTGGGCTGAGGTTGTTTCCAAATTAACTTCTGGGGGTTCCTCTACATTTCCTTTGGGAGAAAGAGTATTGAAATTTTTTCTGTTATTAGGTTGATTATCGGATACATCTTCAATAATTGGATTAGCAGGATTAGGATCTGATCTAGAAAGAATATGTACAAGGGTATTATTGGTTTTACCTTTGAGGGGTTGTTTTGTAGCTTTCTGTTTATTGGTTTCAGGGACATTAATTCTTCTACTCCTCAGATTATATTTCTTGTGGACTTCATAAATGGCTGTATCATATCCCTCCTTGAAGTCGAACGATTCACCTGATTGAGTTTGGAATTGTTTGAGAATGTGAGCTTCTTGATCCTCTTGGGTCAAGAAAAATTGTTTTTCATTATTGAGTCCCGTTAAGTTGTTTATTTGAGTATCGTCTGTTGGTTCATCAGAATTTGAGGCTTCAACATAATTTTCCTGAAATGGGGGCCTAATGTTTTGGTCAGGACCAGTCTTTCCAGTGTTTTGGTTTTGGTTCTTTCTGAAATTTGGATTTCTCCCAGTATTGCTTGGTTGACCATCCCAAGGAGATTTCCTTTCAATTGTTTCTACTCTATCTCCTAGCTTTTCCATCCCTTTAATAATAGCATCCAGTTTATGTTCAAAGGCCGAGGGTTCTTCTTTTAATGGTATCCTTCTTTCACTTCTGGCTTTAGTTTGTTTGGATATCAGGTTAGCTTCAACACTGACAGCTATAATTTTCATATCTTCTAAAGTCCGAGGAGATATTTCCCTAAGCTGGTATGCCATATAAGAATCAAATCCATCAGGGAATTTTATTAATGCTAAATCTGGAGGAGGTCTGAGGTTTTGGGGGATAGCATTGTAAACGTTATTAAACCTAGTGCAGTAATCTTGCACAGTTTCTTGTGTTCCTCTCTTCAAGTTTTCATATTCTGATAAGATTTGGAGAGGATCTTTCTTCTTTTCCCATCTGTTTAAAAATGTTCTATAAAGAGTTTCTTGGTCATTGATACTGTTTGCAGGAAGGGCTCTAAACCAGTTTCTAACTTCTCCAGTAAGACTTTGAACAAATATTCTCATTCTTACATCATTTTCATCTACTTCATATATTTCAAAATAATCGGTCATTTTTTTAGTATGCTGTTGTGCAGTGTCGGTACCAGAACCATAAAATGGAGTGATTTTACTTTGGTAGTCTTGGGGCATAGCCCCTAGATTGGCTGGTAATACCAAGGGAGCATATAGGTTCACCATTACAGTAGGTAGTGATGAAACAACAGCCGAGGTTGATCTGGGAGTGGTGGATGGAGGGGTAGAAGGGGTGGTTTGAGGTTGAAATGTTTGAAGAAATGTTGATGAACTTGGAGAGACTGAAGTGATCACAGAAATACTTAGTGTTGCTTCAGAGGAAAACTCAGATTGTACAGAGTTATGCAAATTTTTTTCAAGATGTGAAGTAACAAATTCAAGTTGTAAATCTTCAATAAATACTGGGTCTTGAACCAAGTGGGCCAACTCAGATTCAGAAAAATTTACAAATAAAGAGGTTTCAAATTTCTCATCAAAGGGTTCGTCCTCAAGGTAAATCCACTTCACAGGATAGGATATCGATCTATAGAGAGGCCGAGAACTAGCAGAACTCTCTTGGCTCTCCTGTCTCCTAAGAATTCTGGGGATCAGATTAGGATTTTCAAACACAGGTGGGGGATTTGGATCAGGATTAGCCCTGGTGTAATGAGTCCTTTCTGAAGCCAAGTTTCTAGGTGATTTTTTTTTTTGGCTTTTTGTCTAAATGGAATTAACAATACAACTTCAAAAATTTCTTTAAGAGGTTTTAGATATTGAATTTAAATTTTCTTAAAGATTTATTTGACTAGAGGAACTGATCAAGTGTTTGAAACCGGATGTTCAGTTCATAAACTAGACCGGAGATAGACTGAAGCAGCATTCATTTACTTATGCAATTGCAAAGCAAGAGAATTTCAAAGGCTACCTGGCTAACTTCAGGCTCTGTCTGTAGTTTATAAAGTAAACAATAGTAACAAGCAAATTGTTCGATTCCCTAGTGGAGTTGCCACTATGTTATCACTCAGATTTTCCTTGAAGTTATTGGGAAGAGGAAAGGGGTCCGAGGTAACCACAAACCAACTTTTAGGTACAGAATCTAGCCAATCTGCGCCCAGAGAGGGCTCTCTCTTTAAGTTTTATCTTTGTTTTGAAAGATATTAGGCTAGTTATGAAAGTTTATGGATTTTGATTGTGTTTGGGTGGTGGAATTCAAAAACAGAGGAGTAGGACTGAGTAGTTTAGGCCATTGGGCTAATGGAGTCAAATAATATGGCTTAACTGGATTTGGTTTCTTAACAAGAGATGGTTTCACAGGGCAAGGTAATCAAAGAGGGAACAATTAAATGCTTGAAATAAATGGAATGGACTCAAAAAGGGTGAAGGGAAATTAAGAATCCTTCAACCTATTTGAAAGAGGGAATTTGAATTATTATTAATAAAGGAAAATTAAGAATTCTTAACCAAATAATCAGAATGAAAATACTAGGAAATAGGAGCAATTAAGAATTCACTATTCATACTAGTCTAGAGGAAAACATTAAGAATAACAACAATTGAAAACAGATTGCACTTAAGCACTTTCTGAATTATTCTTTTTCGCTATCATTCATATATAAAACATAGATGGTATAATAAACAAAAAAAACTCTAAAATATAAGGTATAGAAGACTTATTGATCCGGTGTCTGACTCAAGAATCCTGTGAAAAGTCCTTTGCATCAATTCTTTATCCAGCTAGCCATGCAAAATTTGTCCAACAACACTTTATTCTAAAATAATTAGTATTACAGCAAAGTCTAAGAATCCATCCCACTCAATACTCTAATTGAGGGAGTATTTATACAAAAAATTATAAAAAATATCTCCTAACAGAGTGAGATATATTTTAGGATGACTCATGAATAAGTTACAAAAAAAAAGAGACAGATAGTCTCGTAGATAGGAGAAGAGGTAAACCGATGTTGTGTTGTTCCTATTTTTATGAGTGTGCTGGAGGCAGGCCCTATGATTTGGCTTGTTGTTGTCTTCTTTGGTAACTCTGTGCTAGCTACCTGTTTTTACTGATACTCTTTATCTGCACTAATACACTTTGACCTTTTTGATCTCTGTTTATCCTTTTACCATTACTTACTATAGTAAATAACCAAAATTCATCCAAGGATATTTTTTACAAAATGTCCAACATGTCTTCCCATCATTGTGCTTCTAGTATTCTGGTTCTCTGAAGCTTTCTCAGGGTCTCATCAGTTTCTATGTATCTCAAAAAGGTAGGCTGAATTGGAAATAAGTGCTTTACCTCATGTTCGAGATAAAACAAGTTTTCCAAACTGTCATAAAGAAATTTGCTTGTAGGCAACGCTTTTGCTACTGATGAACTTGTCGATGGAATTGCCTGGCTATCTGCCTAAAATGATGAAAATACGTGCATTTGTTTGTTTTATTCACAAAGACAGGGTTGGCGGGGGTTTTGTTACTTTGGACGGATGACGTACGCGGGAAAGGGTCTTTTTTCGTATTCGGAAGGCGGTAAGTGGTATGATATCGCACCGCTTTTGGGGATGGGCGGTATTCGGCCGAGAGCCAGCGATTCCATAGACCTTGCGACGCGTGGTGGGGTACTATTTACAAAACCACTCCGCGATCGCATGTTATTGTTCGGTCATGGAGGGCGATGCGATATGGACGAAAGCCATTGGATGTGGAGGGGTTGATTGGATGGCTATTGGGGAGGCGAGGTGAGGGGATTTTAATGAGGGCGGGCCCAACATAATTAAAGATTATTTAATCATATCGGGAGCAATGTGATTGGTCGGGAAAGTTATTAATTAAACATGGGGTTTAATTAATCTTTATTTGAATTTTAATGTTATATTATGGTTATATTTCAACCAAGGGGCGGGATATGTAATATTTGGGGATTTTATATAGTTATAGTAATATGGGAATGGGTAGATGTTATACGGGAGTTAAATAATATAAGTTAGGATTGTGTATTTAACTTAGGCTCGAATGAAAAAAAAGGGCTTTTTGTGGGATATTATGTAATTTTCCTAAGTAAAATAGGATTTTACTTAGGAAAAGACTTAAGGAAATAAATGAATGACTTATGGATGGCTTTAAGTACTTAGGATTTTTTTAAATTATTGGGCCGAGGGTCCGGTCCCTCCATAATTCAGAGAAATGCTCTGAGCCCCTCTAATTTTCAAATGCTTTAGTACTTAGGGGAAATTAGTGAAATTTTTAGGGAAAAATGAGAAGGGGAGTTAATCGTTTGATCTTGTTTTGCTTGAAATTCCTCTAGTATAATTTCTGTCTTGCACTTGTGATGAAAGTAAATATTAACACATTTAGAGTCATTATCCATGATATGTAATTCTGCAACATCATCTACCTACCCTACCTACTTTAACCTAGCATTTTTTCTTCTTTATTAGGGTGCACTTAGACTGGCAAACCCTTATCACACTTTCTTTTCTTTTACATGTAGAAATATATCTAAGTCTAACCTTATTACATCCAAGGGCTCAGATTAAGCTGTTGAGCTCCTTTTATTTACTCTACCTATCTACTTATCTGCCAAGATTAAACAGTTTGGTCGAATTTTATTCTCTATCTCTAAAACATAAAATTCAAACATGAACTAGCCAAACTTAAGCTATTTGACTGTTCACCAATTGTGGCATAAGTTACAAGTTGCACACAATTTGTTTATTACATAAGAGCAAAAGTAGTGGCATTTAAACTTGCACACTTTCCTTGGCCTTTCTTTTGGTCGGGTTCATTTTCTTTTACTTTTTGGCCATTTTATTCTTTTCACCCTTTGATTTTTCTTTTAGGGTATAGCCTCTTTACATTTTTTAAATTTTTTGATTTTTTTGACAATATGGAAAAAATTTGCAACAAGAAAAGGTATGAACATATTACATAGCCCATCAAGTCAATCATGAAATATGACACCTATTGGTATAGGAGCATAACAAGTTGCATAACTGAAAATGAGAGATGATTTTGTTCAACTCATGCTGTCTCTCTCTCTCCACTTATGATAGATATAGAAATGTTGATCTTGGGTTGCAATGATATGGTCATTAAGGAGCCAAAATGCACTTGGAATCTCATGATCCCATTCCTTAGTTCCAAGAATCACTCTTGCCCAATCCATCCTATATATAGTGAATAGAGTACCTTCAACATATGGGACCAAAAATAAGAATGGAATATGTATCATGTAGCATGTTGGATGGTGATAATAGTCCTAAAAGTGAGTCCAGCGTTGTTCATATCCTTGTTGTCTCAAAACATGTTGTGATAAGTGGCCATCCAACCACTTACTTGCTGCCATAAGCTTCTCAAAAGCTTGAAAATAGTAGAGGATATTAGGTGTTGGATGAATATGATCCAAGCAAAACATGTCTTGCCCAACATCCTCCATAAAGTGGTCATCCCCATCACTGAAAGTAGTCCCAAAAGGACCATAAAATCCACAAAGACTTTTGCTCTCTTGTGGAGCAATCTGCTGCAAATGAATGGTAAAGGAGTACACAAATATTGTTAGTTGATAAATAAAAATCAAAACATAATCTTTACCATATGTTGTAGCCAAGTTTGGTGAAGAGGTCCATAGATAAGTCTCCCCATCTTTCCATCAAAAGGGGAAGTGATTGAAACAACCTTGCAAGGTGGTTGCTCTCCTCCTCATACATCAAACAAGTTACATATCTCTTTATATGTTGGTGCACATCTTCTTTGGGATCCTCCCAATAGAATCCCTTCATGATGGTGTTATAAGACTCAATGGAATCCACATGTCCTGGAAAGAGTGCCTCATAAGCTACATGTAGAATCTTCTTCTTGAGCTTGGAGTATTTAGTCAAATAGATCTGATCATGGAAGTAGATGAATCCATCAACCACTCTATACCTTCTATCCAGCACTTTCCCTTCAGGAACCTTACATGTGAAGAGGTTCTTGGAATATTCTACCAAGAGTTGGGACTCCCAATATAGATCTAGGTTTCCCAACAATGACAGCGCTGTAGAAATCTAAAATGAAGTACCTGCCATATAATGACTCTCCTATTTGACATGCTCAATGCCAAAGCCACATGTTGGAGTAATGTCACTCCACCTTTTTTGCCTCTCTTGTAGCTTATCTTGCTCAAGACAATATTGGATTATATGGAAGTCAAAATCCTCTTGAAAGGTTTCTCTCTTCCAAAACTTCCATAGTTTGGCCCATGGATGCAAGAGTGGTAATACCCTCTTGTCATATTCAGAAATCTTCATTATGTGTAGAAGTATAATTTTCTGCTCCTAGGCTATGGAGTGGCTATTTGACACCATACTCATGTCATCATAGATTTCTGAATCATTTTCCAATGCAAATAGTTGAGTGGGAGATGGCAATTTACATATCAGAAAATTGCTTACCTCTCCTTGGAACCCATCAAAGGCTCTCAGCATTGTAGTAGCTTCTCCCAAGGCTCCTTCCTTAGCCAAATATGTCCATGCTGCACTAAGTTGAGAGAACACTTTATTCATATTCCAATTAGGGGGTCTCCCTGGTGGAATGCCTCCATGTAATGAAACATCAAGGTCTAGAGCAGGATGTATATGTGTGTGAACTGATTTGTCCTTGCCGTCACTGCACAAATCCTCCTGCCTCTTTTGTGCATCAATCTTTTGAAATAGAGAGGGGTGTGTGCTCCTCATCATATGATGCTTGTTCTCCCCTTTATCTCCTTCTATCTTCAAGATCTCACAATTTGTCAATGATGGCACATGTTTCACATGGACTGTACCATGATCTCCATATGTGAGATTCTTTCGAATTCCTTACAAGAGTGTAAGAGTTTCTCTCTTTGGAGAAAATTCTCCATCTTCCTCTTCATGAGGTACTTGATATGCTCTTGATATGATAGCAATGTTACCTCCAACCTTCTCTTTCTCCTCATCAATATTTGAGAATACCTCATCAACAATGAGAGACCTTAGATCTTGGTCTTCCCTTGAAGGAGGAATCACTTCATGAAATGGGGATCTTGCCCTTGGCAAGGTATCATTCAAGTTTTCATCCCCCTCAATTGTTTTCTGAAATGGATTTGGGTTTATAGATCCTTCCAACCCATGCAAAGGTTTTGTTTGTTTTGGTTTGATTAGCTCCACCAAAGGTGTTTCATAAAAATTTTCATCAAACCTTTCCCCCCTCCTAGTGAACTTTGCATAAGTAGATGTATTTGCATTCTTTAATGAAAAGGATTCAAACAACCACCAAGCATAAGCCTTACCTTCAAAATGCAGCACTTCTACTTTAATGGCTTCATCTTCTGGAACTTGATGATGTTGCACATAGGTGTCTAGCTCCTCCACCCAAACCCTAGCTGGACATTTAGGTGAGCCATCAAAAGTACATAGAAAGAATCTACCCACACCATGCTGCTTTCCCCTTGTGCTCCTTTCCTCCTTGATCTTTCAAAACCCTTGGAATTTTAAGTGATCTTGGAACCTCTTATATTGAGATTCATATTCTTGAAAATAATCACCAAGAGTCCTTCTTTGGTACATCTCCTTTCTCCATCTCACTTGTCATGAACATATGGCTGGCAGAGAGTTGTAAATCTGATGGTGTGGCTGAATTCTCACACCCATAATATGAGGAACTAGGGCTTTCCTCATGTACAAATATTGTTGAGGTATCTCCATGTTTTTCCCTCATTTTTTTGATGTCTTTGCTGATACCATGCAGAGTTTGAAGAAATTTTTTTGAGAACTCCTTCCCCCTAGACAATAAGGGTTTGCATTGATCTCTTTTGCATATCCTCTCCTTCCTATGAGAAGACTCCATAATGGTTGAAGTACACAGGCTGAGCCAACATTAGAGCTCTGATACCACTGTAATATTCCCAAATGGGGGAATAAAAAATATAAGCACAAAAAATGGATTTTTCAGAAATTTGTGTTATAACAGTTAATAAAAACCCATGGATTCTTTTGATCAAACATTATAACAAAAAAATATACATGGAAATTAGAAACAAATCATTATAGCCTAGCTAAACAGGCCTCCCATGCCTAGAACAACCCAAAAACATTGCAACCCCAAGGCTACTGCAACAAAAAAATACTACAACAAATGACGGCACAATTTATTGATGGTTTATACTAAGAAATAGAGAGACAAAATATATCTTCTTATATATTAATCAATGGAGCTTAAAAACTGAGATCTAGTTTTTTTACAGAAATCCAAGATGACTCGACAAGGGTTTCTTGACAAACAAGAGATGCAAGAAGTATATGCTACAGATATATGGCTGAATCACGCAGTATGGCTGAAGCATTGCATATATATAGATGATAATACAAAGAAATGGCTGTAGCTCCTCCTACTAGCTTTCCGGGAAAAAAGGTTGATCCTCCTCCTGGGAAACTAGCTCATAAAATAGGGTTTTAAACCCTTCCACTGTAACACCATGTAAAATAACGCAATTACTCCAAGGGACTGCATTGTGGCTGTAGGTGACTACTTGGCCAAGTGCCGGATGGTGGAAATGAAGTCTGGAATGCTCCTCTCAGATTTATTAAACAAGATCTCTAAGGAAGAGTGGGGAATTCCCGCATGAGAAAACCCTTGTACTAAAAAATACAACAAACTTAGCTAAACAACTGAAGCATGCAATAAGTCTAAACAAAATCAATCATAAAATTATATTCTCCTATCATCCCCATATGGCTGTCATTCCCTCCATTATATAGTTGATTAGCTTCCTCACCATGGGTCCCACCCATTTATGAGGTTACTTCCATTGAAAGGCTCCTCCTCCAAAATTATGCTGTCTCTATGAGTTCCACCCTTTTATTTATAGCACTGTTTGATTTGGTCAACCTTGACATAGTCTCCATTCATTGTCTCCTTTCACACCCAAGGTGTCTTTATTCTGACTAGCTAAACTGATCCTCATTCACATTGAGTTGTCTTTATTGATGATCCACTCCTCCCATATTAGTGTTGTTGACTTGGTCAAACTTGCCCTTGTCCACATGTATTAGCCTTTTTTCACACATGGGGGTGCTTGATCCAGTTATTAACATGATCCCTTTTGACACTAAGAGGGATTTTATGCCTACTTAAGATACTTATGGGCCTCCTTACCCATTTGTTCATCTAACTAGATGTTAAGAGAAAAAGTAATATTCCAATTAGCTGCATGCTAATTTAGGAATATTACACTCCCATTCAAAGAAAGAGAGAGTAGACTAGTGTCACAGTTCAACTGGGTTTTCTCCTATAATGGTTTACCAGATCATACCTTGTGTTCATTATAGTTTTTGAATTTTATTTCTTCGTTATCTTTTTTGTGGTTTGTTGTTTTATTCTCTATTTTAATTTTATTTATTGAATATGTAAGCATAACATGGTAATTAATGAATCCAAAAATCTAAGGAAAGATTAACCTTCATATGATATATTTTGTATTTTTTAATATATTTTAGTAGATTTCTTGTGAAAAAATGCCTAATGGAATATCCATCGCAGTTTACAAATCATAATGGTATCAAAGTAGGTGTATTTTGGTATTTTTTGGGAAGATGCATGTGATCCAAAACAGTTTTAAGCAAAAATTCATAAAATCCTATCCATGGCTAATGAATCTATTTATAATCCTCAAGATGGGACAAAGGAGAGGATATTAAGGATGGAAGAAAAGGTTGAAAATACCAGCCATAATATGAATCTCCTTATGGTGGCTCTGGTGAAAAAGTTTGGAATCATAGAAGATAGAGGTTCTAACATAGAAGTCAAATCAAAGAATAAATTGGAGGATCTGGAGGAACGAGAGAGGAAGCATATGAAAGAACCCAAAAAATAATAGCCGAGTTTGAGTGTTATGAACGATTCAAAGTACATGTTCAAGATGGAAGCAAAGGTTGACATTAAGCCATATCAAGGTAATATTTATGTTTTGAAGTTAAATCACTAGTTGCAGTAATCAAAGGTTTATTTAAGATTTTACCACATAGAGAAGGAACAAAAACTCTTATTTACACATCTAAAATTAGAGTACCATGCCCTAACCTAGTGGGAAATCCACAAAAAAACTTTGATACTAAAGGGAGATCATCTAGTGACTAAGTGGGAGGATTTCAAAAGTCTTATAAAATCATTGTTCTACTGTATTGAATATGTAGAGGACCAATGGATCCGATGACATTACTTTAGGTAAATATAGGGGAAGAGTGAACCATAGAATTTAGGATGATGGTAATAATGCTAGGTATCTCCCAGAATAACCTAAATGTACTCCTTAAGTTACGGGGGGTCTACATAGCCATCTACGAAAGTAATAGATGTAAGCAGAAGGTGCACCAGGAATCTGCCAAGGAGGGGATGATTAAGTGGAAGGAGGGAAATAAAATATAAATATAAATATACATAACCACCAAAATAGCTACGGTAAAATAAAACTCCATACAACTTGAATTTCATCCATGATAGTCTCCATTGAATACAACATTACACATTGAAAACATACATCTATGGGAAAAACTCATGTTGAGCTCTTATATTCATATTAATCAATAGAATGGATCTATATATAGTACATAAGTCCAACAAAAAAACATGGAAAAGTCATGCTTAGTTAATACCTCTAGCCAATGCTGTAGAATTCAGTTCCATACAATGTTTATAAAAGGTATCGTGTTAAAACTCACCATCATACTCCTCATCAGATAGAATGTACATAATGGGATAGAGTATTCAAACAGACAAAACAAAAACTAAAGCACTAGAATAGAATTATGAACATACTTCAAAACCCTTGGTTGGAAGTGATCATCAATTTTATAGTAGAGGTTTTTCATATTCAACACGGGGAATCTTTTGTCATCTTAGCCTTCCAACTCCCCCACCTATGGGATTCTCGAATGTTCCCTCCTCGACTATCCACTACTCCATTCTTGGCCAAATGCGCCACCTCACCACATTTATAACTACCTTACATTGTTTGTCGATACTTTGTCGAATGTAATATAAAGTGGTTATGGTGCATCCTTATGTCGACCATCTATCTATTGTGCCTTCACACAGTATATCTAGCATAGACTTGTCAAGCCTTTTCCCCATCTTCTGCTCTTGATATCTACTCCCTCTTATGTAGTTCTTCCATACTCGGGAAAAAAATCAAAATTTTTCTATATGTCCTATCTTTGCCAAAATATATCATTTCCCCTTCTATGCCCAAATATTCCTCGACACTACTCTTAGCTCACCCCTAAGCCACTCTATTACTGTTGTATACAAATGGAAGGGAGGAATTCTATAGTCATGTAGTGGTATCAAGCTTGGTTACCATGGACATAATGTTAATAGCAACATCTAATTGTACCAGGGGATCCTAGAGTAATGATTCACTTCCGGCTATCATAATGTGTGGTAATATTTGGGCAACAAAAAGGTCATTAGTAAGCTTCCTACTATCATTTCTCTACCTTATGTGCTAACTTTTTTTGTTCCATCTTCCATTGGTTTATTTGTCAAGACAATTTTTTAATTTCCAACATTTCATCTTGGTGATGCAATGTTTGCAAGGATAACGAACTATTGTGAATGGTTGCATTCCACTACTGGACATGAAATATCTTCACACTGAGACCTTTCCATTTGGAATTATTTTGTAATTTTTTCCATATCTCAACCCCTAACTCATATAGCTAAGTGCATTCCTTCTCTATATTGCAGCCATTGTCCAGATGCTTGGTTGGAATCTATCCTTTTCCATTCTTTCAAGCTCCTTGTGTGGCGTAGTAAGTTGAATTTATAACTTTAGTTATTATACTTGCACCTCTAGGCCATGAACCACTTATTCAATTTTAGATAACTTTTCCTTTGATGGAACATGTACCTCCATAGGAACTTTAAGAATTATGTTGTAAACATCTTCAAAAACTTTTTGAAGTGTCTCTTCCCTCAACTCTTCCTAGTTCTTGGCTTCCTATATTTGACTCTATGCCTCTTGCAATGCTTAGTGTTATGTAGTCAACTGGGGGAAGTTTGTTTCTATTAACTATGATCTAACCTACATTTATTGGGAAATGGAATGTTGTAAAGAATTAAGAAAGGACATAAGAATTTAATAGATAACCAAATATACATGTGGTAAAACTTGCATCCATTGTTAAACTTCGATGTTTGAAAAATGCATTGTGACCAATGGCAAGGTGAGAGTGTGTGGTTTTGCAGATGTCACAAAGGGTTGCGATGGTTCAGGTCAGATTTTTGTTACATGGGGTACACTGGTTGCCTCTATACCACTATTGAATATGGTGCACCAGATGTATGCATTGTGATTCTTGAGGCATCCATCATTTATTTTAGTTGTTCTAACTATTGTACCAGGTGGTCTTGTTTTTATTTATGTTCCTTAGCTTCTTGTTTGATAGCAGTGAAAAGGGGAGTAGTCCCCTACTCGATCACTTCCTTCATTTTCATGTCCAACCTCTCAATATCTTCCTTCAACATACTACGATCATTCAGCTCAGTGGCCTTCACATTCTTTCTAGCCCCTTCCTATTGGTCTATAAAGGGCCTATTTTCCTTCTCTATCACTATGTTTTCCGATTCTTGATCCCAAGGTGGTGGGAATGTATGATTTTGTATTGTTTCCTTAGGCAGGGGTTCCATATAAGTATTTTTTTGGGTTGTAGTATTCCCACCTTGCTATCCATTAGTATGGCTGATCTCCGGCTATATCGCCATCTGGAATTGACATCCTTAATTTTTGTTTGTGTCTCTAGCATAGTTACATATGATATTTGATGTCTTTGGCACTAGCACTCTCCACACCACCAACCAATCTTTTTTTTATTTTTACAAATACCTCTTATCAATCTCATGCCTACATTGTATCCATGTTCCATCTGGGTTTGCTTTATCTTGGATATACATAGAGTGGGCGTAGCACAGAAGTGTGCCACTGGGCCATATGCAATAATAGTCTGAATTGGTACCCACGGTACCTTTTGGATGAAATGGGTGATAACTTATTTCCAAAAATAGAAAATTACATTTTTATTTTGTTGTTTTGTTTTATTAGATGTATACCATAAACTGCCAAACCTTGGTGTGACGAACTGAGGTTTGTTGGTGTTATGGAAGGTGGTACTCTTTGGCATCTACCGTGCAGCACGAGAAATGAGAATTAATATCCATGTGTAATGGAAGTGTGTGTTCTTATCCTACACAAACAAGTAGCCTTACATGAATTGGTTCAACAAGAACATCACCCATTTCATTTGGACACCCGCCACACACTTCGTGGTAGTGGAAACCTCCCATGTCGGACATTGCTCTTTGAGGCACTTCCACAACAACATACATGCCATCAATTCGGTGGTAAAGTGCACACTATCTTGCTCAATACTTGATATTTTTACAACATATTTCCCATGTGTAACCTTAATTTATTTCCTCTACCTCCTTGGCCACAATTTTATCGTTCCTCTTACCAAATAGAGGTTATGGGTCGTTTCCTACTATCAGGAGTATTGTTATCCTCACAATTAACCTGGTATTGAATTTTGTGGGATCATCAAGCCATATAAGTCCTCCATTATAACATTTATTTGGGAATGGAAAAAGATTTATAATTAAAAAAATTAAGCTTTGGTACACCCTCAAATATATGTGTTTTCTCAACTATCTACTCTCAATTGTCTCTACACTTGAAAAATGTGTGAAATTGAAATTAAAACCAAAATAAATATTGAAAACTTACTTGTTTGGTGCACATTTCCATCTTCAATAAATGTCAGGTGATCATTCTTACACTCCACCATCACTTCATCGATATTCACACCTGTTAAATATTTGGGTGAGAACATCATTCGTGGTTTGGGCCAGGTTTGAAGTCATGTTAATAGCCATCTGATAGAGATACCAATATGGATAATATTTTTCTTTGATTAACTTTATTTATTTTGCATCATCAAATTATATGGTCTCCAATCGACGTGGGTTGCACATGCTTTTATCACAATCAAGTTTTGGATTTTTCCATTCTCTGGCACTGTACAGGTCACTAGTTGTATTCCACTTTTCCAATCCTCTTCCTATACTACGTGCTTTTCCCACTATTGGATTCCTTCTTCTCATTGGTCTAGTTTGTAGTGCATGATCCTCTTACTACAATAGGTAAGATTTTCTTCGTCGGATCTATGGAATTTCTTCCTTGTGGTGCCTATCCTTGGGTAACAGAGTGGTTGTCTTTATACAATTTAAACCTACTTCCATTTACACGTCCATTGATGGGCTCACCATTTAACCTTTCCATTTGAACTTCCCCTTTCCTTTTTAACATAGCAAATATTTAAGGACCCAACCAATGCATTTGAAATTTCCCAGAGTGCTCCAAATACTTGTTTTCATACATCAACACCACATCACCAACTTGGAACTATTTATGTTTGATGTGGCAATCATGTCACACCTTCTCTATAACACTCCTACCCATATATGATATTGTGAATATATGTCCATTGATATTTAGGCTAGTGAGTTGTATGTATGTATATATTAGGCTAGTGAGCCGAAGTTATTTTTTTGGGCATGTGTTCCTATGTGTGTGTGTGTGTGTTGTTTTCGCTAAGTGGCCAAAGGGCCAACATTGTAAATATGATGTAAAATTTTGTACATATATGATAATAATAAAATAATTTGGTTGCAGATCCCAATCCACATAAAATGGTATGGGGGATAGTACAGCTCCATGGTGGCAGGAAATGAGGTGATGTGACAAGTGTTGGTGAAAAGGACACTTGGGGCCCACATGGTCTCAATCGATGCTACATGGCAGAGGCCATGCATTTTTAATGTTTTATTTTATGTGAGGGAGGTTTTAAATATTAATCATTCATTCAGTGATATTCATTCCATCATTTTATTATTCTGGAATTCATTAATTATCCATTATTCCAGTAGATCCAGTTTTGAGAAATCGATTGGTTATCCTTATGTTTGGGTTCCGAAACAAGCTAGAATTTATTTAATTTTATCCCTAGAATGGTTCCTACAATCCTAAATAACATCATTAGCTCTTGGATTCCCAAATTTGAGACTGTCTATGGCCAGTTGTAAGGCACCCTGAGAGGCGGGCACCACTAAGGGACTAGCAAGGCACAAAAAAGGGGTGTGCCATGTGGGCGCAGGTTCAAGAGAGTGGGAACCTATGGTAGTAGTATTTG
The DNA here is from genome assembly GCA_034641835.2 of Pinus albicaulis. Taxonomy (NCBI): domain Eukaryota; kingdom Viridiplantae; phylum Streptophyta; class Pinopsida; order Pinales; family Pinaceae; genus Pinus; species Pinus albicaulis. The sequence continues at coordinate 810,698,079 of CM076569.1, read as the reverse complement.
TTTAGTTTAGTATGTCTTCCGATGATATGTGTTTTTTATTTGGTTTTCATTTTTCTCTATGGAGTTGTAGCCTTAGATCGGGGGTGACTCGTGGTTAATATTTATGAACCACATGGTTTATGGCTCAGTGGAATGTGGAGAGTCCATAGCCAGTTGGTTTTTCATTTATAAGATAATTTTTCATGTTTATATACTATGTTGAATTATAAGTTTATGTTGAAACCCTAGTTTCAAGGTTCTTTTCTTAAATGTATATAATTTCACTATGAATTTATGTTTTTGTAATTTGTATTCATAGACATTTCATTAACAAAATTTTAGCATTGCATTCAAGTTGACTGAAAAATTCCAGGTACAGGAGAAATATTGGAAGGGTTATGGTTTCTCGCTTTTAAAATTCATTTATGTAGTTCTAAGCAATGTGGTTGTGGTAGCATTGCCAGGAAAGAGAGTTTGGGAACTTACAAGGTGGTATCAAAGCCCAAATTACAACACTAGGTCTGATTGGGCCAAATTTAGGGGCATATTGAGGAAGTGCTAGTTACATACTAACTATTTGTTCAAAGCCACAGTGGTGATAATGGTAAAAAAATAACCTCAAAAAATGGAATAGGTACCACATGAGGCTCAAAAGGGTGAAATCAATATAAGAGAAGAATAAATTTGAGGATTAATATCAAAATTTAACCTCGAACAAGTAAATTTATGTGTAGGATATTATCTCTATGCATTGAGGGATTTTTTTTTAATGTATATTATATAATATAAAATGCATTGTAATTGGCACAAAGTTCTAAGATGGAATCCATTCCTCACATGTAAATCGTTATTCAAAAATTGATTTAAGGTTTAATTAATCCATGGTTAGGAACATTGTTGAATCATTCCACAAGTGAAAGCCATTAGAATTCACAAAGTAGTTCGGGAGCCCAAACTAGGTCAAACGCTCGAAGGTTCATTTTTGGAAAAGTTTCGGGAGGAACCCATCATGGGCCATGGGCCAGGAGAATTAACGGCCAGGGTTCAATCCATGGAAACCATTGGCGTAAAGCACGAAGATGCACCATGAAGCCACGGGGTGGGCCCCAAATTCATGGAGGTAGAATTATAGCAGGAGTGGCAAAATTCAGAGGAGTGTGAAATTTTGGGATGTCAATATGTCCTTAGAAAGGAACCATGATGGAGAGAGGGTGGAAACATATCATTAGAACCACCCCACTCATTTACTTACGTCATGTGGGTACCCCTCCCCCCCCTTACCATGATATTTTTTGGTTGATCTATCATCATTGGAGGGAGGGGTCGGAACCCTGTGCTAGAACTGAGATTGTGGACCCCCCTACCCCCATCCCCTTGCTAACATCATGGGGGAGGGCACTATTTTCCTCCACCATTCGATTAACCCATCGCTAGAGGGCCACAGAGGATGCGCCACTCATTTTCCAAGGGAGTTTTGGGTGAAGTGGACAACAACGCCACAAAGGAGTTGAGGTGGCCTACGAAGTAGGTTAATGTGGTAAGATGGCCCACCTGCATCATGTCAGGATAATGTCATTGCTGATTCAACCTCTGACACACACACACACACACACATATAGCTAGAGGGGCACAGGGGTTGTGCCACTCACTTTCCAAGGGAGTGTTGGGTGAAGCAGACAACAACGCCACAAAGGAGTCGAGGTGGCCAACGAAGTAGGCTAATGTGGCAAGATGGCCCACCTACATCATGTCAGAATAATTTCATTGCTGACTCAACCTTTAACATCATGTTACTACAATAGAAAAATTGGCATTGAAAGGTAAGGTCGAGAGAGGTCGAGTGCAGTGTTGGTTGAGGATGCACCACACATGAAACATGATGGGCATGGAACTAGCTAGTGCATGTTCGATAGGTTCTATGGGGAACTATTTATTTCCCAGTGAGGATGAAGCAAGTGCATAATAGCAAGAAAGAAGGAAAAAATGCATAATTGATACAGTAAGGATGCTAATGGTGTACTTTCAGGGGTAGGATTTTATAGGTGAATGATTAAGTGTAATTTGGAGTTTAAAATAAGAATTTAACACTGTGAAAACTGAAGAATTGGGGAAAATAGATGTCATACCCTATAAGGCCATATATTTTCACCCGGGAGTCAGAACTTGACCCATAAATAGTGAAAAGAAAGGTACTTTCCAACAGAACATAGTTGATAATTCACAAACTGGATTTGGACGAAGGAAATTTCCGAAAATCTAGGGGAAATATATAGGGGTTGAAATAGGGTTTCAGTTGAAACTTGCGGAGAGGATAACTTTCTTCCTAGGTGTCTGAATTTGGCAAGTGAATAGTCTACAAAAAGGTAATTGTATGAAGAACATTGTAGTGGTTATATATTTTGACTTAGGTGAGAATTTTAAAGAATTTCACTAGTAAATCTAAAATGGCAAAAAAGGACAAGAGACATTAAGAAAGATGAAGGAGAGAGGGACATGTTAGTTTCTAATATATTGGAAGAGGAGGTCAGGAAAGTGGATATTAGTGTGAGGGATGTAAAAAATGAATCAAATGGTGACCATTTGCTCAGTGTAAAAGTTCAAAAATGAAAGTTATCATAATTGATTGGAGACTGAATGACAACGAAGAGCTCGTCACCAAGAATCTGGTGAAATTTGTTTCGTCGAAAACGAAGTCCGGATGAAGTAGATAGAGCCTAATGTTCGTTTTCCTAAATAGCTAAAAAAATTGCAGAATAGTGACATGTTGATGACATGGCAGCCCAGTCAGCATATAGGGTATTTCTGAGAATATTCTTTAGTTTCTCTCAATGATACTATGACAAGTGTCACTGCAGGATTCAATATTTTGGTTTGAAGGTGAATTTTTTTTAAGTTTTGGCTCCTAAGGCTAAATGAGAATTTTTTTTATGGTTTGGGACAGCCCAACCAGAGGCTAACACATGGTGTAGCCAGGGGCCACCACGTTCCCCCTTCGGTGGACCCTCTGCAAAGTTCGAATTTCATTTTACCTTATGGTCGAATTTCAACTATATGGTAAGGTTGGATTGGGGTCGGATTTAATGATTTGGTGGCATTATATATATATATATATATAGATATATATATATATATATATATTCCAAAGTCTGATCAGAATTATATGCAAAGTCAGTGGCATTTTTATCAAACCTAAAGTCAAAGGTTGGCGGATTTAATATTATGGCGCATATATGGAAATATATTATAAGGTTTTAAACCTTATTGAAGCAATTGAAAAAATATGTACATGTTGGGCAGAGGTCAGGGATCGATCCCATGACCTCCCCCACAATAATCTCCACTCATATCGTCATACCACCAAGCTCGGTCTTAATATATAAGGCTGATGACATATATATTTTTTCAAATGGATTCTCTAACGGGGGTTTGGAGGGGGAAAACCCCCTCCCCATGAGACCATCTACCAGCCCACGACGAGAGCGCAGTGATAATGTGTGGTTATAATTTTAATGCGGGTTTAATTAAACCCCAAAAACCATGCTTAGTGCTAATCCCAAATTGTAATATGGATTAATATAATCCATGCTTATGCGCCATAATAATTGAGCTTATCTGATAATTTAATCTGCCGTTAGCATCAATTAACTCACATATTAAACTAGCGGAAATTTTGGCGGTCACACCAAATTCGGTGGACCTCCAACTTTGGCGAGGCTAACTGGATTCCTCCCCAGTTTTAGAGGCAATTTACTAGGAAAATTTGTTTTGACCATATCTGGAGAAATTTTCGACTAAATTAGGAGCAAGAAGAGTAATTTCTAATAGATTTGGACATTCTGGACTCATTGAAGCATGTTTCAGGAGCTGTAGGTGAATGTAAAAAGCAATTTTTTCACTTTTGAGCTAATACAGAGGCCCAAGCCATGGAAGTTGGACCAAGGAGATGTAGCCCAGGAGGGGTGAAATCATTCATCAAAACACTGTGTTGATGGATCAATTTTGATGGTTTTTTGTACATGTTTTTTCTGATGTTCAACATTTGTTATTCATGCTTTATGCTCTTGAATTTAATTCAAAAACTCAACTCATTTACCTATTTGACACTCATAAACACCAAGGAAACCTATGCACATAAATCATAAGATAAACAAATAAATTTTAAATCTGAAGATGAAATTAGCACAAAAAAACTGAAATTCATACTCAGATCAAGTTGGTATTAGAGCTTGGTTGAAATGCAAGGTTGTTTTCTTGATAGTTGCTTGAGTTTTGTGCAAGTAGTGTTTTAATGGTTTCAAATTTGTGATGCTAACAGGGTTAAAGTTGTAGAGAGGTGAAGGGAAATTGTTGGTTTCAAGTCTTTATATTAGGACCAGAAGAAGGAGAGCCACAAGGGAACCATATCCACCCAAAGTTCCACTCACAATTGCACTTGAAGCACCTCAAGTTTTATCTCAAGATGTTGTGATTGAAGAGGTACAAGCACCATAAGCTGAGCTTGAATCCATAGACATCATGTCAAGTGTTGGAGAAACTGAAGGTCATTCAGAAGAGGATGATGTCAAGAAGGACTTCAATGACATAAAGAGGATGGTTAAAATTATGTTTGATGCATTTACTGCTGGGATGACAGGAGAAGGTTCTAAGCCTCCACATGGAGAAGGAACTGCAGATGATAAGAAGGATGAAGAAAAGGATTCAAAGGGTAGTGGAGGAGAACCACCTCCATCTCCACCATATTCATCATCCTCATCTTCTCCATTAGCATCATCTTCCACTTCCACCACAAAAACCACTCATACTCACTCTAAAGCCACAAAAGGAAAAAATCCCTTACTCAAACTTGATGTCAAATTTGAGCTTCCAATGTATAATGGAAAGGTAAATGCAGAAATATTGGAAAATTAGATATTTCAATTGGAGGTGTATTACAGAATTCAGAACCTTCATGAAGATGACATAAAGATTCAATTTCCTTCTTTGAGGATGGAAGGATCCACGCTTGTATGGTGGGAAGCAAGGACTCAAGAAGAGATTAAAAACTACAGTAATATCTCTATGTCTTGGTCAAGTTTTATTGTTGCCATTAAAATGCGATTCTATCCATTAGCTTACATGCAAAAGGACATTATGGATTGGAAAAATTTTAGACAATTGAAAGGGAAAAGTGTGCAAGATTATACTCATGAATTTAGGAGAAGATCTCTTATTTTGGGTATTAATTTATTATCAAGAACATTTGTTAAAGTTTATTGGGAGTTTTCACAGTTACCTTAGGCACACTATTATCATGTTTAATCCCACAAACATAGATGAGGTTTGTGTTCAAGCCACACATTTAGAAGTAAGAGTGAAACAAAACATAGATGAGAAAAATGATAGTGAGGGTAAAGGAAAGGGAAAGTTTTATGGAAGATAAAAGAGAAATAGCTTTGTCCAAAGAGAGAAAGATAAACTCACATGTAAAAATTGTTTGAAGAATGGCCATGTTGAAGACCATTTTTGGAAACTTCATCCATAGTTAAAGCCAAACAAACTGAAAGCCACAGAAAAGGAGAAAATTATTGCTATAGTTGAACATGACTTAGGTTCAGATTCAGGAGAGGAAACAAAGATTAAAACCATGGGTTTGAAAGGTAAGATTATAGCAAACACTAGTTATTCAGATTGTTGAAATGTCACTCAAGATGAAGATAATAGAATAGAACTTTTCCATATTAGAGTCATCTCTAAACATACCAAGATAGACACACTTTTTAATAGTGGGTAAAAAGCTAACTTGATTTCCAAAGACTTGGTTAAGTAGCTAGACCTTGAAACTATTAGAAATCCAAGACCTTATCCTTTAGGGTGGATATGCAACAATGCAAACTTGCAGGTTACAAGGAAGTGCATACTAAAATTCGCCATCAATTCAAACTTTCTTGATGAAGTTGAACTTGATGTGGTTCCGCTTGAGATATCAAGTATTTTTTTTGGAAGTCCTTATCTTTATGATAGGAAAGCAGTATTTCATCGCCATGAGAATAAGTATCACTTTTTTAAATATGGAATTGAGTACATAGTTAGAGCGCATAAGAAGAGGACAAATTTGTCTTATATATGCAGGAGAAATGAAGAGGATAGTGAATGCAAGTCAGAATTTGACATTGTTAATGATCAAACATAGATATATTTTGAATCAAACGTTTTGTAATATCCCAAAATCAGGATTGCAGTAATACTTCACACAAGATAAGAACTTACAGCAAGATAAATAATAAATCTAAGTACAAATCAAAATATGCAGAAAGAGCTGAGCCATTTTATTATATTGTAGATGATTCAGTACACAAGTACAAAATATAGGTATATCTAGCCAAAAATATGAGCTAGGATCACCCTGGAAACATGCATACAATAGGTACAGCATAACTGGAGAGGCTCTGTAGCAAATACTGTGTTGTCCCTTCAGCAGAATGTAAACATAGAGTTGCAGGCTGAAAATGGAAATGCAGATCCACTCCAAACTGGAGCTCCGATGATGCCAAGATTCAAGATCTGTCCAATGAGATGGATTGCCAAGATAACCCAGAAAGGATTTTCCAGATCTGCAACTTTGGAAAATCACCTCCCTAGGATTTGATCCTTGATCTGCTGGGAAATACAGATCTGAAGCTAGATTTGAAGAATAGATGGCTGAAATGTGTGCTCAGATCAAATATATTCTTGAAGGGTTGATCCCTTCTTCAGATCTATGAGCTGGAAGCTCTAGATCTACCTTCTCAATCCTCTAATGATGAATTCAGCTGCTGCAACACAGCTGCCAACAAAAACTGCACTGTGAGGGAAAGAGAGGCCTTCTTCCTACTGAAAAATGCTGCAATAAGCTCCAAGCTGATGGTAAGACTAATGGCAATGTGAAGGAATGATCCTCCACTGGATTGCTAGCTGAAGTACTAGCAACTTCCTTCGTTTAGATCTGCAATATGGACAACGTTATTCCTGAAGGGAATACTGCTACTAGGAGGTCAATAAATTTTGGCTTGATGCCATATCTGCAATGTGGCTCTGGGATTGCTGATTTATAAGCCCAAGTGATGGGAATAATACTTCGCCTTGTTCTTTAGCTGAAGTACTGAAGACAACTTCCACCTTCCAAACTGATCTTCATAAACGTGCAGATTTCTGAATATGGATGTTCTGCAGAAAGTAGAATAAGGAAATGGCACTTAAAGCCTGATGTATAATGAAGTACAATCCTCTTCCTTAGAGATCACCTAAAGAAAGAGGTGGGATTCTCACCCGGGAACACCCTGTGCTAAACATCACCTGCAATCTCTGCTAAATAGCCCAAGAATGCAGTGGAATGTCACTTGACAATTCCAGATCTAAAATATCATACATCAAATAATCCAAGATGCCTTTCACCTTTGCCTTCATCTCCTTTATAATGTTTGAGCCTTCCCAAGCCTTGGACCTAATATCAACTGCGCAGTCTCATGTGGACAAGAGTGGGACTGCGCTGTTTGACCAAATCAACCAAATAGCCTAGGTGCAATGTACACCTCCTCCATCATGTGTGCTTCATTTGCACATGATCCTCCATCACTTGATCATAAATGCTCAATGATCCTTTGTTTGACATCTTCAAGATCTTAGTTGATTGAATCAACCCTCCATGATCTTCCTCATTAAATGAGACATGATCTCCAATCTCATTCACATTAGTAGTTGCTCAACTGCCTCTTTTTTCATATCTAAGCTAAATTAATCCACATTCACACACGCAAAGTGGATATTTATTCTTATTGAGGATTGTGGGTCCCTCCACCCCTTTATTTACTTAATTCATTAAGAAAATCAAGGACTCTAATATTCCAAATATGATGTTAAATTTTGGGAATATTACACTTTTCAAAAATATACATCGAATGAACAAGTTAATTTCATTAAGGATTCGTATGCTTTTAATGAGATGTTTCAGGATTCTTACAGTTTGCCTTTGAAAGGAGGTGAAAAAGATGTAAAACTATAGATTTTAGGCATATGCGATCAATATTTTTTGTAGTAGTGATTTCCAGGTATGTCGCATCCATGTTTTTCATTTGGACGTTTCGAACCAAACCACCGTGGTTCATATTCAGGAAAAGATCCGTGAGTAAGTGAGATCTCACATGAGGTATAAATAGAAAAAGGGGGAGAGGTGAATGGTGGGGAAATGAATGGGAGGTCGACTTTGAAAAATAACATATTATTATTTTTCAAAGTCGGCCTCCCATTCATTTCCCCACCATTCACCTCTCCCCATTTTCGTATTTATACCTCATGTGAAATCTCACTTACTCATGGATCTTTTCCTGAAGATGAACCATGGTGGTTTGGTTCGAAATGTCGAAATGAAAAACATGGATGCGACATATCCAGAAATCACTCCTACACAAGATATAAAACATTTGCAGCAATCAACATCAATGTTGAGCAGTGTTGGAAACAAGATTTTGGTGCAAGATAGTGTAAAGGTCAAAGAAAAGGTGACAAAGAAGGGATGGGTTCCAAAAATTCTTATTTTTGGTTTCCAAAGAGTACATGGCAATGGAAAATATACTTGGTCAAGAGTCAACGCAAGTAGAAAATGAGATCAGTAAGAATTTCCATGACGACAGTGTGCAAGGTGAGACAATTTTTAAGTTTCCTTTGATTAATGACCAAGGTAGGAACAGTATGGTTTTTGCAAGAACGGCTTGATGCTCTGAAAATTCATGGGAATTGTAGCATGAAAATGTCAATTATAGTAAGATAAGGTCATAAGAATCAAGGAAAAAATTAAGCTTTTGTGAAAAGCTCAATTTGATGAAAATGGGAAAATTTCAATGGATAGAGACTGGAAGGGTGAGGTAACAGTACCCTCATCCACATGATTATTAATTGAAAGATATTTTCGGGTCCAAAAGGCTTGTAGTGGAGAGGAATGATTAGGTGCTCAGTGTAAAAGCTCAAAAATTAAAGTTCTCAGAATTCATTGGAAATTGAACGACAAAGAAGAGCTCATTTCCAGGAATCCTACGAAATTCATTTCATCGAAAATGGAGTCCGGATGAAGAAGATAGAACCTGCTGTTATTTTTCTTAAAAAACTAAAAATATTGCAGAACAGTGATAGGTTGATGACATGGCAGCCTAGTCAGTATACAGGTATATTCTGGGAATATTATTCAGTTTTTCTCAATGACACCGTGACAAGTGTCACTGCAGGATTTTCCAGTTTGCTTTGAAGGTGAATTTTTTTTAAGATTTCTCTCCTAAGGTTGATTGAGAACTTTTTTTATGGTTTGGGACAACCCAACCAGAGGCTAACACGTGGTGTAGTCGGGGGCTGCCACGTGCCCCCGCTAGTGGACCCTCTCCATAGTTTGAATTTAATTTTACATTATGGTCAAATTTCAACTATATGGTAAGTCCGCATTTTATATTATATGGTAAGGTTGGATAGGGGTCGGATTTAATTATTTGGTGCCATTATATATATATATATATATATATATATATATTCCAAAGTCCAATCCGAATTATATGCAAACTCCGTGGCATTTTTATCAAACCCAAAGTCAAAGGTTGGCGGATTTAATATTATGGCGCATATATGGAAATATATCATAATGTTTTAAACCTTATGGAAGCAATGGAAAAATATGTACAGGTTGGGTGGAGGTCGGGGCTCGACCCCATGACCTCCCCGAAAATACTCTCCACTCATACTGTCATACCACCAATCTCGGTCTTAATACATAAAGTCGCCGACATATATTTGTTTTCAAATGGATTCTTCGACGGGGGTTTGGAGGGGGCCAGCCCCCTCCCCATGAGACCATCCACCAGACCAAGGAGGGAGCAGAGTGATAATGCGTGATTATAATTTTAATGTGGGTTTAATTAAACCCCAAAAACCATGCTTAGCGCTAATCCCAAATTGTAATATAGATTAATTTGATCTGCACTTAAGCACCATAATAATCAAGCTTATTTGATAATTTAATCCACCATTAGAATTAATTAGCTCATAGATTAAATTGGTGGAAAATTCAGCAGTCACACCATATTCGGCGGACATCCAACTTTGGCGGGGCTAACTAGAGTCCTCTCTAGTTTTAGAGGCAGTTTACTAGGAAAATTTGTTTTGACCATATCTCGAGACATTTTCGACCAAATTAGGAGCAAGAAGAGTCATTTCTAATAGATTTGGACAATCTGGACTCATTGAAGCATATTTCAGGAGTTGTAGGTGAATGTAAACAACAATGTTTCTCACTTTTGAGCTAATACAGAGGCCCGATCCATGGAATTTGGACCAAGGAGATGTAGCCCATGAGGGGTGAAATCCTTCATCAAAACACTGTGTTGATGGATCAATTGGGATAGTTTGTTGTACTTTTTTTTGCTACTATTTAAAATTTTTTATTCATGCTTTATGCTCTTGAATTTAATTTAAAAACTCAACTCATTTACTTGTTTGACACTCATAAACACCAAGGAAACCTTTGCACATAAAGCATAAGATCAGAAAATAAATTTTAAATCTGAAGATGAGATTAGCACAGAAAAACTAACATTCACACTCAGATCAAATGGGCATGGGATGATTAGGCCATAAAATAGAGACCTATCTGAGACTATGAGAAGCCTCAAGATGGAGTTTCTCAGTTTTAAAATTGATAATGACTAACTGGTGAGAGACCAACAACAACTCAACACCCAGATTCTACATATCTTAAATGAAATTCAATGGGAATTCGACCAAACTTTTGAGTCTAGATAGGCTTGGGAGTTGTTGGGCCTTTGCTTTACCTTGTTTTATATCATCTTTTACTCGAAATCACTCATGCTTTTGTTTAGCTTGAATAAGTCATTGTCATAGTTTTGTTCATTCTCGAAGATGATAAGTAATTATTTGCTATTCCTTTGTTTTAATGAGATTTAAACATTAAAGGCATATTTAATAATAGTTTGTGTGTTTGCAGGTTTACAAAGTTGGTTATATGCCTATTTTGATAGAGGTGAATTTCCTGCACCACACGTTCCTGCACTAGTACGAGAACACATTCCTGCACCAGCATTGAAAATTACTGTCTGCTGAAAATCTGCATAATTTCTAAATGGCCAAGTTTGACCTCGGTTTTTATGCAAATGGAGGTGAATTATGGAAATCTGAGAAAATGGGTTTTTCACAAATATAACCAATTACCCATAAACGAAACCGTTTCCTGAGATTAAAAGTATTCCAAAAGTTACGAACAGGTCTTTGAAGCACTTTTATAAAAAAGACTGTTTTTTCCAGAATTCTGGAAAACACAGTTAACAGTTTCCAGACTGCCAACTTCTGCCTCGGGTTTCGTGCAGATAAAGATGAATGAATAAATTCCGCGACATGGGTTTTTTCCCAGTATAGGAAATTGAGTAAGACGCGGGCCGTTTTCCAAAATACGTAATGGTTGAGCAGGTTTGAAGGGGCCCATCTGTTGAAGACTACCAAGGTGTATTTGCTAAAGAAAACACATTCTCAATAGATGATCAATATCCAGCTAGAGTGATTACCTTATTTTTATTTCTGAATCTCTTTTTCAAGCACATTTCTTCTTGTTCCAGCCTTAAATTACTTTGATGATTCAACTATGTTCTCTGCAACCTTTTCTTTATAGTAGGAATTTATATCAGGAAAATTCATACCATCTCTAGCATTGCCTGTGCTTTGTCTCTAAGTTTATGAATCCCCTGGGTTGACAATTAAATGTTGAGTAGTTTTCTTAAGTGCAATTCCTGCACCCAACATTTTGGCGTCGTTGCCGGGGAGGAAATTTGATTTGGTAAGAATTTTCTGTTTATGAAATAAGGGTAAGTCTGCCTTTATCTTTTTGTTTTTTATGCAAGTGTGGTGAGCTTTATTTCAGCTAATAACTTTTAAAATCAATTATCTTCAGATCCTAATCTTTATTGTTATATCATTTTTGAGGTGTTGTAAGAACCCCTGTTACTAATATGTGTGTGGAGACAGGGAATATCAATAAACCAGATGGACTTGAAGATGATAAATATGAAGGACCTCTCACAAGCCCTAGCAGCTACTGGGATCTGGACCTCCACCTCTCAGGAAGAGAAATTTTTGACAATATTCAAGAGCTTTTCCATTTCTCCACCACCACAAGAGGATTTGGAAGTCTCTTTTGATTTCCCTGACCTGTCATCTAAGGAGATAAATGAATCATGCACTATAATCAATGGAGAAAATCCACTAGAACCTGAGATCGAGGAGTTCTTAACATGTCTATCAGCAGATCCATAATGTAATCAAGAAACTACTCACCCTACGGAGAATAATCAACATGACATGGAAGAAGAGGATGAGCAGCATGGGCCAAATCAAGAAATGGACCAAGAATACCATGATCATATTGAACATTGGTTCCAAACAATGACTCAAGCAAGGGAGTATTCTTTTCTTTTAAAACTCTTGTTTTCATATCAAGTACATTGGTTGGTTTTTCATGCTCATGTACACTTTCAAGTTTGTATGATAAATTTGAGCGTGAATATATATTTTCACCTGATCCGCACATGGCTTCATTGGAAGTATGCCTACACTTAAAGCTAATATTTCTCTTTTTAAAAATAGGGTAGGGTAATGAATAAAGATGAATAACAACACTCTTGAACTTGTGATTCCATAAAAGCACAGCTTTTGAAATTTTTATTATTACGCATTCTCATGGTAAAACTTGTCAAAAGTTCTTTACACTTAACGCTTCATATTTTTAAAGTGACTTTGATTGATATCTATTGTTATAAGTTACATGTAATACTTTTCTCTTATTCTAACAAACTACCATCCAGAAAATCTTTTCAAATTCCTCTTCGAAGGGACCAGTGAAAAAACCTCCTATGGTGGACCACACCTACAAAAATCTAATAAGCTTTCATAAAGAACCCTACCATGATAAACTCAAGGAATATTTTTGGTCATTATTTGAGATGTTTTTTTTAATAAGTTCTTAGGGTAGCATGACCAACCAGTAAAGAATAAACTTTTCACACCATCCTACACTCTTAAGGAGTAGATTTGCTTCCCCACCTATTAAGTAATCCATTTGGGGTTATTCACAATCGGAGTTTTTTTTTTTTTTTTTTTTAACATAAACAAATTAATTGAAGGATAGGAGGTCTCATTGCGAGCCGACCTACTATGATCATGGTTCCAAAGGAATATGACATTACCACACTGGTCACCAAGCCAGGGTAATGGCTTTCAGTTGGAAAACTGGAAGATGAGAGGTCTCATCGCGAGCCGACTCATTCATTCTTGTTAGTTCTTGTGAATGGCGTTGTCCTTAGCTGGTTACCAAGCCAGGACAACATCCTTCAATTAACTTATAAAAAGAGAAAAATTAAACGCTCATATATAAATCTGAATCTATATCTAATAGGTGGGACAAAATCATTTTGTAAGGTTAAAAGGTATCCCTGTCGAGGCTATGGACGCCTGCTAGCAGCAGGGCCATGCCTATGGTATTAAAGTTGGCTCTACACTATAATTTACTTGGTTGATTTTTCTTTCCATGAACTCACTACCAATCTCTTCGAGAATGGCTTTAAAATCCTTCCGTTGTTATGCCTTGGAGTTCTATCTTTTTGAAATGATTTTTTTATGGACATGAGGACCCTTAGTGCTGGTAATTCACTGTGCCCAGACAAGAGAAGCTTTAACTATACATGGTTGATGATAAAATAATCATTATGGGAAGGTATTACTATGTCTACCTGTAACACCATATCGTTTAAATCATGTCACTCATGTTTATAATGAGGATGTTAAAGTGAAACTTTTGATCACGGATGCCTCTGAGATATTATTTTTGAAAATTTTAAAAGTTGTCTATTTTTCTCAAGCATGCACCATCCTTGCAATTTGGTATTTTTTTGTGTGATAAATTTTCTTGGAATTAGTACGAATAATCAAAGAGTACAACAAACACTTTGTTCTTGAAACAAGATTTATCTAGCATAGGAAATGTGATCACATAGGATTGCAGTAAATATCATTACGAATGCCCATAAATGTTTTTAATCTTTCTTTTTGCAAGGGAGCAATAACGCGACAATTGATTTCCTTGCATAAGGACATGCAAGAAGGTCAGCATGGGGGGATGTTGGGCCTCTGTTTTGCCTTGTTTTATATCATCTTTTACTCGAAATACCTCATGCTTTTGTTTAGCTTGAATAACTCATTTTCATAGTTTTGTGCGTTCTCGAAGATGATAAGTAATTATTTGCTATTCCTTTGTTTTAATGAGATTTAAACATCAAAGGCATCTTTAATAATAGTTTGTGTGTTTGTAGGTTTACAAAGTTGGTTATATGCATATTCTGATAGAGGAAAAGTTCCCGAACCACACGTTCCTGCACTAGTACGAGAACACATTCCTGCACCAGCATTGAAAATTACTAAGTTTGCTAAAAATCCGCATAATTTCTAAATGGCCAAGTTTGACCTCAGTTTTTATGCAAATGGAGGTGAATTATGGAAATCTGAGCAAATGGGGTTTTCACAAATATAACCAATTACCCATAACCGAAACCTTTTCCTGAGATTCAAAGTATTCCAAAAGTTACAAACAGGTATTTGAAGCACTTTTATAAAAAAGACTGTTTTTTCCATAATTCTGGAAAACACAGTCAACAGTTTCCAGACTGCCAACTTCTGCCTCGGGTTTCATGCAGATAAATATGAACGAAGAAATTCCGTGACATGGGTTTTTTTCCCAGTATAGGAAATTGAGTAAGACGTGGGCTATTTTCCAAACTACGCAATGGTTGAGCAGGTTCGAAGGGGCCCATCAGTTGAAGACTGCCAAGGTGTCTTTGCTAAAGAAAACACATTCTTAGTAGATGATCAATATCCAGCTAGAGTGATTGCCTTCTTTTTATTTATAAATCTCTTTTGCAAGTACGTTTCTTCTTATTCCAGCCTTAGATTACTTTGATGATTCAGTTATCTTCTCTGCAAGCTTTTCTTTAAAGTAGGAATTTCTATCAGGCAAATTCATACCATCTCTGGCATTTCCTGTGCTTCGTCTCTAAGTTTACGAATCCCCCAGGTTGACAATTAAATGTTGAGTGGTTTTCTTATGTGCAATTCCTACACCAAACAGGATCCTAAGACTGAGTTTGGTGAAATTGGTGCCAAAAGCTCTAGGCAGGCTTAGAGTGTTGACCAAAAAAATTTTTATGTGGAAAGAAGGTCGCATAAGAGGGTGTACACTACCTTGGAGTTGGGTAGCAACCCTAGTGTTTCACTGGTGAGAAGTTCTATAAGGAGGAATTCTGAGAGGGAAAGTTTACAAGGAGTGTTGTAGAAGATTAAACCTCCCACATTTAACAAAGAATGTAAAAAGGGTGAAGAGGCCAGGTCCTGGTTGTTGGAATTGTGGAAGTATCTACAGTTTCTTAATTACCCTTCAAATTTCTAAGCTTGAAACATTGTTTACCATTTGAAAGGAAAAGCTAATCAATGGTGGGAACATCTTAAGGAACTAAAGTACTTGGATGAGAGGAGATTGGCATGGATCAAATTTAAATAATAATTTCAAAAGAAATATTTATATGAGTGCTACTATGAAAGGAAGTTGTAGGAGTTTTTCAATCTTAAATTGGGAAACTTGACTATGATAGAATATGGATAGCTGTTCACGAAGTTATTAAGATACGTGAGATTTATTAAGGATGAGAAACTAAAAATTCATAGATACAATAGTGGGATACCTTTATTTTATATAGAGAAACTTAAATTTGATGAGCCCAAAACCCTGGATGTGGCCATGAGAAAGGTTGAGTTGCATACACATAGAGCAAGAATAAATTAGTCATGCAAAAAACATGGGATAGTAAGAAGAAGGGTTTCATGGAGAATAGGAATAATGGGTTAAACCATCACCTTTCATGAATGGATCATAGTTGAAATAGAAATCAACTCCAATTTTCACTGAACCTAGAGGCAAAGACTTCTTGAACAAGAAACCCAAATTCAACGTATTAAATATTGGGGTTGTAAAGGATACCATCCTTATAAGTTTATGAGTCATAGGACTATGCATAAAATACATGTAATTGATACAATGGAGGATGTGTGCATAGGTATTCCTAGGATATATGTTGTGTTGGATAACAAGCAAGTTGAGCACCATGCATACCATGATTAAAATCGAAGGTAAGATACATAATCATCATATTGTTATTTTGATTGACTCAAGAGATAGTCACAATTATATTGAACGAAAACTGGTATAGAAATTTAATTTGGCGAGAACTAAGCAATGTAAGCATGTTTGGTTCAATTAGCTATAGGAGTAAAGATAAAATTTATGGAATTGATGAAAGAATGTCCAATTTAAACGAGTGGATTGATTACTAAAGCTGAGTTGGGTATACTTACATTGGGATCTTATGACTTTCGGATTGGTATGGATTGGTCAGAGAATATCCATGTGATTTTGGATTTCTATAGCAAATATTTCACCTGCATTGATGATGAGGGATAATTGAGGCAAGTCCACTTAGTCCATAGACCGATATCTATCACTCTGCCGTTGAGAAATAATTTTAGAAAAGGATGCCAATCTCGGCAGCTTATCTTGAGGAAACCAATAGGTATCAACAAACTAATTTGGAGGATTATCATGTGCTAAAATGGTATGTTGATATATTTTTTGAGGTCCCAAGATTACCTCCAAGGAGGGATAAATATTTATCCATTAATATAGTACCTAGAGCCGCTCTAGTATCTAAATAACCTTATAGAATGAGTACTCTAGATGAAATTAGAGGAGCTATGAAAGAAAGGGTAGATATGACCCAGTGTATCATCATGGGGTGCTTAAGTCCTCCTTTTTAATAAAAAGGATGGATCATTGCGGCTATGTGTGTATTTTTGGAAATTGAACAAAGTTACCATTAAGAATATGTATCCATTGTCAAGGATATATGATTTATTCGATCAACATCGAAGAGATAAGGTATTCTATAAAAAAATATTTAAGGTTAGTATATAACCAGATGAGGATTAAAGAAGAAGATATCAATAGGAAAGCTTTTTGAAATCATTGTGGACATTATTTTTTCGTGGTGGTGCCTTTTGGATTAACCAATGCACTTGGGTGTTTTTATGTGCTTGGTGAATGGTGTCTTCAAAGAATACCTACACAAGTTTGTTATTTTTTTCCTGGATGATATGTTGGTATGATCTAAATCAGAAGGGGAGCATGAGAAACATCTAAGGTTTTTTTTACAGGTTCTTAGGGAACATCATTTATATGCTAAGATCAGTAAATGTTCTTTTTATCATAGGAAGATCCATTACTCGGGTCATTTTATTTCGAAGGAATGGATAGTTGTGGACATATAAAATATTAAGGCCATTAGGGAATGGCCAACATGAGGAATGTTACAGAATTCAAGTCTTGTATGGGGCCTAGATGGTTATTATAGGTAGTTAATTGGGGTATTTTCTAGGATTTCTTATCTCGTCACTTCATTACAGAATAAGGTTGTTAAGTTTGAATTGACTCTTATAAGGAAGCATTCTATTACCTAAAAGGTTTTTTAACAAGTGCTCTAGTATTGAAGGTTGTAGAACCAAATGAGGATTTTATTGTATGCATTGATGCATGTAGGGAATGTCTAGGAGAAGTGCTTATGTAGAATGGACGGATGGTGTGTTATGAGTCCAGAAATTTGATGGAACATGAAAATAATTATGTTGCACATGACTTGGAGTTTTCATCTATAATTCATGCTCTTAAGATGTGGATATAGGTTGAATATTTGAATTATAGACATATCACTACGGTTTGCGACATTTATTTAAAAAATCGAATCTAAGTGCTTAGAAAATCAGATGGTTGGAGTTATTATTTAAGTATAACATTGATATTTGCAGAAACCAGATTATCCACAGTCTCATAAAACAATTGTTGATGTTTCGAATCCCAACGGGGATCCATCTTCAGGACGAGAAATGAATGAAGGATGAAATAAGGTCGCAAGAGGTCAAGAAACATATGATCAAGAGGTTGTATAACATTGGTATTAAGTCTATTAAGGGAAAGGATAATGAGGTGGAAAATAATCTTAGACAGAGTGCATCTGATGTGTTAGCTCCCCGTAATTTTCTAGATTGATTGAGATACAAATGGACAGGGGTAACATCAAACCAAGCTTTAGAATCCAAGGACCTAGCCTTCCTGGATTCAGAGAGGGATCTCTCTATTAGGTGCAAAGATGTGAACTTGTTTTTTGATTAGGGTTTATTTTAGGCTAGTTATGAAGTACTGGGTTTGTTGATTATTTTTTGTTGGGTATGATACTTAGATAGATTTAGATAGAAAACAAGGGAAACTTCAAGTCATTAGGCAATGGAGTCTAACAAGGTCATGATAAGTTCATCAATGGTTTAAAGAGTATTTGCAGGGAAATTTCAACTTGGTTGGTGGATCTTTGAGGTTGTGAAAGATTATGACATGGACATTAAGCTTGAGAACAAAAGCTAATAAAGGGAAGACCAGAATCCTTCATATACTTTTAAACTAAGGGAGTTAGAAAAATCGTAAGCATAGAAAGAGAATGAAAGGTATAAGAAAAACCTAATCCATTTGATTTCAGACTGAAAGCAAATAATCATCCAAGACAAACATTCAAATGAAATATAGAAAGGCAAGAAAACTTATTTAACTTTCATAGATTTCATCATCAAGAGCAAAAAAAAATTAAGATGCACAAACAACTATAACCATAGAAGGAGCGAAAAACCCTAAACATCTAAGATTATAGCTATGAAAGGTCTTTTGAAACAAGCAACTAAGTAAATGCAAAGAGCATGATTGAAACAGACTTATTTGATAAACGTAGGCAATGATGCTTTAAAGAGATGATTCCAAGAACATATTTTTTAGTGGCAACAAATATGTAGGGCTAGCCATGAATCATGCTTGATACCAATTGATCTGAACCATTCAAGAAATAGACAAGCTTAGGAAATCCTTAGAGAGAAAAAAAATATGAATTCTCTAATATATCCTAGCAAAATAAAACATTAAGGCAGTGAAGAACAAAGAGACCTAAGGTGCCATTAGCAAACATGTCTTAGTCTAAATTTTTTTTCCTACTGCAATATAGGAAGATGGAAACATAATGAAAAAATAGAAAACATGAACAAAAGGGAAACACATCACCATCAACCAGGCTTATTGTTGGCTCGAGGGGTCCTGACCCAGTTTCGAAGCTCAAGGTTTTCCAACAAACCCCTATACTACTGGCCCTTTCAGCAGTGACCCGCTTGCACATGTCAAAGTATCACCCGAAGTAGTATGGGTGGGTGCTAGAACTAGGTTTCCGCACCCTGAGAAAGGATAGGTACGGCAAGAAGTGCTGTGTTAGACCCTGTGATTCCCAGATTACCTTGTTTTGCATAGGGTCAATTAGGTCTTGACTCGCATCCACATGCGTTAGATCTATAGTTATATGCTTTCACGCTAGTAGCACAGTATTTGCATAAACAGAATAGAATAGATTCAGACACAGAAAACACACTTACACAGATCTTCGCAGCTTAAATACGTAAAATGCACAATTCAGTAATTACCAATGATTCACACAAAGAGTACTCATAGATTCAGTTCTCTATCAAAATTTCTTATTCATTCATTCATCAATTCCTCCTTAAAATTCCCTTCCCAGCCTGCGCACACAGCAGTAGGGTCCGCACACAGCTGGACTTGGATCTCTGTGCACACAACCAGTAGGATTCCTTTCCCCAAAACCCAAACAGATAGCTTAAACAACAAGTCACATCAATTTCTCTTCATTTCTCTACCTTACAATAAAAAATTTTCCTCTATTTATAATAATCTAGCCTAGACTTTCCTATGGTCCACAACCCATGGTTTTCGGACCCCTGGTTTACCCTTTTACATGTTACAATGCTTTCGGGGCTTTAACCCACCCAAAAACCCCTGCGCTAGACTAAATATAATCAAAAATATTCAAAATGGACCCGTTTAGCAGCTTGTGGGAGACCTTGTTCCAACAGTGCCCCAACACAATCTTGTGACTTGTCCCGATTCACTGTAGTGGTACGCCCTTGATCTGTGCATGCAAGGTATCAAGAGCACTGCTGAACCGAGGGAGTACGTCCTGACTTTGGGCCACAACATTCTGTGCAAGATCTACTAGTTTTTGGGAGGGCGGTCCTTCAGTGGACGAGGTAACGCTTTAAAGAAGTTGATTAAGTCGCTTGGTTGCGCCATCAATGTCTTGTGATAATCGGAGGGCTGTGGCGGTCCAAGGCTTCAGACGTTCTGCCATGATGTGATGTTTATGCCGGAGTTTCTCAATCTCGTCCTGAATATCATTGCTGGTTTTTAACCGTGGCAAACGCTGGGTAGGCACCAAAGTAGGAAGCGTAGCGTTAATCTGTTTGAAGACTTCTTCCTTTTGTCATAGGTCCTGGTTGATTTGTTGGAGGACTGGATTGTGCTAGTCCCTAATCTAGAGTTGGATGGCAGACTCCAAAAGCTTGGCACCTTGAGCAGTTTACCTCGAAATAACAGTGGTCGCGTCGGTGACTAGAGTGGTACGCTGGGCGCAGAATTCTGGGGGTGTTTCGGGCAGTAGTTTAGCCAACAAGTTAGAGATATGTTGCTCTAGTTGTGCCTTGATGGTGTGCATTTTCATCCGAGATGATTTCAGAGCAGCAACCAGTTTTTCCACCTTATCTCGAGGTGTATCCATTGCCGGGATATCAGCGGTAACCTCCGTGCAGAGCTGATGGATCACAGTTTCAAGCTTCTTTTGTTGTGACATGACTAGGCACAGATCAACAACTTGCTGTACAATGGTGTGCTCAGCTGTACTAAGTTGTTGGTGTACTTTCTGATTAGGGAAATGAAAATCCTGGAAGACAACATGATGAAGGCCGTGTAAGGCTGCATGGGGTAGCTTAGCCAGGTCTAGCTGAGTTCCTGTGGCTGCGTTCCTACCAAGGCACCATTAGGGATATCCTAGAGATGACTGGCCTCTCCGAGTGGCGTTGAACTGCTGTCAACTGACAGGGGGTGTGCCTGGCCCATGCTAGTTGGGAGGGTATCAATTTTGCTCTGGAGAGCATGGATTTCATCTTGGAGAGAGTCGACCCTGGCCTACCACTGGGCCTCGATAAATGCCCACTTATCTTCTGTAGCCATGGTGACTGTGTCCATGATCTGCTCTAGGTCACCCTCCGCTAGTGTGATTGTTGCATCATATTGCGCACGGTGGGCGTGCTATTTCTTTCTACGTCCTGATGCTGATTCCCCTATCCTCTTAGTGCCCGGGGGAGGGGTGGTAGCTTTTTTGGAGCCTACCTAGGCTGGAGCTGCAGCGGGCTACTATGGCAAGTTACCTCTGGGCTCGGCTGCAGCTGATGCCTGTTGGAGGGGCGCCGCGGTCTCCCCAGGAGTTTCGGTGAGGCCTTTTCTCTAGGCAGGGGGCCATAGTGAGATAAGTAGGTAAATTTCTTCATCGGCTACCATATAAGGGAATTTCATCCATATCTTATTGGTGAAGTTACGAATCCGGACATGGTGCATGGTAATTTGGAATGCAACAACATTTTTGTATTTGTCATATATTTTCGGGGATAACCAGGGTCGGGAGATTATGGTGGTTGCGACACTGCTATGGAAGAGGATCCAAAAGACCTTGTTGTCCTTGATGTGTTTCTTATCCTTAGAGTCCCATAAGTGAGCATACCGAGCGCCTTCGCACATCCCAGGAGGGAGCTCAGGAAGGACCGACTCCTCGGTTTTGTCCCAGGTGACTAGTGTTATTAGGAATAATAACCACGAATATAAGAAAGATGTCCCTTGCTCCTGGGATTCGTGGACATTAGCTAGAAATTCTTCACACAAGTATTGAGCCCAATTGAAAAAAACACCCCTCATGCACTTTCCGGCTAGCTGGATTACATAGGCGAGGACAATCGCAACCTGGAACTTCCTCATTAGCTTGCAGGCTAAGAGCCGAGTACCCATCTGCGTGGCAGGGTCATTGATAGTTTTGATCACAAACCCACGTTGATTTCATTGTACCGCGTAGGTCTCCTGGACAAAAGCAATGGTAGCGGCTTCGTACTTCTTTCCGACCTATGCTAGCGGGTGCGGCCCTTGCATCGGGAGGCCTACAATCTTGTGGATCAATGCAACATCAATAGGGACCCTCTCGTGAATCCATAAGCAACCATCGTGAATGAGGATGAGTAACTGGTGAGCCAACTGATCTATGATGTTGTAATGGCAAAAGTGGGGCATTCAGAGTAGATTCAACAGTCCGGATCCTACCAAGCCACATACCTAGCGCTAAGGTACTACAGTGACTCCATCATCCTTAAGGATTGTATCAAAGTATAATGCGGGGGCCAATTCTAGGAGGGTGTCATGGTCTGCCAAATCGTGATCATCAAACATGACCTCATGGAGGCGTCCGCAGGGATCACTTAGGATGGGTACCTGTCCTAGGGTTAGGGGGGTTTATAGGTAGGTGACCAAGCCATCCAAGTTTTTTGGCGTTCGTGTAGACGAACTTTGTGGCCGAACAAAGGGGGGTAACCAATTGATCAGGTTAGTTGGCAGAGCACCTTCATGTTCATCTTGTTCTGAGGGTGGGGGCCTGGAATGTGTTGGGGAGCTTTAAAGCCTCCTTGCTTTCGGGGTTTTCCCCAAGCTTTGTGCTTTTTCCTTGCCTTTCCTTGTTACCATTACGGGGGGAACTTGTTCTAATTCAGACTCAACCTCCAGAACTTCTTCAACATCAGTCTCCGTCAGGGCCGAGGGTTCGGCAAGGGTAGTAGTCGGCATCCTTGTGCGAAAAATGAATCCTAGCTCTAGGTGACTACTATCAGATAGAGGAGGTTGACCAGATATGAGAGGGACGATGTGGTTATGAAGAAGCTTGTTGCTCAAATGCTTCCACGAGATGCTTGAGGCAAGCCAATTGTATAAATGAGACAATACCTCTAACTGGACTATCTTGCCCCTTTTTAAGCACTTCCAAGCGTGTGATGGAGAGGGAAACTTTACTCAGGGCAGGTTCCCCAAGAAATGGTAAAAATTTCCCATAACTTGTCTTGTTAAAGGCTTGGGGGCTGCTTCTTTCAATGGTAACTTCTGCTTTTTACTGATAGGTACTGCTCCAATAGCTAGTTTTCGCATCCCTCGTGATCTTGACGTACTTGTCACGCTTGGGTTACCTATTTGTGACAGCTGCATGTCTTCCCCCAACAAAGGCTTGCTTCCTAGGCAACTCATGGCCCATGACCAAGAGAATTTTATCATCTGTCCTACTAAGGCCCCAGGGGGGGTTGTTTGCAGAACATACCGCCTGACCCTTAGCTGCTTCGTCACTATAGAGGTGGCCCGATGCATGGGGCCGCTACCGGCTGAGCCTATAGCTGTCGTAGGAAGCCTGTTGCTTGTTCGTGGGTCAGCCTGACCCTTTCCTGGGGTGGGTTTGTAGCAGTTGATCAAGCTTGGCTTCGTCTAGGTCCTTTCCTCTGGGACCATATAGAGGAAGTCTTTTATGATGCGAAGACAACGCAGTGTAGAGGCTTCACCTAACCGGTTCTGCCAATTTTCTAGTTCTTCACTGGGATCAGATAAACCCTCAATATCCCCATCGTAGCCCAGTACTACATCCTTGGTTAGGTTGTCCCTGTTTCGAACCATCAACTTATAGATATAATCCACATCTACCCTCGTGGGTATGGGTTCCATATAACGTTTACCTTCCGTAGGGTCTAATGGCATGACCACCCTTGTGCCATTATTTTAAAATACCATGCTTCGTTTTTTTAAGTTAATGATACCGCCCATGTTGATGGCCCAATCCAATTCTAGCAGGGTAGGGTAGGGGTCCACATCCCCAACAATTTGAATGACTTCGAAGTCAGCCCGGACGCTTACCCCTGCGACATCCACGATAATCCCAGAGAGCCTCCCCAGAGGTACTATTTTTTGGTAATTGGCCATTTGAAGCTGGGTGGTGGACCTTTCCAGCTTTGGTTCCCCCATGCGTTGCCAAGTTTGCTTAGGTAATACATTGGCATTTGATCCAAGGTCTAAGATAACCCAATCCATCTCATAGTTGTCGATCTGGACTGTCAGCCACATCTCCCTACCAGTGCATCTTTGATACTTGTATAACTTATGCGCATCCTTAATGTCGGGTGATAGGGCAGTGTGTGTTGCGCAGCTCTCTAGTAAAGCCTGCAGATTCCGTACTGCCTGGTGGTTGCGCAACAGTCTCATACATGCCTTTAGGAAAGGTTTAACCTCCTCAGCTACCTCCAAATCCCCCGGGCGTGCGAACGCAGAGGCTTTAGTCTCGAGGAAGTCCTTCCGAGCTTCCATAAACATTTCCCTTGCTTTGTCCAGGTCCAGCCCTTCTTGGTTGCTAACCACTCTACGGATCAGTGTTTCAGTTTCCTCTTTCTTTTCAATTCCCCTAGTCGCCAATCCACTGTGTGTTACCACATTTATCTTTGGGTCCTTACACCTTAGCTCAGTCTGGACCCTTCGCACCTTATGTGTAGATGGGAGCTACTTTTCCTGTATCTTTGCTTTCAGGGTTGGACAATCTTCCAGCATATGGTCTAGCTATCTACAATACCTGCAGGACTGTCATGAGGGGTTCGGGAAATCCCTTGCAAAATGTCCCGTGCCTTCATAGTTATAGCAGATCAACTGGCCCCAACCCCGACCTGCGCTTCTGCTTTGGCTCTTGTCCCTTCTTTCGGAGGGGGAGTCATCCTTTCCCATGGGAGTTTTTGGTGAGGCAGGGTCTAAATATACTTCCGGTAGCTTTCTCCAGTCTCTAGCTAAATTATGGGTTCGACATTCCTACTCCTCATGGCCATTTGACCGGCAAAACCGGCACCAGCAACGCTTTGGTTCTACACGGCCATCCTCGTACCAGAATGTAGACCTACTTGAGCTCCATTGTTCTGGGCTAGGGCCCCCTGATCCTGGGTGCCCTGGACTAGGTTCTCGTATTCATGGGTGGCCTGGTGTTTGCCATAGTTCCATGCCAGCTTCTCTTCCTTTGTCCCGTTGTAGGTCCTGAATCTCCCGGTGCATAGCCACAAGCTGCGCTTGGATCTGTTGTACCTTCACCGCAGCATCTTTCCTAGGCGTAGCTTCGAGTTTCATGGTAGCTTCCAAAGCTTTATCTTGTGAGTCAAAATTTTGGTGACCCATAGGTATGCGTAGGTGAGGGAGTAGCATGGCGATGAACCATTTCGTAAGTTGTCTTTCATCATACTGAAATTCTCCCTCCCTGATAGCTTTTTTCAGGCATTGATCCGCTTCCCACATGGACTCAATTTCTCCCTGCTTGAAATCTTTTACATCTGCTACAACCTGAGAGTAGGATTTATGTTTCCGAAACTGCTATTTCAGGGCATCCTTAATATTTTGAATAGATGCGGCCCCATTTTGAGATATGTACCCCATATACCAGTCCAAATCTTTTCCTTCGAAGGCTAGGGATAGCTGTGCTTTTTTCACAGTATTTCTTACCACGCCCTGCGCAACCCATACCGAGTCTACCACGAACCAAAATCGATCCATGTCTTCATCGGCCATGCCTTTAAAGGTAGGTAATTTCAAGTGCACCGCCATGTCTCCTTCTTGATAGGTTCCCCATATTCGCTTGTTAGTACCCAACCCCTTTCTCAAAATGCTCGAGTCTCGACAACGGAACCATTTGTTGGCTCCAGGGGTCCTGACCCAGGTTCAGAGCTCAAGGTTTTCTAACAAACCCTTATACTACTATCCCTTTCGGCAGTGACCTGCTTGCGCGGGTCAAAGTCTCACCCAAAGTAGTATGGGTGGGTGCTGGAACCAGGTTTCCGCACCCTGAGAAAGGATAGGTACGACAATTAGAGCTGTGTTAGACCCTGTGATTCCCAGATTACCTTGTTCTACATAGGGTCAATTAGGTCTTGACTCACATCCACTTGCGCTAGATCTATAGTTATATGCTTTCACGCCAGTAGCACAGTATTTGCATAAACAGAACAGAAAAGATCTGGACACAAAAAACACACTTACACAGATTTTCGCAGCTTAAATATAGAAAATGCACAATGCAGTAATTACCAACGATTCACACAAAGAGTACTCACAGATTCATTTCTCTATCAACCTTTCTTATTAATTCATTCATCAATTCCTCCTTACAATTCCCTTCCCAGCCTGTGCACACAGCAGCAAGGTCCACACACAGCTGGACTTGGATCTCTGCGCACACAGCCAGCAGGAGTCCTTTCCCCAAAACCAAAACAGATATCTTAAACCACAATTCACATCAATTTCTCTTCATTTCTCTACCTTACAATACAAAATGTTCCTCTATTTATAATAATCTAGCCTAGACTTTCCTATGGTCTGCAACCCATGGTTTTCGAACCCCTGGTTTACCCTTTTACCCATTACAATGCTTTCGGGGCTTTGACCCACCCCAGAACCCCTGTGCTAGACTAAATCTAATCAAAAGTATTCAAAATGGACCCATTTCGCAGCTTGTGGGAGACCTTGTTCCAACACTTGGATCCTGCAAACAATCCTCCTCCATCAACAAACAAATTAGGGCATGCATGAGCTCCAAGACATCAATTTATTTTCAAAACTCCAAGAGACTATGTATTGCTTCAGAATAAGTAATCAAAATCCAACCAAATACATAAGAGCCTCATGCTCTATTTATGGAGAAAATCAGGAGGTGGAAACCATAAGAGGCTTCCAGAAACACTAATTCTGTCATAAATGTCATAAATGTGCTTAATGACCATGCAAGGCCCAAGACACATAATAGTTAAGCTAATAAATGAAAAACATCAAAAAATAATTCCTCAATCAAATTAGGAGTGATTTGTCCAAGAAAATATTAAAAAACATTTTGCCATTAATCAGTGTCTTTTGTTGACATTTTGGCAAAAGACAATCTCTGTGCGTAGCGCCTTTTCAGTAGAAAATAGGGTCTGTTGTAGCTGAGTTTTGGGCCCCTTCCCGGCATCGGTTTTGGCCCCATGATGGCTCGTTGGAAAGCTTGATGAGTATAATTTCTAAAAATACTTGATTTTTTTTTAATGAATTCCATTTTCCTGCTCAAAAATCAAATCTCCCAAGACTGCTCTGTGCGTAGCACCTGGTCTGAAAAGGAGGCAGAAAGGTCAAATTTGAGGTGTTTTTTGACCTTTCGAGGGGGTAAAAATGCTCCAATTGATCTGAAATTTTGTGGGTAGAATGTTGGTGATGTGAAAAATCAAAAAAATGTAAAATTTTAGAGCTGAAGATGCACCAATATTGTGCGTAGCGCCTAGGGTGCTGCGCTCCTAGGGGTCAAAATTTGGAAAAAACAAAATTTTATCCAAATTGCCTCAAAATTGGTGGAGAGGTCCCTCAAGAGGTTTGAGAAGCCTATGGAAAATCTCAAGACATTTATTTATGTTTTTCTTTGTTTTTACCTTCTTTGAGTGCTCAAATTTCACTGAAAAGGGTATCCTCATTTATCATAGGTGGATGACTAATGTTATGGCTGTCTTCTTGGCTGCCTTGTCTTTCACTTGCGGTATCATCATGGCCATCCTCTGTATTAATGCATATTTCTTCAAAATATGTCATTAATATTACTACTAGATCTTCCATCACCTTGTGAATCATTATTTTTCCCATTGGGAGAGCAGTGAGCCTTACTACTGCCTTCAACACTTTCATCA
The DNA here is from genome assembly GCA_034641835.2 of Pinus albicaulis. Taxonomy (NCBI): domain Eukaryota; kingdom Viridiplantae; phylum Streptophyta; class Pinopsida; order Pinales; family Pinaceae; genus Pinus; species Pinus albicaulis. The sequence goes on along the minus strand of CM076569.1, from coordinate 810,670,269 downwards.
TTGTCACCCTTTTGCTATCTTTAGTACTATTACCTTGGTCTTGGAGTTTATCATCAGCCTTTGCATCTACTTCACTTTGGCCTTGTACTCCATTGATGTCCTCTCAATGGCATTCTTTTATCACTGTCTCCTTCATCAAACCCTATTTGTGCCTTGCTGGTTTCCTCTTCTTGATCTGCTATTTCTTTATTTTCACCTTCTTTTTTCTTCATGTTCAATATTTTCATCCATATTGTCACTGATTTCACTTTTACTAGCCTTATTTTCATGTTTATGCACATTTTCCTCTTGAATATCATGTTTATTTTCTTTGCTGACTGTCACCCCCATCACCGTCTTCACTATATTCTTAGCTTTCACCTTTGCTCATCAACAATACCTCTTTTTGTACTTGGGAGTGATTCATGTGTATCATCACCCTCCTTGTCTTCACCCAAGTGCTTACTGCTTTGTATAGCTTAGAACAGAATGGTTTTTTGGCTTGGTGAGAGCTTTAGGTTAGGGAGGACAAATGTGTGACGTGAGGGCAGATTTTTAGCAAATGAAGGCAAGATGAAGTAGGCTTAGGACAGTTTCAGAGTTTTTATAAGGAGGGTTGTTGGTACTGAGTGTCTTTAAGCTAATGACAACTTAAAAATAGTATTTCTTGCCCTATAAGTTCAAATTCTTGATTGGCATGAAGATTAGGGTTTGTCCAAGCCTTTAGGTTTTCGAACTTCTCTTTTGATTATGCATGTAAGAGAAAAACTTGGAAAGGTGAGATGAGGGGCCACTAACCTTGTTTAACCCTTTGCACGATCTTGGAGGCAAAAAATTGGATTTTGGCCACTTTCTAAGAAAATTTGACCAATTCTGCTCTGTGCGCAGTGCCTGCCTAGGTGCGTAGCACAATGTTATTTAAAATTGCACCTACCTCCTCTGTGCGCAGCGCCGGGCTCTAGGTGCGTAGCGCCTCTGTCGGTGCGTAGCGCCCATTTGCAGAGGGCATTTGGAGGCCTTCCCGGTGTCAGAATGAGCTCTGTGATAGCTCATTGGAAACCTTGTGGAGTCTCATTTCCAATTTTTTTTTTTTTTTTTTCATTTGGTGTCCATTTACCTGTCCAAAAACGGATTCACCCAACACTGGTCAAAAAGTGTTGAATGATGGTGCAGAAATGAAGAGTGCTGGTGCATGAAACTTTTGGGGGCATTCCTTAACTCCAAATTGAGCTCGTGATATCTCATTGGAAATATATTTAAGTCTAGTTATCTTTTGAATCATCATGAAAATCATTTGGACACTTCATCTGTGAGAAAAACCGATTTTTCCAAGGTCACTCCAGCAGTGCAGAAATTCTCCGGTGACACCTTTAGTTTTGACATTGCTCCCAAACCATGATGCCTGTGTAAAAACGGAAGGAAATTTTTCTTCTTGGACCTATTATGGAAAAAAACCTCTCTCACTATTTCCAAATTCATCTTTGTTTGGCCAGAAACACATTATTTAGAAAAACTGGCCCTAGGTGTGACACATGGCTTGTCTCTTGGAACGAATTCTTGGAAAATGATGGAGGCATGATTTTTATGAGCTGGTATAGACTTAATCTTGCTGACATAATCTATCGAATGAATCCTTTGCTCTTGTGCCTCCTTTTCATATCAAAACGTAGCTTAGTTGGAAGAGGAAATTAGGGTTTGGTGTGAGGATTTAGGACTGCCTTGCAAAGGGAGGGGAATGAAGGGGTTAAGCCTTGTCTAAATTCTTGGGGAAATTTTTGGGGATATGGATAGATGTTAGGGAGTAGGGGAAAGTTGAATTTCAATAATTTAGTGAGGGAAAGGTGTTAAAAAGGTCAAAACACAGGCCTAGTCTTAAAAAGTGTCAATTTGTGGCAATAAACTAGGTTTTGTACAAAAATGATGATTTTGAGGGATAAGAGTGATGGGAAGTGTTTATGGAGGCATATTAAGGATAGGAGGAGGTGTAAGAGCATCAAGATATAAGCCTTTTTTATGATTTAATCATGGAGGTCATGAAACCAAGAAAAATGCCCTTAAAAACCCTAGATAGACAATGGAGGAGTTTAGGCAAAACAAAAATAGAGGGATGAGGCCAATTTGGCGAAACATAGTGATAATGAGTGGCATGAGCCCATGATAGGTCTTCTTGGGATGGGTGAGCTGAGCTTGACATGACGAAATGATGAAATAGTGAAAATTTATCCTAAGGATAATGAAGGCCATGAGATTTCTAGAACTCACAATGTTCATGAACTTTGTTTCTAGAAATCTAGAACCGATACTTAGTCATCTTTAGATAGTGAAAATTATGGATGAATAACAGTGGCTCCACTTGGGGAGGGTAGCTCCTTTTCAGGAGGTGTCCATAACTTTTAGATCTCTTGATTTATGAAGACTAGTGCCTCATCCATTGGGAAAATTTTTACCTCTTTCACTTGCTGATGCTTTCTTGAAGTTGTGATCTTAGTAATCTGAAAAACATGATTAACATCAAAATCATCTCTACCTACCCAACCTACTTGCCTACCATTTTTTCTTCCTTGGGCACACTTGAACTGGAAAACCCTTGACATTACTCTTTTTGAAAACAAAAATCAAACTATCTAATTTTACCCTTATTTCTTCCAAGAGTTCAGATTAGGCTAATGAACTCTTTTTATTTTCTACCTAATCTACTCATTTTTCAAGATTAAGCTATTTGAAAAACTTTATTCTCTATCCTACTAACATGAAATTGAAAGCATGGTAAATCAGGATTAGGCAATCTGACTTACCATGAGTTGTGGCATAAGAACAAGCTGTACAAACATTTTATTTTTGTAAAAGCACAACTAGAAAAGCAAGGGCTGTGATTTATCATTTGGTAAACATTCCTATATTTCTCTTTGGTTCAGTTTTAAGCATGTGGAACCAACATTCTTCATCCCTAATCTACTTCTTTTGACAAGTCAAGTTTGAATGATTTTGACAAGAATATTTCTCACTAACTTATCAACAATAAATTGAAAACATGTTCAGCCATGATTAGGCTAGATGACTGAACAAGACTTCTTTATGAACAAGTAGTGCCATTTAGGCTTGCACACTTTCAGTAAGACGATTTTTTGGGTATGGGGTTGTACCTCTTCTTTTCATCTGGCCTCTTTTTCATTTTTCTTTGTTTTTTACTTTTTCTCTCTTCTTGGTCAAAACAATCTAAAACTAAAGGTAGAAAGATGCTCATAGTGCTGAGCTTATTTTCTTGCCTATCTATCCTAATCTATCCTATACATGATATACATTAAGCTGGTGAACTCCCTTTTCCAATACAACCAATCAATTAGATGATTCCATGATTGATCTTGTTTCAGCTCTTTGAGAGTGCTGAAGAAATCAAAAGGCCAATTCCACCTCACTTTTTTTCGGACAGTAATGCTTAAAAATTTTCTCACATTTTGCAACAAACTGTTCTTGGCAGAACACACTCCTCCTTTAGTTTTCTCAAGGAAAACAAAAAATGGATCTTGGAATAATACCTGATATAGAGGATTTGAAACATAAGCTTCATTCAGGACTACTCCTTCTTCCACTTGGCTAAGCTTGGGACTCTTTTGGGAAAGAAAATCTTCCTCTTCCTCATGATCATCTGAATTGGTAGACTCATCATAGATTGCAATGTTTTCGTCAGAAGTCCTGGTATGCTCTAATTTAGTGGACTGGATTCCATGCGAAGGCCATCATGTTGATGAGCAGGAGCATTCTTAGGTAATAAATATTCTTGAGAAAGAAGTGCAACAACTCTTATGTGATTGTAAATATCCAAGCCTTCATCTACAATTTGAAATTCAATGGGACTTGGTGGCTGCAAATCTAAAGCTGAAGAGGATTCTGTGTCCCAAATGATTTTATCAACCATTTCGGGAAAAGGTTTTTCACTTACAACTTGCTCAAGAAGTTCTTTTTCTTCAATTTCAACATCAAAACTGAAAGATTGTTGATTCCCAATCACATGAAAGTTATTGTTGATGGGTTGATATGAAGTGGAACAAAGGGTCAGAGATCCTTCACATACTTCTGAAATTTCAAGGATTCCCTCATCAGTGGCATAGATGGCATGAATTGGCTTAATGCTTTTTTGAAGTTGATGAAAATGATCTTCCTCCCACAAACCAATTACTGATTTCTCTGCAAGGTTAGTTTTTGTTTGGAGGATATCATCATCAGATTGATCAAACTTTGGAAACTCATCAAAATAAGTAGTGTTACCAATCAAACATATTGGATTATCAGTTTGTTCTTCTTTGAATTGATCTACAAGTTCACTTTCTGATTTATGGTAGATGGAATTAGTAGGAGAACGAATAGGAATGTTTTGTTTACATGAAGGCTTAGAGGCTGGTTGCATGTTTAACATCTAATTTATTTCCTCTTCAATCAACAGAGGAGATATTTTTCTCTTTTTTTGGATAGAAGCACAATAGTTCTGTTTCTCTCGTGAAGGTTGTTTTTTAGGCTGAATGTTTTCTTGAGCCTCACCTAGAAGAGATGGTGAATCATCACTTGTGCCTTCAGAGAGATCTTGTGGGTTTTCTTCTATACCTTGATTGATTTCTTCCTCAACTAACTCATATAGGCTATCATGATAGTTATCTTGAGAACGAAATTCATGGATTGCTGCTAAGAGATCTTTAGGATGAAAATTTCCTAAATCCTCATCACTATCTATAAGATATTTTATGATATCTTAAGATTTATCACAACAATTTTCAGCCAATGATAAATATGGGGAATTTTGTTTATAATTCTCATAAAATGCCTTGTGTATATCCTTTAAGGAAAACAAGCTACCAGGTCTTAGACTCTCATACCATTCCCTTGCCTTCCCTTCTAATGTTAGCATAAAAATCTTCATAAGGCAGTCCTCATGCCATTCAACTTTTAACCCCCATACATGGATATGAAACTTGATGAGGTGTAACAAAGGGTCATCAGAATTTTCATCTTGAAACCTAGGGAGGTTTTTGTCCCAATATATCTGAGGCAATTTGTGTGGGAACCCAGGAATGTGATCTCTATTCATTGGATCATATCTCCTTTGTATCCTTGGATCCATGTTTGCTAATGAGAAAGGGTCACTGTGTCTTTTCAACCAGTCTAGAGTTCTCTACCAGTGGAGTCTTTTGGTCTATTGAGGGTTGTGGAGTCGCCAGGTGGAATATTTGAACTTTTTTTTCCACCATCAACATGATTGGGATTGCTCAATGAATTCCCAGGGGAGTATATAAGGACTAGTGAAGTAATAGGCCTATTGGATGCTAGTGGAGTCACCAGGTGGATGTTTTTGTAGTTTTGAGGATATGTATATAATGGTCCACCACCAAATTTTGATAAAAATAAATCTAGGGACTATTTTGGGTTTTCTGAGTTTCCTTATGCGGCCTTAAGGTTTCAATGAGTATCCTCTAGCTGAGTCATCATCTTGCTAGGATGGTGAGACAATTAGTTTCTACTATTTGGCTTATTAGTTGATTTTATAAGCTTAACTGAGATTTTGAGAATTCCTAAGGGACACCTAGGATGTTTTTTACTGAAGGTCCCACCGTGATTTCCATTATGTTAGTGTGGCGATGAGGTGGCAGATTCACTGGATATTCTTTTAACAAGGGCTTCTGAATTACTAAGGGATACTTAGATTGTCACTAACTCAGAAGGTCCCACCGTGATCGCCATTATGTTGGTGTGAGCAGTGGGATAAATCCACAAGATAGTATTCTTAAGGGCTCTGGAAAGGTTTAGGGAATTCTAAGTTTGTTTTTCACTCGGAGTCCCACCGATATCACCATTATGTTAGCTCCACGTAATTTGCTAGATTGATTGAGATACAAATGGATAGGGGTAACATCAAACCAAGCTTTAGAATCCAAGGACCTAGCCTTCCTGGATTCAGAGAGGATCTCTCTATTAGGTGCAAAGATGTGAACCTTTTTTTTTATTAGGGTTTATTTTAGGCTAGTTATGAAGTATTGGGTTTGTTGATTGTTTTTGGTTGGGTATGATACTTAGATAGATTTAGATAGAAAATAAGGAAAACTTCAAGTCATTGGGCAATGGAGTCTAACAAGGTCATGATAAGTTCATCAATGTTTTAAAGAGTATTTACAGGGAAATTTTAACTTGGTTGGTGGATCTTTGAGGTTGTGAAAGATTATGACATGGACATTAAGCTTGAGAACAAAAGCTAATAAAGGGCAGACTGTAATCCTTCATATAATTTTAAACTAAGGGATTTAGAAAAATCATAAGCATAGAAAGAGAATCAAAGGTATAAGCAAAACCTAATCCATTTGATTTCAGACTGAAAGCAGATAATCATCCAAGACAAACATTCAAATGAAATATAGAAAGGCAAGAAAACTTATTTAACTTTCATAGATTTCATCATTAAGAGTAGAACAAATTTAAGATGCACATACAACTATAACCATAGAAGGAGAGTAAAACCCTAAACATCTAAGATTACAACCATGAAAGGTCTTTTGAAATAACCAGCTAAGTAAATGCAAAGAGCATGATTGAAACAGACTTCTTTGATAAACCTAGGTAATGATGCTTTAAAGAGATGATTCCAAGAATAGAGTTTTTAGTGGCAACAAATATGCAGGGCTAGCCATGAATCATGCTTGATACCAACTGATATGAACCATTCAAGAAATAGACAAGCTTAGGAAATCCTTAGAGAGAAAAAAAGATGAATTCTCTAATATATCCTAGCAAAAGAAAACATTAAGGCAGTGAAGAACAAACAGACCTAAGGTGCCATTAGCAGACATGTCTTAGTCTAAATTTTTTGTCCTACTGCAACATAGGAATATGGAAAAATAATGAAAAAATAGAAAACATGAACAAAAGGGAAACACATCACCATCAACCAGGCTTATGGATCCTGCAAACAGTCCTCCTCCATCAACAAACAAATCAGGGCATGCATGAGCTCCAAGACATCAATTTCTTTTCAAAACTCCAAGAGACTATGTATTGCTTTAGGATAAGTCATAGAAATCCAACCAAATACATAAGATCCTCATGCTCTATTTATGGAGCAAATGAGGAGGTGGAAACCATAAGATGCTTCCAAAAACCCTAATTCTATCATAAATGTCATAAATGTGCTTAAGGATCATGCAAGGCCCAAGACACATAATAGATAAGATAATAAATGAAAAACATCAAAACATAACTCCTCAATTAAATCAAGAGTGATTTTTCCAAGAAAATATTAAAAATTATTTTGCCATTAATTAGTGTCTTTTGTTGACTTTTTGGCAAAAGACAGTCTTTGTGCATAGCGCCTTTTCAACAGAAAATAGGGTCTGTTGTAGCTGAGTTTTGGAACCCTTACCGGCATTGGTTTTGGCCCCGTGATGGTTCGTTGGAAAGATTGATGAGTCTAATTTCCAAAAATACTTGAGTTGTTCTGAAGAAATTCCATTTTCCTACTCAAAAATCAAATCTCCCAGGATTGCTCTGTCCGCAGCACCTAGACTGAAAAGGAGGCAAAAAGGTCAAAGTTGAGGTGTTGTTTGACCTTTCGAGGGGGTAAAAATCCTCCAATTGATCTGAAATTTTGTGTGTAGAATGTTGGTGATGTGAAAAATCCAAAAATTTAAACTTTGAGAGCTGAATATGCACCAATTTTGTGCGTAGCGGTTAGGGTGTTGCTCTCCTAGGGGTCAAAATTTGGAAAAACAAAATTTTATCCAAATTGCCTCAAAATTGGTGGAGAGGTCCCTCAAGAGGTTTGATAAGCCTGTGGAAAATCTAGAGCCATGTATTTATTTTTTTCTTGGTGCTTACCTTCTTTGAGTGCTCAAATTTCACTGAAAAGGATATCCTCATTTATCATAGGTGGATGACTAATGTTATGGCTGTCTTCTTGGCTGCCTTGTCTTTCACTTGCTGTATCATCATGGCCATCCTCTGTATTAATGCATCTTTCTTCAAACTCTATCATTACTATTACTACTAGATCTTCCATTACCTTGTGCATCATTATTTTTCCCAATGGGAGAGCATTGAGCCTTACTGCTACCTTCAACACTTTCATCATTGTCACCCTTTTGCTATCTTAAGTACTGTTACCTTGGTCTTGGAGTTTATCATCAGCCTTTGCATCTGCTTCACTTTGGCCTTGTACTCCATTGATGTCGTCTAAGTGGAATTCTTTTATCACTGTCTCCTTCATCAAACCCTATTTGTGCCTTGATGGTTTCCTCTTCTTGATCTGCTATTTCTTTATTTTCACCTTTTTTTTCTTCATGTTCAATATTTTCATCCATATTGTCACTGCTTTCAGTTTGACTGGACTTATTTTCATGTTTATGCACATTTTCCTCTTGAATATCATGTTTTTTTTCTTTGTTGACTATCACCCCCATCACTATCTTCACTATCTTCTCGGCTTTCACCTTTGCTCATTAGCAATACTTCTTTTTGTTCTTGGGAGTGATTCATGTGTATCATCACCCTCCCTGTCTTCACCCAAGTGCTTACTGCTTTGTATATCTTAGAACAGAATGGTTTTTTGACTTGGTGAGAGCTTTAGGTTTAGGGAGGAGAGATGTGTTATGTGAGGGTATATTTTTAGCAAATGAGGGCAAGATGAAGTAGGCTTAGGATAGTTTCAGAGTTTTTAGAAGGAGGGATGTTGGTACTGAGTGTCTTTAAGCTAATGACAACTTCAAAATGGTATTTCTTGCCTTAGAAGGTCAAATTCTTGATTGGCATGAATATTAGGGTTTTCCCAAGCCTTTAGGTTTTCAAACTTCTCTTTTGATTATGCATGTAAGAGAAAAACTTGGAAAGGTGAGAAGAGGGGCCACTAACCTTGTTTAATCCTTTGTAGGATCTTGGAGGCAAAAAATTGGATTTTGGCCACTTTCTGAGAAAATTTGAACAATTTTGATCTATGCGCAGTGCCTTCATAGGTGTTTATTTCCTGGCTCCAGACTCATAGCACAGTGTTATTTAACACTGCACCTGCCTCCTCTATGTGCAATGACGGGCTCTAGATGCGTAGCGCCTTTGCTGGTGCATAGTGCCCATTTGCAGAGTGAATTTGGAGGCCTTACTTATGTCGGAATGTGCTCCGTGATAGCTCGTTGGAAATATTGTGGAGTCTACTTTCCAAAAATTCTTTTGTTTTTTCATTTTTTTTCGATTTACCTATCCAAAAATGGATTCTCCCAACACTGGTCAAAAAGTGTTGAATGATGGTGCAAAAATGCAGAGTGTTGGTGCAGGAAACTTTTGGGGGCCTTCCTTAACTCAAAATGGAGCTCGTGATAGCTCATTGGAAATATATTAAAGTATAGTTAGATTTTGATGCATCAATAAAGTCATTTGGACAATTCAGGTATGAGAAAAACATATTTTTCTAGGGTCACTCCAGCAGTGCAGAAATTCTCCAGTGACACCTTTATTTTTCACATTGCTCCAAAACCATGATACCTGTGTAAAAAATGGAGGTTTTTCTTCTTGGACCTATTATGGACAAAAAAATCTCTCAATATTTCCAAATTCATCTCTTTTTGGCCAAAAAAACATTTTTGAGCAAAACTGGCCTTAAGTGTGACACATGGCTTGTCTCTTGGAACGAATTCTTGGAAAATGATGGAGGCATGATGTTTATGAGCTGGTATAGACTTACTCTTTCTGAAATAATCTATCAAATGAATCCTTTTCTCTTGTTCCTCCTTTTCATATCAAACCCTAGCTTAGTTGGAAGAGGAAATTAGGGTTTGGTGTGAGGATTTAGGACTGCCTTGCAGAGGGAGGGGAATGAAGGGGTTAAGGGTTGTCTAAATTATTGGGGAAATTTTGGGTGATAGGGATAGATGTTAGGGATTAGGAGAAAGTGGAAGTTCAAGAATTGAGTGAGGGGAAGGGGTTAAAAATGTCAAAACACAGGCCTAGTCTTAAAAAGTGTCAATTTGTGGCAATAAACTAGGTTTTGTACAAAAATGATGATTCTGAGGGATAGGAGTGATGGGAAGTGTTTATGGAGGCATATTAAGGATAGGAGGAGGTGTAAGAGCATCAAGATATAATCCTTGTTTATGGTTAAATCATGGAGGTCATGAAACCAAGAAAAATCCCCTTAAAAACCCTAAATAGACAATGGAGGAGTTTAGGCAAAACAAAAATAGAGGGCTAAGGCCAATTTGGTGAAACATAGTGATAATGAGTGGCATGAGCCCATGATGGGTCTTCTTGGGATGGGTGAGCTGAGCTTGACATGAAGGAATGATGAAATAGTGAAAATTTATCCTAAGGATAATGAAGGCCGTGAGATTTCTAGAACTCACAATGTTCATGAACTTTGTTTCTAGAAATCTAGAACCGATACTTAGTCATCTTCAGATAGTGAAAATTATGGATGACTAACATGATGCATGCTTCAAAAATAATTGTGTGTAAATCTAATATATCAACCAAAGTTAAAGAATCTGGGAATTTGGATCATCATTATTTGGCCATCAAGAATAGTTTACAGCAGGAAGTAAAAAAGCCAAAGTATTTGCTTATGAGTTTGGAGAAAATGGAGTTCTTGTTTATAGAGGTTTTGTATATGTGTTAGATATGCAGAAGGTGAAAGAGTTGATTCTGAAGGAGATGCACATGATTCCTTATGTTGGACACCTAGGTTATCATAAAACCATTACAACCATAAAAAGTAGTGTTTTTGGCATGGATTAAAGAAGGGTGTGAAAAATTACATAGCAGGATGTTTAGAGTGTCTGAGAGTTAAGGTTGAACAGAAACACCAAGCGGGCTTCTTGCAGCCCATACCCATGCCTATGTGGAAGTGGGATGTGGTGTCGATTGATTTTACCACATATTTTCCTAGAACATGAAAGGGGCATGATGCAATAATGGTGGTGGTTGATAAACTAACCAAATTTTATCATTTTATTTTAGCGAAATCAGTGTATAAAGAAACTAACATAACACATATTTATATGAGAGAATTTTCTAGGCTACATGGTGTGCCTAATGCAATTATTTTAGACAATGATCTGATTTTCACGTCTAATTTTTGGATGGCACTATTTAAAGGAATAGGTACTAATTTTAATTTTAGTATTATCTATAACCCTGAGTCTGATGGGAAGACTGAATTTTTTACTGAATTAATTGAAGATATGTTGTGAATGTATTTGATCGATAAACCATCTAGATGGGAGGACTACCCACATTTGGTAGAGATTGCGTACAATAATAGATACCATGATTCATTAAAGAAGAGTCGGTTTGAAGAATTATATGGCAGGAAGTGTCATAATCTTACGAGTTGGAGAAATCTGGTAGACATATTCATGGTTGCTCCAAAATTTCTCAAAGTTATGGAACAGAAGTTTGTGAAAATGACACAAGATCTTAAAATTTCTTAGGAAAGGAAGAAAATTTATGTGGATAAGCATATAATTCATTAAGAATTTAAAATTGGAGATCATACGTTCTTAAAATATAAAGCGTGAAAGAGCTTAGTGAAACTGGGCAGTTGTGCTAAATTAGCAGTACATTATTATGGACCATTTGATATCATCAAGAGGATTGGTTTTACTAAATATAGGTTTGAATTTCCTTCATCCATGAATATTCATAATGTATTTTATGTGTATTCGATTAAAAGATATATTCCTTGTATTGATCACTTCATTGATTGGCATATGATCTAGGTGGAACCCAAAGGAGATTTCTAGATCCAACCAGTATGGATTTTGGATACGATCATCAAAGTGCTCAGAATCGAGTCATTGGCATGGTAAAGGTACATTGGACCATGCTCAGCCCTAACGAGGCTACATAGGAGAAGGAGGATGCAATGATGGAGGAATACCCTCATATTTTTAACTGGTGAAAGCGATATATATATATATATATATATATATATATATATATATATATATATATATATATATATATATATATATATATGTATAAAGGTATGTATATCTATATATATATAGATGTGTATATATATATATATGTATGTATGTATATATATATACACACACATACATATATATATATATACATATATATATATATACATACATACATACATATATATATATATATATATATATATATATATATATATATATATATATATATATATATATATATATATATATATATATATATATATATATATATATATATATCAAGGTGGATAATGGATATTGGTGGTAACCCACCGATTCCACTTGGGGCTCCACCATTGTTTCTTTTAGTTTTTCAGTTTCCTTAATTGTAGCAAAATTTACTACTTTTGGCAGTTTTTCAAGCCTTGAACTTCTGAAGCCATTTTGAGGCCCTAAATGATGTTTTTCTAGAGTCCTTGGATATATATTTCTAACAATTTATTGTGTGTATCAAACAAAGATCGTATGCCAAATTATGACCCCGAGAAGTTGATGTACAGATTTACCGCAACGAGGCCCATAGTTTTGGTGCTTCATCTCCTAGGGTTTTCCATTGTTTCTCAATGATAAATAGGCCTTTGAGCCTCTTTGTAGAATATTTCAAAGGCATGTATCCACCACATCTCTTCTTAGATATAAGCTACCAATGCCCGAGCTAGTTTATTTCCATTATGTATGTAATCATATTTAGGTTCTTTGATATTATTGAAATGATGTTTTATTTATGCTACATCTTTGTGTTTATGGTTATATATGTATTCTGTTGTGTTCCTTTATAAATTTGTTTCGGTGGTAATAGAGTGGTATGAACTTTATCTATTTTTATTTGCATGTCCCCAATGAGATTCGCATATAGGAGTTAGGGCTAGAACTGGTTGAAACTTTGCAATACCAGCCTCACAAACCCCAACAGACTCCCATGGAAGAATAAAAGAAAGATGAGGGAATATAATATCCTTTCAAAATATTTCTCGAAGAATCCCTCGAGTGACAATGGAACGTGATGATAGACAAATTTTCCTAGATCCTTCGGTGGCTACCCACAGGCTATGAATCTTCATCCAAAATCGGCACTTTGGAGGCGCTACTCCCTTTAAGGTAAAATTCAACTTTGATATCCCCATATTTGAAGGCGAGATAGATACAAACATCGTAGATAAATGGTTAAATATGTTAGAAGGATATTTTTTGTTTCATGATTTTTCCATTCGGGAATTATTACTTTTTCACTCCACAAATCTGACCCCTGCGTCAAGGATTGGTGAGAAACCTATTGTGAGAAGAGGGACGAGATGGAACCCTCACTATTTTCAGCCATGCCCACTTGAAATTATTTCTGAGACTCCATCAAGGAGAAATATTACTGTGTAAGAATCTATGAATATAAATGCATAAAGTGGACCACATTGAGGAAAGGCAGGGACCAAGACGTGCCTGAGTTCACAAATATTTTTCATACTCTTCGCACAAATTTGGGTATCAAGGATTCTGAGTAGAATTTGGTACTCAAGTACAGAAACTATTTATGCAAGTATATCCAAGATGAGATGGAGTTCCAAAGACATCTTCGCTCTATATCTCCTGTCAATATGATGTCAAGATCGAGAAAAAATTTAAACAGAGGAAGCGATACTTTGGATGTACGAATCCTAAGCAAGGGAAAGGCACCCCCAAACTGAATAACAAAGGACAAATCCAAGGCGAGGTTATCCAGGACAACCCATTGAATCCATAAGCAAATAACAACACCATGAAGACAAAGAAGGACCCAAGAAAATGGTGTGAGTTCCATAAGAGTGGAGTGATAATGTGTGGTTACAATTTTAATGCGGGTTTAATTAAACCCCAAAAACCATGCTTAGTGCTAATCCCAAATTGTAATACGGATTAATTTAATCCATGCTTATGCACCATAATAATCGAGCTTATCTGATAATTTAATCTTCCATTAGCATTAATTAACTCAGATTAAACTGGCGAAAATTTTGGCGGTCACACCAAATTCAGCAGACCTCCAACTTTGGCGGGGCTAACTGGAGTCCTCCCCAGTTTTAGAGGAAATTTACTAGGAAATTTTGTTTTGACCATATCTGGAGAAAATTTTGACCAATTTAGGAGCAAGAAGAGTCATTTCTAATAGATTTGGACATTCTGGACTCATTGAAGCATGTTTAAGGAGATGTAGGTGAGTGTAAAAAGCAATGTTTTTACTTTTGAGCTAATACAGAGGCCAAAGCCATGGAAGTTGGACCAAGGAGATGTAGCCCAGGAGGGGTGAACTCATTCATCAAAACACTGTGTTGATGGATCAATTGTGATGGTTTTTTGTACATGTTTTTGCTGATGTTCAACATTTTTTATTCATGCTTTATGCTCTTGAATTTAATTTAAAAACTCAACTCATTTAAGGAAAACTATGCACATAAATCATAAGATAAAAAAATAAATTTTGAATCTGAAGATGAAATTAGCACAAAAAAACTAACATTCATACTCAGATCAAGTTGGTATTGGAGCCTGGTTGAAATGCAAGGTTATTTGCTTGATAGTTGCTTGCGTTTTGTGAAAGTAGTGTTTTAATGGTTTCAAATTTGTGATGCTGACAAGGTTAAAGTTGTATAGAGGTGAAGGGAAATTGTTGGTTGCAAGTCTTTAGATTAGGAACAGAAGAAGGAGAGCCACAAGGGAACCATATCGACCCAAAGTTCCACTCACAACTGCACTTGAAGCACCTCAAGTTTTATCTCAAGAAGTTGTGATTGGAGAGGTACAAGCACCATAAGCTAAGCTTGAATCCATAGACATCATGTCAGGTGTTAGAGAAACTGAAGGTTATTCAGAAGAGGATGATGCCAAGAAAGACTTCAATGACATAAAGAGGATGGTTAAAATTATGTTTGATGCATTTACTGTTGGGATGACAGGAGAAGGTTCTAAGCCTCCACATGGAGAAGGAATTACAGATGATAAGAAGGATGAAGAAAAGGATTCAAAGGGTAGTGGAGGAAAGCCACCTCCATATCCACCATATTCATCATCCTCATCTTCTCCATCAGTATCATCTTCCACTTCCACCACAAAAACCACTCACACTCACTCAAAAACCACAAAAGGAAAAAATACCTTACTCAAATTTGATGTCAAATTTGAGCTTCCAATGTATAATGGCGAGGTGAATGCATAAATATTGGAAAATTAGATATGTCAATTGGAGGTGTGTTGCAGAATTCAGAACCTTCATGAAGATGACATAAATATTCAATTGGCTTCTTTGAGGATGGAAGGATATGCGCTTGTATGGTGGGAAGCAAGGACTCAAGAAGAGATTAAAAACTACGGTAAGATCCCTATGTCTTGGTCAAGTTTTATTGTTGCCATTAAAATGAAATTATATCCATTAACTTACATGAAAAAGCCCATTATGGATTGGAAACATTTTAGACAGTTGAAAGGGCAAAGTGTGCAAGATTATACTTATGAATTTAGGAGAAGATCTCTTATTTTGGGTATTAATTTATATTCTCAAGAAACTTTGTTAAACTATATTGGGAGTTTTCACAGTTACCTTAGGCACACTATTCTCATGTTTAATACCACAAAAATAGATGAGGTTTGTGTTCAAGCCACACATTTAGAATTAAGAGTGAAACAAAACATAGATGATAAAAGTGATAGTGAGGGTAAAGGAAAGGGAAAGTTTTATGGAAGAGAAAAGAGAAATTTCTTTGTCGAAAGAGAGAAAGAGAAACTCACATGTAAAATTTGTTTGAAGAATGGCCATGCTGAAGACCATTGTTGGAAACTTCATCCAAAGTTGAAGCCAAACAATCTGAAAGCCACAAAAAAGGAGAAAATTGTTGCTATAGTTAAACATGACTTAGGTTCAGATTCAGGAGAGGAAACAAAGATTACAACCATGGGTTTGAAAGGTAAGAACATAGCAAGCACTAGTTATTCAAATTTTTCCAATGTCACTCGAGATGAAGATAAAAGATTAGAACTTTTCCATATTAGAGTCATCTCTACACATACCAAGATAGACACACTTTTTAATAGTGGGTCACAAGCTAACTTGATGTCTGAAGACTTGGTTAGGTAGCTACACCTTGAAACTGTTAGAAATCCAAGACCTTATCCTTTAGGGTGGATATGCAACAATGCAAACTTGCAGGTTACAAGGAAGTGCATACTAAGATTCACCATCAATTCAAACTTTCTTGATGAAGTTGAACTTGATGTGGTTCTGCTTGAGATATCAGGTATTTTTTTTGGAATTCCTTATCTTTATGATAGGAAAGCAGTATTTCATCGCCATGAGAATAAGTATCAATTTTTTAAAGATGGAATTGAGTACATAGTTAGAGCGCATAAGAAGAGGACAAGTTTGTCTCTTATACATGCAGGAGAAATGAAGAGGATAGTGAATGCAAGTCAGAATTTGACATTGTTAATGATCAAACATAGAGATATTTTGAATCAAACTTTTCAAAAAGATACATCGAATGAAGAAGTTGATTTCATTAAGGTTTCTTATGCTTGTAATGAGATGTTTCAGGATTCTTATAGTTTGCCTTTGAAAGGAGGTGAACAATATTTAAAAATGTAGATTTTAGGCATATGTGATCAGTATTTTGAGTAGTAGTGATTTCTGGGTATGTCGCATCCATGGTTTTCATTTTGAATTTTCGAACCAAACCACCATGGTTCATATTCATGAAAATATCCGTGAGTAAGTGAGATTTCACATGAGGTATAAATAGGAAAAGGGGGAGAGGTGAATGGTGGGGAAATGAATGGGAGGCTGACTTTGAAAAATAATAATATATTATTTTTCAAAGTCGAGCTCCCATTCATTTCCCCACCATTCACCTCTCCCCCTTTTCCTATTTATACCTCATGTGAAATCTCACTTAATCATGGATCTTTTCCTGAATATGAACCACGGTGGTTTGGTTCGAAATGTCGAAATGAAAAACATGGATGTGACATATCCAGAAATCACTACTACACAAGATGTAAAACATTTGCAATAGTCAACATCAATGTTGAGCAGTGTTGGAAACAAGATTTTTGTGCAAGATAGTGCAAAGGTTAAAGAAAAAGTGACAAAGAAGGCATGCGTTCCACAAATTCTTATTTTTGGTTTGAAAAGAGTACATGGAAATGGCAAAGATACTTGGTCAAGAGTCGATGCAAGTACAAAACGAGATCAGTAAGAATTTCCATGACGATAGTGTGCAAGGTGAGACAATTTTTAAGTTTTCTTTGATTAATGACCAAGGTAGGAAAAATATTGTTTTTGCAAGAATAGTTTGATGCTCTGCAAATTCATGGGAATTGCAGCATGAAAATGTCAATGACAGTAAGAGAAGGTCATAGGAATCAAGGAAAAAGTTAACTTTTTTTGAAAAGCTCAATTTGATGAAAATGGGAAAATTTCAATGGATAGAGACTAGAAGGGTGAGGTAACAGTACCCTCATCCACATGATTAGTAATCGAAGATATTTTCTGGTCCAAAAGGCTTGTAGTGGGGAGGAACGATTAGGTGTTCAGTGTAAAATCTCAAAAATGAAAGTTCTCAGAATTCATTGGAAATTGAACGCAAAGAAGAGCTCGTTTCTAGGAATCCTACGCAATTCATTTCGTCGAAAATGGAGTCCGGATGAAGAAGATAGACCCTGCTATTTGTTTCCTTAAATAACTAAAAATATTGCAAAACAATGACAGGTTGATGACATGGCAGCCTAGTCAGCATACAGGTATATTCTGGGAATATTCTTCAGTTTCGCTCAATGACACTGTGACAAGTGTCACTGCAGGATTTTCCAGTTTGCTTTGAAGGTGAAATTTTTTTAAGATTTCTCTCCTAAGGTTGAATGAGAATTTTTTTTTATGGTTTGGGACAACCCAACCAGAGGCTGACACATGGTGTAGTCAGGGGCCACCATGTGCCCCCTCTAGTGGACCCTCTCCATAGTTTGAATTTAAATGTACATTATGGTCGAATTTCAACTATATGGTAAGTCCACATTTTATATTATATGGTAAGGTTGGAAAGGGGTCAGATTTAATGATTGGTGCCATTATATATATATATTCCAAAGTCCGATCCGAATTAAATGCAAAATCCATGGCATTTTTATCAAACCCAAAGTCAAAGGTTGGCGGATTTAATATTAAGGTGCATATATGGAAATATATCATAATGTTTTAAACCTTATAGAAGTAGTGGAAAAATATGTACAGGTTGGGCAGAGGTTGGGGCTCAGCCCCATGACCTCCCCCACAATAATCTCCACTCATACTGTCATACCACCAAGTTCGGTCTTAATATATAAGGCCATCGACATATATTTGTTTTCAAATGGATTCTTCGACGGGGGTTTGGAGGGGGCCAACCTCCTCCCCATGAGACCATCCACCAGACCATGGAGGAAGCGAAGTGATAATGTGTGATTATAATTTTAATGTGGGTTTAATTAAACCCCAAAAACCATGCGTAGCACTAATCCCAAATTGTAATACAGATTAATTTAATCTGCGCTTATGCACCATAATAATCGAGCTTATCTGATAATTTAATCCACCATTAGAATTAATTAACTCATAGATTAAACTGGTGGAAAATTCGGCGGTCATAGCATATTCGGCACACATCCAACTTTGGTGGGGCTAACTGGAGTCCTCTCCAGTTTTAGAGGCAGTTTACTCGGAAAATTTGTTTTGACCATATTTCAAGAAATTTTCAACCAAATTAGGAGCAAGAAGAGTCATTTATAATATATTTGGACAACCTGGACTCATTGAAGCATGTTTCAGGAGCTGTAGGTGAACTTTAACAAAAAAATTTCTCACTTTTGAGCTAATATAGATGCCCGAGCCATGGAAGTTAGACCAAGGAGATGTAGCCCACGAGGGGTGAACTCCTTCATCAAAACACTGTGTTGATGGATCAATTGTGATGGTTTTTTGTACTTGTTTTTGCTATTGTTTAGAATTTTTTATTCATGCTTTATGCTCTTGAATTAAATTTAAAAAATCAACTCATTTACTTGTTTGACACTCATAAACACCAAGTAAACCTTTGCACATAAAGCATAAGATCATAAAATAAATTTTAAATCTAAAGATGAGATTAGCACAGAAAAACTAACATTCATACTCAAATCAAATGTGCATGGGATGAGTAGGCCATAACATAGAGACCTATCTGAGACTATGAGAAGCCTCAAGATGGAGTTTCTCGGTTTTAAAATTGATAATGACTAACTGGTGAGAGACCAACAACAACTCAACACCCAGATTATACATATCTTAAATGAAATTTAGTGGGAATTCGACCAAAATTTTGAGTCTAGATAGGCTTGAGAGCCTAAGATCAAGTTTGGTGAAAGTGGCGCAAAAATCTCTAGGCACGCTAAGAGTGTTGACCAAAAAAAAATTTATGTGGAAATAAGGTCGTATAAGAGGGTGTACACTACCTTGGAGTTCGGTAGCAGCCCTAGTGTGTCACTAGTGAGAAGTTCTATAACGAGGAATTCTGAGAGGGAAAGTTTACAAGGAGTGTTGCAGAAGATTAAACCTCCCACATTTAATGAAGAATGTAAAAAAGGGAAGAGGCCAAGTCTTGGTTGTTGGAATTGTGGAAGTATCTACAGTTGCTTAATTACCCTTCAAATTTTGAAGCTTGAAACATTGTTTACCATTTGAAAGGAAAAGCTAACCAATGGTGGGAAAATCTTAAGGAACTAAAGTACTTGGATGAGAGGATATTGACATGGATCAAATTTAAATAATATTTTCAAAAGAAATATTTATATGATTGCTACTATGAAAGGAAGTTATAGGAGTTTTTCAATCTTAAATTGGGAAACTTGACTATGATAGAATATGGATAGATGTCCAAGAAGTTAATAAGATACGTGATATTTATTAAGGATGAGAAACTAAAAATTCATAGATACAATAGTAGGATACCTTTATTTTATAGAGAGAAAATTAAATTTGATGAGCCCAAAACCCTGGATGTGGCCATGAGAAAGGCTGAGCTGTATACGCATAGAGCAAGAATAAATTAGTCATGCAAAAAACATGGGATAGTAAGAAGAAGGGTTTCATGGAGAATAGGAATAATGGGTTTAAACCATCACCTTTCATGAATGGATCATAGTTGAAATAGAAATAAACTCCAATTTTCGCTGAACCTAGAGGCACAAACTTCTTGAAAAAGTAACCCGAATTCAACGTATTAAATGTTGGGGTTGTAAAGGATACCATCCTTATAAGTTTATGAGTCATAGGATGATGCATAAAATACATGTAATTGATACAATGGAGGATGTGTGAATAGGTATTCCTAGGATATATGTTGTGTTGGATAACAAGCAGGTTAAGCACCATGCGTACCATGATTAAAATCGAAGGTAAGATACATAATCATCATATTGTTATTTTAACTGACTCAAGAGATAGTCACAATTATATTGAACCAAAGCTGTTATAGAAATTTAATTTGGCAAGAACTAAGAAACGTAAGACATGGTTGGTTCAATTAGCTATAGGAGTAAAGAGAAAATTTATGGAATTGATGAAAGAATGTCAAACTTATATGAGTGGATTGATTACTAAGGTTGAGTTGAGT
Source organism: Pinus albicaulis (assembly GCA_034641835.2). Taxonomy (NCBI): domain Eukaryota; kingdom Viridiplantae; phylum Streptophyta; class Pinopsida; order Pinales; family Pinaceae; genus Pinus; species Pinus albicaulis. Next base: position 810,649,661 of record CM076569.1, on the reverse strand, counting down.
ATACTTTCATTGGGATCTTATGATTTTCGGATTCGTATAGATTGGTCAGAGAAGAACCATGTGATTTTGGATTTCTATAGCAAATATTTCACCTGCATTGATGATGAGGGATAATTGAGGCAATTCCACTCAGTCCATACACCGAAATCTATCGCTCTGCAGTTGAGAAATAATTTTATAAAAGGATGCCAAATCTCGGTAGCTTATCTCAAGGAAACCAATAGGTATCAACAAACTAATTTGGAGGATTATCATGTGCTGAAATAGTATGTTGATATATTTTTTTGAGGTCCCAAGATTACCTCCAAGGAGGGATATATATTTATCCATTAATATAGTACCTAGAGCCGCTCTAGTATCTAAAGAACCTTATAGAATGAGTACTCTAGATGAAATTAGAGGAGCTATGAAAGAAAGGTTAGATATGATCCAGTGTATCATTATTGGGTGCTTAAGTCCTCCTTTTTAATAAAAAATATGGATCATTGCGGCTATGTGTGGATTTTTTCAAATTGAACAAAGTTACCATTAAGAATACGTATCCATTGTCAAGGATATATGATCTGTTCGATCAACATCGAAGAGATAAGGTATTCTATAAAAAATTATTTAAGGTTAGTATATAATCAGATGAGGATTAAAGAAGAAGATATCAATATGAAAGCTTTCTGAAATCGTTGTGGACATTATTTTTTCATGGTGGTGCCTTTTGGATTAACCAATGCACTGGGTGTTTTTATGCGCTTGATGAATGGTGTCTTCAAATAATAGCTACACAAGTTTGTTATTTTTTTCCTGGATGATATGTTGGTATACTCTAAATCGGAAGAGGAGCATGAGAAACATCTGAGGTTTTTTTTATAGGTTCTTAGGGAACATCATTTATATGCTAAGATCGGTAAATGTTCTTTTTATCATAGGAAGATCCATTACTCGAGCCATGTCATTTTGGAGGAATGGATAGTTGTGGACCTATAAAATATTAAGGCCATCAGGCAATGGCCAACATGAGGAATGTTACAGAAGTCAAGTCTCGTATGGGGCCTAGATGGTTATTATAGGTAGATCATTGGGGTATTTTCTAGGATTGCTTATCTTGTCACTTCATTATAGAAGAAGGTTGTTAAGTTTGAATTGACTCTTATAAGGAAGCATTCCATTACGTAAAAGGTTTTTTAACAAGTGCTCTAGTATTGTATGCATTGATGCATGTAGGGAATGTCTAGGAGAAGTGCTTATGTAGAATCGAAGGATGGTTTGTTATGAGTCCAGAAAGTTGATGGAACATGAAAATAGTTATGTTTCACATGACTTGGAGTTTTCATCTATAATTCATGCTCTTAAGATGTGGATATAGGTTGAATATTTGAATTATAGACATCACTACGGTTCGCGACATTTGTTTAAAAAATCGAATCTAAGTGCTTAGAAAATTAGATGGTTGGAGTTATTATTTGAGTATAACATTGGTATTAAGCATATTAAGGGAAAGGATAACGAGGTGGAAAATGATCTTAGATAGAGTGCATCTGATGCATGCTTTAACAATAATTGTGTGTAAATATAATATATTAACCAAAGTTAAGGAATCTGGGAATTTGGATCATCATTATTTGGCCATCAAGAATAGTTTATAGCAGGAAGTAAAAAAGCCAAAGTATCTACTTATGAGTTTGGAGAAGATGGAGTTCTTGTTTATATAGGTTTTGTATATGTGTTAGATATGCAGAAGGTGAAAGAGTTGATTCTGAAGGAGATGCACATGGTTCCTTATGTTGGACACCTAGGTTATCATAAAACCATTACAATCATCAACAAGTAGTGTTTTCGGCATGGATTAAAGAAGGGCATGAAAAATTACATAGCAATATGTTTAGAGTGTCTGAGAGTTAAGGTTGAACACAAACACCAAGTGGGCTTCCTGCAGCCCATACCCATGCCTAAGTGGAAGTGGGATGTGGTGTTGATTGATTTTATTACACATTTTCCTAGAACATGAAAGGGGCATGATGCAATAATGGTGGTGGTTGATAAAATAGCCAAATTTTCTCATTTTATTCCAGCGAAATCAATGTATAAAGAAACTAACATAACATATATTTATATGAGAGAATTTTCTAGGCTAGATGGTGTGCCTAATGCAATTATTTTAGACAATGATCTGATTTTCACGTCTAATTTTTGGACGGCACTATTTAAAGGAATAGGTACTAATTTTAATTTTAGTATTATCTATAATCCTGAGTCTGATGGGAAGACTGGGTTTTTTACTGAAGTAATTGAGGATATGTTGTGAATGTATTTGATCGATAAACCATATATATGGGAGGACTACCTACATTTGGTAGAGTTTGCGTACAATAATAGATATCATGATTCATTAAAGATGAGTAGTTTTGAAGAATTATATGGCAAGAAGTGTCATCATCTTACGAGTTGGAGAAATCTAGTAGGAATATTCATGGTTGCTCCAAAATTGCTCAAAGTTATGGAAGAGAAGTTTGTGAAAATCACACAAGATCTTAAAATTTATTAGGAAAGGAAGAAAATTTATCTGGATAAGCATATAATTAATTAAGAATTTAAAATTGGAGATCATATGTTGTTAAAATATAAAACGCGAAAGAGCTTAGTGAAACTGGGAAGTTGTGCTAAGTTACCAGTACATTATTATTGACCATTTGATATCATCAAGAGGATTGGTTTTGCTAAATATAGGTTTGAATTTCCTTCATCCACGAATATTCATGATGTATTTTACATGTATTCGATTAAAAGATATATTCCTGGTATTGATCACTTCATTGATCGGCATATGATCTAGGTGGAACCCAAAGGAGATTCTAGATCCAATTGGTATAGATTTTGGATACGATCATCAAAGTGCTCAGAATAGAGTCATCAACATGGTAAACGTACAGTGGACCATGCTCGGCCCTAACGAGGCTACATAGGAGAAGGAGGATGCAATGATGGAGGAATACCCTCATATTTTTAACTGGTGAGTTATATATATATATATATATATATATATTGATCAAGGTGGATATTGGTGGTAACCTACCTATTCCACTTGGACCCCCACCATTGTTTCTTTTAGTTTTTCAGTTTCCTTAATTGTAACAAAATTTACTATTTTTGGCAGTTTTTCAAGCCTTGAACTTCCGAAGCCATTTTGAGGCCCTAAACGATGTTTTTCTAGAGTCCTTGGATAGATATTTATAACAATTTATTGTGTGTATCAAACAAAGATCGTATGCCAAAATTATGACCCCGAGAAGTTGATGTACCGATTTACCCCAACGGGGCCCATAGTTTTGGTGCTTCATCTCTTAGTGTTTTCCATTATTTCTCAATGACAAATAGGCCTTTGAGCCTCTTTGTAACAGATTTCAGAGGCATGTATCCACCACATATATTCTCATATATAAGCTACCATTGCCTAAGCTAGTTTATTTCCATTATGTATGTAATCATATTTAGGTTCTTTGGTATTAATGAAATGATGTTTTATTTATGCTACATCTTTGTGTTTATGGTTATATCAGTATTATGTTGTGTTCCTATATAAATTTTTATCAGTGGTAATAGAGCGATATGAACTTTCTCTATTTTTATTTGCATGTCCCCAATGAGATCCGAGTATAGGAGTTAGGGCTAGAACTGGTTGAAACTTTGCAATACGAGCCTCGCAAACCCCAATAGACTCCCATGGAAGAATAAAAGAAAGACGAGGGAGTAGAATATTCTTTCAAAATATTTCTTGAAGAATCCCTCGAGTGACAGCGGAACGTGATGATAGAAAAATTTTCCTAGATCCTTCGGTGGCTACCCATAGGCTACGAATATTCATCCAAAATTAGCACTTTGGAGGCGCCACTCTCTTTAAAGTAAAATTCAACTTTGATATCCCCATATTTGAAGGTGAGATAGATACGAACGTCGTAGATAAATGGTTAAAAATGTTAGAAGGATATTTTTTGTTTCATGATTTTTCCATTCGGGAAAATATTACTTTTTCACTCCACAAATCTGACCCCTGTGTCAAGGATTGGTGGGAAACCTATTGTGAGAAGAGGGATGAGACATAACCCTCACTATTTTTAGCCATGCCCACTTGAAATTATTTCCGAGATTCCATCAAGGAGAAATATTACTGTGTAAGAATCTATGAATATAAATACATAAAGTGGACCACATTGAGCCAAGGAAGGGACCAAGACGTGCCTGAGTTCACAAATATTTTTCATAGCCTTCACACAAATTTGGGTATCAAGGATTTTGAGTAGAATTTGGCACTCAAGTAAAACAACAGTCTACACAAGTACATCCAATATGACATGGAGTTCCAAGGACATCTTTGCTCGGTAACTCCTGTCGATATGAGGTCAAGATCGAGAAAAAAATTAAATAGAAGAAGAGATACTTTGGATCTACGAATCCTAAGCAAGGGAAAGGCACCCCCAAACTGAATAACAAAGGACAAATCCAAGGTGAGGTGATCCAGGAAAACCCATTGAATCCATAAGCAAATAAAGACAACATGAAGACAAAGAAGGACACAAGAAAATGGTGTGAGTTCCATAAGAGTCCCACTCACAACACAAGTGAGTGTCTGGCCAAGTAGTAATTGTTGGCCAAGCTAAAGGCTTTTGAATCGGATGCATGTTCCCACTCTGAGTTGAAAACTAACAAGGGGAATGAAAAAGGGAAGTGTAATATTCCTACTTAGCCTAAGCTAAGAGGAATATACATTTTTGTCTCATTTTTTGCTGCATGAATAAATGAATAAAGGAGGACATGTGAAACTTCTGAAAAGAATGAATAAATCAATGCCCATATGAACACGGATAAAACTGGGCCATGTAAGCAAATCACTTGTAGGTGTGAAAGGGGTTTGAGCTATGAGACTGGGTCAACCTTGACCAAATCTACAGCGCTGTCTAGATACAATGTACCTCATGAAGGGACAACACAGTTCTAGATGGAGGCCCCTCATGTGAAAAGAGATAATTCATCAAGGTGGTTTAGGGTTTTCCAAGGCTTTCATCTTATAAAAGGAAGGGGGAGGCAGCAAGAGAAGGTTGTTGATTGTGCATATTTCTGAGTATCTTGTCTGTTTATACAAATACCATTCTTTTATGTTTAGCTAAGAATAGTGTTGGTTAGCACTTGGGAGTGCCTATGCAGGGATTCTACCTCTTCCATTGAGGATTTCTTGGAGGAGTCTTGCTGATTTCATCCACTATCAGGCATTTGGCCAAGCTCTACTTCCAACTGCAATGCAGATCCAGTGAGGGTTTGGTTGCTTTTGTAAGCCGCAGCAAGTGGAGTCTAGATCTAGTCAGATCTAGACCATAATAGTGCCTCTTCTCAGTGAGTGAGTATTTTATCCTCCTGGAAGAGTGCATTGGTTTATTGAGCTTCAGATTTGTATCTTGGCATCAGGCCAACTCAATATATTAAGCTACAACGCAGTTTACCTTCCATAACTGCGTTATTTTCAGTGGAGGTTTTGCAGGGTGTTTTGATCCCCTTTTTGATGAGAGATCTCTGGTGCTGGGCTTTGCCTTTCACTTTGGTGATCCATGGATTAGCTTGCTGATCCATGTTCGTATAGATCTGATTTGTTTCTAATTTAAAATCATCTTCAGAAATTTCTGAATAATATTGCAGATCTGCTACTTTAAACTCAAATCTACTATTTGTATTGCATGATTTGATCAAAACCCCAAGGGGATCTTGTAACATAGCCTTTCTAGTGTACATATATGAAATGGATCTAATATTTTATACACAGATCTTCTCTAGATCTGAATTGTAACATTCAACTGCTCTAGCTCCATAAAATAACGTCGTTAAGCCATTTTGCAGTAAATACATGTGTTGCAGATTTCTTTTCTGAATATTTCCTTCTTTCTTGTCTTTTATATTCTGATGTATAATGTAAGAGCATCAATATAAATATGATTTTCTGCTGTATATTCAAAGTTTGATCTTATCTAATGGCCTCCTACTCATGCTTTCCAAAATTGCATTATTTCTTAAGCAGTTTGTTGTACATAGCTGCAGCCCCTTTCTTTGGGGGTTTTTCAGCTAGACTGGGTGGTGGGAGATTTGTTTACCACACCTTGTTTGATTTTTTTTCTCTCTCCTTTTGGATTTAGATCTTCTATGAGCTAATATAAGGGATCCAGGGGCTGTAAACTCATTTCTGTGCATAGATTTCCCAGAAGTGCATTATTTCAGTAGGCACTACTGTGCATTCCCATTTCGGAATATTACAGGAGGCATATTATTGACGTGGATCCTAGTTCTACCATTTACACCTCCAAGATCCATAATATTGAACCTAAAGATCCAGAGGAGGTGGAGCGCCTCTTCCACTCACAGATGTGGCTGAAGGGTTCTCCACTGCAATTCATTTTTGACATCAAGAGAAAAAAGAACCTCATTGCAGTAGAGTTCATCAAGCAGTTGGGAATACTGACCACAAAACACCTGTAATTTTACACCATTGGGTGGCTTCACCAAGGAAAATATCTTTATGTCAGCCACCAGTGTCACCTTCCCTACATCATCAAGCCCTTCACAGATGAGGTACTATGTGGTTTTGCTCTTCTTCAAGTTTGTGATGTATTATTAGGCCAACTATACTTGTGGAAGTGTCATGTTGTGTATGAGTCTAGGCCTTGCATTGTCATTATTATTATTGGTAATAAGTTATACAAGATACTAGAGGTAGCACCGCCTACTACCATATCTTTGATCTCTATGAATAAATGCAGTAAGATCATTTCCCATACCCGATTTTTTTTTTTCCAAATGATTCACCCTCAGGGTAAGAAGAAGATTGTGGCCACATCCATGGCCTCTAGATAGGGCTCTTCCACACAACAATAATAGATGGACAAGGTCATGGAGGAGTACAAGTACATATTCACCTCATCCACAGGGGTACCCCTGCACTCTCAGCTCAAGCACTCAATTGATTAGACTCGGGGCGTGCTGCTACCCAAAAAATTGATCTATTGATGCTTTATTTTGGAGAACAATGAGATTAAGAGGCAGATTTAGGAGTTATTGTAGAAATGGCACATCATGCCAATTTCATCACCTTGTGGGAGCACGACTGTGTTGGTACAAAGAAATACGGGACCTGGAGACTCTATATTGACTATCAGGAATTGAATAAGATCATTTTATGGAATAGGTATCCAATCCCATGGATGGATGACCTTCTATACTAGCTCAAGGGGGGAAATATTTCAACAATATTGACTTGAAGTTCGATTATCACCAGGTACCAATCAAACCCTCGAACCCTCCAATGTGTGGAAGACTGCCTTCAAATCCAAGGAGGGCATTTTTGAATGGCTAGTCATGCTATCCGGGTTGAAGAATGTCCCCGCAACATTCATGAGGCTGATGTATGACATCTTATGACCCTTCACCAACTCATTCATAGTGGTGTATTTGGAAGACATCTTGATCTTCAACTAGATTTGGGAAGAGCGCCTCCATCATATTCGACAGGTCCTTCAAACCCTACGAAAACACAAATTGTGTGCCAATTTGGAGAAATGCACTTTTCGTATGACCCAAGTTCAATATCTAGGGTACATAATTGATGAGAGGGGTTTGTGTGTGGACCCATCCATGATACAAGTCATTTAGGATGGCCAACCCCAACCACTCTAACGGAGCTCCACAACTTTCTTCGTCTTGCCAATTTCTACCATAGGTTCATGTTAGAGTTCTCCCATATCACTTAGCCTTTAAGTCAAATCAAAAAAGGCAGAGAAAAAGTAAATTTATTTTGTCTTAGTCCCCACAGAAGGCGTTTATCGAGTTGAAGCATTGCCTTTTCTCTGCACCAATGCTTACATTACCATACCTACAACAACCATTTGAGATTGAGACAGATGCCTTTGACTATGCTATTGGTGCAGTTCTTACTCAATAGGGGAACTCAGTGGAATATCACAGTGAGACACTTTGAGACACAGTAATAAAGTCTCACACCTATGAAAAGGATATGTATTACATTATGCAGACCAACTAAAAATGGAAGCATTACATTATGGGGAAGGAAACGATCATCCACACAGACCACCGACCCTTGCAATTCATAAAGAGACAAGGAAAGTTTCAGAATGATCGTCATCATAAATGGTGCCCATACCTTCATCAGTTCCATTTTAACATTAAGTACAAGAAGGGAAGCACCAATAATGTTGCAAACTGCCTCAATCGAATATCGGTTATGGCGCTGACCACTGTGCTCAACTCTTATGGGCATGAGACTTCAGGGTGGCAACATCTTTACAAGAGTGATCCAGAATTAGGAAACACATAGCTGACGCTTTTGGAAGGAAATCAAGTTCCAAATTTTCACCTCTAGGGTGCACTGTTATGCCACCTGGGACACCTTTTTGTTCCTTCAAGTGAGTGTTCCAAGATGATTTGGGAGTTGAACTATAGTCGAGTCATTGGAAATTTCAGAGTAGAGAAAACAATGGTAGTGTTGTAGAAGTATTTTTATTAGTCGGACCTTCGACGGGATGTTGGGAAGTACATCAGATCCTGCACTCCTTGTGTCATTCCCAAACTAACCATCAATAATAAAGGCCTATATACTACTCTACCTACTCTTATTTGACCTTGGTAATCCATATCCGTGAATTAATATTATTTTCTATAATATAACCATGGATCTCTATCTCTACTTATAGGATCTTCACAAGATGCATAAGCTTCTTTGAAATTTGGATCATCTTTATACATATCTTTTAGCTCATTAAATCCTAAGACATTCAACTAGAATTCTTGCAAAATTAAGTTGATCCTGCCTAGTGCATCTACTACTTTATTTGTATGCCCACTTTTATGATTGATAACAAATCTAAATTTTTGTAAGAATTCAATCCATTTAACATGTCTTTGATTCAATTTTGTCTGATTGCTGATATATTGTAAAGAATGATTATATGTGTAAATGATGAACTCTTTTGGCATAAGATAATGTCTCCATTTGTTTAAAGTTTGTATGATGGCATAGAATTATTTATCATAAGAAGAGTATTTTTTCTTGACTTCATTTATTTTTTCATTGTGGTAGGAGAATGGTCTTCCTTATTGACTTAGAACAACTCATATTGCAGTTCCACTAGCATCTGGCTCAACCTGGAACGACTTATTGAAATTTGGAAATGCTAAAATAGGTTGTTCTATAATATTTTTCTTTAATAATTTGAAACTTGTATTAGTCTCTTTTGTCCAATGGAATGCTTAATTTATTTTTTTAATGGTTTCTACAATTTGAGCACATATACCACTAAAATTTTTGATAAATTTTTTGTAAAAATGTTCCAATCCATGACAAATTCTTACCTCTAAAATGCTTATTAGGGTTAGCCAATTGATTATGGACTCACTTTCTCCTGATCCATTTTTAAACCTTTCTTTAAAATCACAAAACCCAAGTAAAACAATTTTGTTTCCATGTAACTACACTTCCTTTAATTGATTAACATTTTTTCTTGTTGTAACTTCTTAAAAACCATCTTAAGATCTTTTAGGTGCTCTTCTTTTAACTAACTGTAAATTAAGATATCATCAAGATAAACTATGACAAATTTTCCAATGAATTCTTTTAAGACCTCATTCATTAACCTCATAAAGTTACTAGGAGCATTGGTAACTCTGAAGGGCATTACCAACCATTCATATAATCCATTATTAGTTTTAAATTATGTTTTCCATTCGTCACCTTCTCTAATTTTGATCTGATGATATCCACTTTTTAAATCTATTTTATAGAAATATGCAGCACGACTTAAACAATCTATAAGATCATAAAAACGAGGTAATGGAAACATGTACCTGATTTTGATTTTGTTCGTTGCTCTAGAATCTATACACATTCTCCATCTGTCATCCTTATTTGGAGTTAAAATTTTTGGAACAACACATGGACTTAAACTTTCTCAGATGAGAATCTTATCCAACAATTCCTCCACTTGATTTTTAATCTCTTCATTCTCCCTTGGAGTCATTCTATAGGCTACTTTGTTTGGAAGGCTGTCACCTGGAATGAGATCAATATGATGGTTGATACTTCTAATGGGAGGAAACTTATCAGGAAATTCATCCACTACAATATTAATGAATTCATTCAACACATTTTTTTATTTTTTCCATAAGATCATTCATATTTTTTCTTTTGAGGACTACCTTTAGCTTACCGATCAAAGCAAAATTTATTTCTTTGTGCTTAATTTCTTGAAGGAAATATTTTCCGCTAAGTAAAATTACCTTGGATTGGTCATCTTTTGGTGCTTTTTCACCCTTTAAAGGCAAGAGTACATGATTTTCTCCATCTTTTTCAAAAGTACAGGTGTTTCTCCTTCCATCGTGTATTGTTTTCATGTCATATTGCCAAGGTCTTACAAGAAGAATATGACACACATCCATAGGCACAATTCACATAGAACTTTATCTTTATATCACCCTATCTGAAACTCCACTTCACATTGCTCATTAACTAGTATCTGATGTCCCTTTTGCAACCAAAAGACTTTGTAGGGACTAGGATGTTTAGTTTTCTTTAAATTTAACTTTTCTACCACTTCTATGGATACTAGATTATCAGTAGTCCCACTATCAATAATGAGTTTACATCATTTTCCTTTTGATTTTTAGACAGTTTTGAGAAATTTTTTTCTTTGTGTATATTCCTTTACTTCTTTAGGAGATTTTAATAAAATTATTTTCATCATTAAGGATTCACCAGTTTCAGGTGCATTTTCATGTGTAAATCATTGTACACTTTTTGTATCAGTTTGTGCCATATGTATGCTACCCTGACTAGAAAATATTTTGGGACATTCATTAGATTTATGGCCAATTTTATTACATGTATAAAATATTACCACAAAAGATCTACCTCTACCTATTTGACATGGTATCCATCCTCTGAAATATCCTCTTTATGATAATTATGCCTAATGTGAACTGTTTCCTTATTCTCTTTGAATGGGAAATCTTCTGCTTGAATATCCTCTGCTCCTTACTGTACTTTGTCCTCTTCTTCTCTGACTTTTCTTCCTTGCCAGTTTCTCTTCTATCTTAAGGGCTATTTGATAGGCTTCTTCAATATTTTTTAGATAAAAAATATCCAATTCATCTCATATTTCAAATCTTAGGTCATTAATATATCTAGCTAACTTTTCATCATCTGCTTATGCATGGCCAAACCTTATACTTAATCTATAAAATTCTTTTGTATATTATTTTACAGACATGGATTTCTAATTAAGATTTTTCATTTGTCAAAAAATATTTAACTGATAATCTCGAGGAAGAAATGTACCTTTGAGCTTGGCTACGATCCGATCCCAACTAGTGATATTCCCTTTTCCTTTATTTCTTTGCTCAGCTTGCACACTATCCCAACATAGTGCAGCATGTCCTTTTAATTTGGTCACCACGAACTTGACTTTCTTATATTCAGCTACCTTTTCATAGTCAAATATTTATCCATGGCATTAATTGAGTCGATAAATTCTTCAGGATTTAATTTTTCCTCATACATAGGCACTTCCAATCTCGGATTGTTGTGTACTCCTACGATCATCTTGACCATTTTATCTTCTAGAGTTTCTTCTTCAACTTCAGCTTCTTCTTCTGAGGCTGCTTCTGCTTCACTGATATCACCAGTGTTCATGTCTCTTCTACATGTTGTCTCCAATGTATATAGTTTCATTCAAACATACATACTTCTCATCAAGGATTGACACTCACTCTACACAATGTTCTCACAACCTTTACCAAATTTCAATTTCAACCTGGTCATCAATTTCAATATCTTTTTCAATTGCTAGGCATGAATTAAGTTAGACTACCACATTTTTTGTGTTATATTCATGAAGCCTTTCAAAGAAGGACCCTTTTGGTAATAATTATTTTAGTTAGTAAATATTTTTTCTTAGCTCGTTCTTCATTGGGACTCATAATGATGCAAAAAGAACAGATTTTTATTTCTATTGCCAAATTTTCATGAAGTTTATTTGACTTTGGGAGATACTTAAATGTATTTATATTATTTTTTCATGAATGGTGTTCTCTAGTATTAATGTTATCAAGGAAGAAAATGAAATATATCATTTCCTATCATAATAATTTGGTCACTATTTATTTTTCTTCTTGATAACTTCTTTTTCCCTTGGAGGCAAAAAAATATATACACTTTTATATTTTTATTTCTTGTTACTTCATATAGCTATAAAGATTAATTTTAAGTACCAAAAAATTATTATTTTTAGGTTTCTTCCCATCTTATTACTTCAAAAACTATAATTTCCTTATGCCTTTGTCCTTGGCCAACTCCAATAGGGACAATAATCCATGGAACTTTGATTTTATTTTAGTACATCTACCATGTGCATAACATACTTGGATATAATGACTATGAAAAATATATAAAACTACACCAATTACACACATGGGGGCATCTCCTTAGCATGCCTTATAAAAAAAAACCCAAGGAATGTTGTTGTCAATATTTGGTGTGGTCAGAACCCTTGACTTTTTACTTTTCTTCATAGCCTCATATTCCTTGTCATCATTGAGATGTAAGAAGTGGTGATGGATGGGGGGACGTCAATGCTTCTAAAATCACTAGAATCCATTTCCCATCAAATATGAAATATAAAGATACAAGGAATCCCTTCCAATTTTGTAATAGACTTGTCAAAAAGTCAGAGTTGCAGAAAAAACTAAAGGGAGTGTCTCTCCCACTTTGTATTATTTTGGAGCTCTTACTACATTGACAATAATACATATTGTATGTATGATAAATTGAAAATAACATATAAAATAGTTTATTCGTGTATTTTTCAAAGAGGTAAATGACCCAAGCCACTCCAACCCCACTTAAGACAATTATGAAATTATAATAATTTGTTATTAGTTGAAATTTAGAAGCATATCTTGCACTTGACATTTGCATGGATATTTTATAGCTGAGACCCACCACCAATGTGAACCATCCCTGTAAGAGTCTTCACACTAACATTTATAACCATGTTTCCTTATATATCCTTTGTTTGATGAGTTCTTTGACTATACTAGAGAGTATGTATCAACTTTGTGCATGATAATATATCCTAATTCTAGAAAATCAACATTGGCCATCCACTCTTTTGTTAGGTGATCATCAAGCCCCAAATATCTAGGATATTTCCAACCTACTCAACCCAATGTATGAGGATCCATGGCCCTAACATTATCCAAAAGGAAGACATTAGCATCGTCAAAGCCGTTTTAAGATCCTCCGACATCTTGTAGTGATCATTAGATCCAACTGATGAATCTTCACTGATTATGATACTTTATCCATTCCCTAGCTTCCAGGCCACCCAATTGTTGATGAGTGGGAGCAAATATAATAGTTCCTTCCATACTATTGACACTTTGGAAGATCTGATAGGATATCTTAGCCAATCAATAATGGATATATTTTCAAGTATTTAGACTTCATAACATGACCCCAAAGAGCCTCATTCTATGACAACCTACATAATATTCTATCTTATAATACTTTGGGGAAAAGGAAAAGATTCTTCAAGTCCCACCTACCCAAAGACTTATGGGAAGTTATTTTGTCCCACTAGGAAAGTTGGATAGATTGTTCCTGGAAATTCTCCAAAAGAGGAAATAACTTTTTTTATGTTGGAAATAATGAATTTTGGAATAGCTACAATAGACATCCAATAAATAGGAATGTTCTCCAAAACAGATTTTAATGGGATCAACCTTCCCCCTCTCGATAAGAAATGATTAACCCATATAGATATGAAATATTCCACTTTTTTAGAAGCCAATACTAGTCTAAAATCCTGCAATCATTTGGTTTTAGCTGGAAAGCCAAATGCTTGAAGCCCAAATATAACTCGTTTTATGGGAAGTCAAAAAAAATTCCAGCTAATATGGGCATAAAAAAATATATTAGTGTAACATGTCAATATGGATTTCTAACATTTGGATGTCCTACAAAGAGCCATCCGTGAAACAAAAAACATCGTCCACTATGAGTATGTGTGTGATAACTTCACTCGAGGATGGTGTGTTGCCAAAAAAGTAACCAATCCTTTTTCCCACTTCCATTATCTTGGTCATGGCCTCTACCATAGCAAGAGATAGGAGTGGGGATAGGGTTAATCCTTGTCTCAGACCTCTTGAGGGGTCCCCATTTATGAGTAAAAACAAAGATACAAAATAAAGGCGTCCCATGATCCAATTAACCACTGAAAGAACAAACCCCATCTTGAGAAGAACTAGCCTTAGAAAATTCCAACTTACCTTGTTATAAGCTTTGGACGGATCAATCTACAGAACAATTACTACCTTATTTCCAATATTGATAAAATGAATGTTTTATTGGGAAATGGCCACTGCATCATGGATTTGTTGACCTTCAATAAAGTTGAATTTATTTTCTGATATGACTTCACTTATGATTGATTGTAAACTAATTTCAATGACCTTCACAGTAATATTGTAAATTCATTACATCAAGAAATGGGCCTAAAATTCATGAAGGAGCTACTCTCCTACATCTTCAGGATCAGTGTGATGTAATTCTTCTCTATGGGGCCCAAAAATTTTCTATAGCTCTATGATTCCTTGATCATCATCAAAATATTTTATTTTCTCAAATCGTAAAAACTGGTATAGAATCCAACCCGAAATCCATCTAGCCTCGAGAACTTATCTTTATACATAGTGGAAAGAGTATGTAAAACCTATGCTTCTAATACTTTAGCTACCAAATTCAAATTAATTTCTTTTGAAATCAAAGAGGGGAAGAGGCTAAATTTTTTTTAAATATCTTGGATAGGACTACTTGCAAACTCTTTAAATGTAGAGATAAAGAACCTTATTCCTTCATTATCCATATCATAAAAGGGAGTATAAAACCCCATTATTTGAATGAATATGGTAGATAGTATTTAAAATTTTCTTGTAGTTTGTGTACCATTAAAATATTTAGTATTATAGTCCCATTCCTTGATCCTAATGGTGCAAATTTTCAATCACTATTCTACTGCTCATTCCTTAGCAATAATTGTTTTGAATCCTTCGAGGTTCAGATAACTGTGATGTCTTGGACATCTAGGGGGAATTGGCTTTCTCCTTATGATGATTGATAATATTTTATTCTATTTCCTTTAATGTTATTTTAGCTTTAGATTTGTAGTCCTTATCCCATTTTATTTTGTATATCCCCTACCCTACTCAATTTATCTAGAAGTTTCGTCACAAAATACTAAGAATAGAAAAGGGAGAGGGGCCTTCATTAGTGCTTGACTATGCTTTGAAAGTGCTCCAACATAAAATAATCACGATTGAATTTGAAAGGGGAGGGAGGTTTAATAATTCTAGAGTGGATATGAAGGAAAATATTTTTATGGTCATAAATAAATCTATATATACCTGATACTTTGGATGAGTCTTAGTATTGGAACAAGAATGTTGCAACTCTCAAGGCTACCAACTTTAATTATCAACCCTATGTGCAGCATACAATGTGTCCTTATTTTGTTGATCTGATGTAATGGAGTGAATGTCATGAAATCAAAACCTCAACTAATCACAGAAATAGAAGCGTTTGTTTGAAAAGAAATTAATCCTAGGCAAGAACAACAATTTGTAATTGAAATCCTAAGAGCATGAATTCAAATAAATAGGCCTAATCTACTTTGTAAAAATTCATGCCCTAAGTGGTGTTTATTCTTCCTCAATCATGGATTTAGATCCTCAGGGTCATGATTCAATCCTAAGAGACAAAAACCAAGCTTTGGAAGAAAATCTGGTTGAGTTTACATGTGCTACAAGAGTGCTACAACATGTTTTGTTTTTGCTACAGGAAGTACTATTTTGGAAATAACACACCGAATGACTAAGTGAATCAAATGAAAATGGGATGGGAGAGTTTTTTTTAGTACGTATGATGTATTAGGTCTCCATTGCAATTGGAATCACTCCAAAACACCCCTCTTCACACGTGCTAAGAAATAACATAAAATTACTACTCTAAAATCTGGAAATTCAAGAACTAGTGAGCTAGTTAATATATCAAATGCCTAACATAATCAAGTGAAAAATCAATGGGTTAAATTTTTTATTAAATTTAATATTATTATGACCTAAATAAAGTGGAATGAAGTCAAATGAAGCTCAGTAACCCATTCAAAAAAATAGCATAAATTTATTATTGTTTCGCTAGAAGGCATTTCCAGAAATCTTGTATTCGCGAACTAGTAACCAAATACAAGTAGCTTAATGATTAAGATGACCTTCCAAAGTTATTATAAGGATGAATAATTATTTTGAACCTGTAAAAAAGCTGCAAAATCAGTCACTTCAATCATTTAACTTAATCCTACATCAAGAAAATAAATAATACTAAATACAGAAATATGCAAAATAGAAAAGAGAGATGCATGTGAATAAGAAGTGAAAAGAACATAAAGAAATTGGGCAAGAGGGATCTGAGGCTCCTGGGATGGCCAAGGCCAAGGTGACGCAAAGTATTATGGAGAAAACAAAGCCTTAGAAGCTAAAAATGGAGCCAATATTCATTATTGAATCAATCCAAGTACATCCCTGCAAGAAAAGAAAGTGGAGTTGTTAAACAACAAGTTTTCTCCACAATAAGACTAACAAAATCATGCATCTAGAGGCCAATTCGAATTGGTAACTATACAAGATGATGAGGAATAATTATACCTAAAATGAGGAAGCTTTCCCCTCCAAAATCCCTCAAATAGTGGATCTTGTTCTCAACACTAGGAATCTGCATTAAATGACACGGAACACATTCCTAGATTTTCTCAATCATTGGAGTTCTAGAACTACTCCAGATTTTCTCAATAATTTCATGATATTTTTTTCATTTATTCTCCAATATTGATCCTCCACTAGCAGGGATAAAGTCCCTAAATTATCTCTTTCTCCAAATATTCATAATCTACCCAATATTCTCACAATATTCTTCAAAAATAAATAATATTAGGCACAAATATGCAATTATCTCTAAACCTTCCTAAGAACACATTAAAGCTTAAAAAAATATTATTAAGTCTAGAAGGAGAGATTTAATATATATTTTATGTGCCTAAGAAATATTAGATGGGCCTTAATTTATGTCTAATTTAGAGGCCCATCATACCCCCCTACTGAAACTATTGCTCAACCTTTGAGAAACCTATTCATCCTCCTTGCCCTCTCATTCTTCATGTATGGTGGCCTGGTCATTATCTATTTATTGGTCCATATGTTGCTCTTGTTGTTGCTTTTATTTCTGCTCTTCTTCAAATGTAATGGTTTCTATTTGTGACGAAAACACCTTTCCTTGGGTTTGTCTTCTTATTATCCTATGGTACTTCTCCTTGTGAAAAGAAGGTTTTCTTGGCATCCATTACCTCCTTACCAATGTCATTCTCATTGAAGTCCAAGCCTCTTACTGCTGATACAAATTCTTGGTCATGACACATCATATTATCCATCAAATTCTTATGAACACCCTTAAGTAACAATCTAGATTTTCTTCATTAAATTATGGAATTGAAAACACTTCACAAAGAGCTCTTTATTCTCACAGAGGAAGAAATGATGGTCAATAAACTGAAGAAAAATAAAGGAATGATGTGATGATCAAAATGGTGACTTGAATAACTTTCGCCTTTGGATAATTTACCACGTTGGTGGAAAATACTTTGCAGCTCTATTGTGTTTCCTTATACCTTTTAACTATTAATTAATCATTGTCCAATACCCTAGTAGAAAAATATTTCTCTTGTGGCCTTTTGTTAGCTTCCTATAGAAAATCTGTTTTTCCTATAGAAAATTGTGTGCCTGTATCAGCTCTATTTCACCTGTAGCAGCTAATATTTACATGCCAAGAGGTGGTGGGTCCAACTTTTATTTTTTATTTTTTTATTTTTCTCTTTTTCAAAAACATTCATTTTTTTCTATTTTTTCAAAATATTCCCTCTTTTTTTTTCATTACATGCAAAATAAAATCTGAGTTCTTTTTCTGTTAACTGAGTTCACCCTCATTTTTCCCTTGGCACTCCTTGTCTAACTTCTTACTACCCACTTTCTCAAGTCCTCTTCACTTTTGTGTTGTTCCTCTCCCACATGTGTGTGTGTCTTGGTGGAAAAGTGAAATTGACTGCTAGATAAGGCTGAGGTTGCTCTGCTACTGATTTTGGATAAAAAAAACCTTTCCTTCTCACACTTTTAATGTTTTCTTGAGCTAGAATAGATTTGAAGGGTGAGGTTAAAGAGTTTCATACGTGAGCCTTACTCTCGAAGTTGCCTTTGGTGGTTCTGACACTACTACTAATGATTCTAAAGCTGCATGTGATAATTTGTTGGAGGTCCTATTACTAATAGCCTTAAATATGTAGGCTTTATAGGGATTCTTGTTGTTGTTGATGCTGCTTCACATCCTCGGATAAAATGTTGCTACTGAGATGCTCATGATGTGAGTGTTGTAGTTGATGATTTTTCTTCTTTACAAGTCTTCATAGCATGATGATTCTTTGACTGATAAAGTTTTTGTGTGTGTAGTCTTCTGGCTGAGTCGTCACATGTATGTTTGCTAGTGGAGGATCCCCCTTGTAGTGCCATTGTTGTATTCAGATTCATCTCACAAACATTATTGGTCTCCATTATTGGTCAAAACCATATTTAGTGCTTTTCTAGTGCTTACACAAGGCTTGCTACATGAGGTTACTTTTCTTGGATCACCCTCTTTCTCTATTTGTTTTAGGCTTCTAGCTCTGTATGAGTGATGAGGGAGAGTGTGATGTGGTCTTAGGGTGATGGGAGGATGATTATAGAATGATGAGGAAGTGGTGTGGCCTTGGAAAAATGGAGTGAAGGAACTCTGTGTTTTATTAAAAAAAAATTATGTTACAAATGTGATAAAGTGTAGGGTTTGAGTGAAAAATCCTTATGCTTGAGATGGAGGAATGATGAGAAGGTGGCAAGAAATGATGGGAAGAGTCTCCTATTTGTTTTTTTTACACATCAAGGCCCTTTGTGACTATTTTTTTTCCTTGATCCACCTGCATGTAGCTTGCTGTAACTTCCTATAGCAATTACAGAATTTCCTGTAGCAGTTCAGGACAACCCCTTGTAGCAGGTTTGTTTTAGCCATTTCTCTCAAATGGTAGGTTGTATTGACCTAAAATGTTTTGAGAATGTTACCATCATCTTTATGCAGTTCCCCATAAAACATCTCGGCCATTGGATGCACGAATATTGAGAAAAAAATAAAAATGGTTGTAGGTGATGGAGGTCCATTTCTCACAAATTGTGCACCAGAAATTTCTAAAATTACTTGAGAATTTTACCATCATATACATGCATCTCCCCCTAAAATAGATTAGAAAATGGATGCATGGTTTTTGCGATATAATAAAAACATTTTTTTGCTAAAAATTAGGACTTCCTGTAGAAAAGATAGGGTTTCCTATAGAATTTTAGGAAAACGAGGAAAATGATTGAGAAAAGCTTGGGAATGATGGTGGATGTTGGAAATGGATGAGGGTGATAGATTGGCATGACCTTGGCCTTTTTGGAGCATATGAGACAAGGAGGAGGAAGTCCAGGTTTGACTTCCTTTGACTAGGGTTTTGACCAACTTTTTCTTTTGGTGCCAACTTGTTTTTTTGCTGCTTGAAAATTTTAGATATCACCTGCATTCATTAGAGAGATATACACCGAGAAAATGCATTTTTTTCTTTTCATTTTTTCACTTTTTTTTTTTCTTTTGGCCTACTAGCTACCTCAATGAGGTTTTCAACTAGTAGGCCTACCTAGGCGCCTCAAAGGAGGTTTTCACCTAGGATATTTTTCTCTTATTTTATCTTTTTTTCAACCCATTGACTGCCTCATGGAGGTTTTCAATCAGTGAGCCAATCTCAGGCACTTCAAAAGTGGTTTTCACCTGAGATTTTATTCTTTCCTTTTTTCTCTTTTTCCATTTTTTTTTCTATCCTACTCTACTTGAAAAAACAAAATCTCTTTCAAGTATAGGAATACTTCCAATGGAGCCATGTACACATCAAGATGATAGGTAAAATCATGTGTATGCTCAAAATTTATGCTTGGATATGCATCTGAATATGAGATACCAAATTATTTGACTGGGATGAGATCAAGAATTGTTGAAGAAGAGTGTGTTGTTGAAAATTAATGATTGTCTGGAACCATATTTCAATATAGTTGTGATACCCGTGGTCCACTTGCTAATTTGGATCATCTTGGATGTCATTTTCTACCATGAAATTCAAATCTTCCTCTTTTTGCTGATTTTTCTCTTGAACACATGGAGGATCTGATGGTAAATATGAGGGAATCCTCTCAGTCTATGATTCTGATGTCTTCTCTCCATAAAGCACAACCCATGAATCTTTGATCTCCTCATTTGAATCTTCTTCGTCTAGATGTTTTCCTTCAATGACATCAAGAGAATCTCATTTTTGCAATATCTTTCTTGAACTAAGATGAATATCATTTATATGAAAAGGATATGTTTGGAAGTGTTGTACCTCAACATTGTAAGTGGGCTAAGCTACTTCCATGTGTGGGTTAGGAAATGGTGGTATAGGTAGTTGAGTGGGAGTGGATATTTGAGATGGATGTGGTTGAGGTTGTGGTTGTGGTGGAGGTGGATGGTAGGGATAGCATGGAGTTGGGTATGGAGGATATTGAGGAAAATACTGAGGATATTTTGGATTTATCCCATAAGGTTCTTGACGTCCTTGTTGCCAATATTAGTTTTGGGGTTGAGATGTCCAAGGTTTCCAAGGAAAGAGTGTGTTCCAATTACTTTGAGATGGATGTGAATAAGCTTGAAATTGTGAAGTTGGTCCTTGCATCATACCAAGTTGACTAGGTTGCCATGGTCTTATTGGAGATACATAACATAAATTCTTTGGTGATTAACTTGCTCCATTTTCCTCTTGGTAAAATTCCTTCACCCTTTGGTAATGATCGATAATATGATTCTGCATCGACAATACACATATCAACATCTTCTTTTTGCTCATATTGCATTCTTAACATTTTTACTTGTTTGCCTGGATTTCTAAGATTTTTTTTTTTAATTTATCAAGAAAATTTCCAAGTTTAGCTTGACTTACTGATCTTGATGTTGATTTACCTACTCTTTCCCTTAGTCTTGATATGCACTTGCATGTTTCACAAATTTCCTCAAATGACAATTGGTATACATCTCCTCTACTCATGAGATCAAGGAGATCGATTGACTCATCCCTAATTTTTCTAAGCAAGAGGATTTTTAGTGTGTCAAATCTAAATGATGCAATTTTTCCCTCTTAACATTATACATGAACCTCTCTATTAGATCCTCAAGGCTCTCATCCTCTTCTTGATTCATTCTAAAAATTTCTTCTTTAAGATCATGAACTTTATATTTTTCTAGAAATATATTTTTCATATTATTCCATGATCTTATTGAATTAGTGCCTAGACTCATGAACCATTTAAGATCTTTATCCTTCAATGTTGCATGGAACAATCTCAATTTTTGAGTGTGTGATAAGTAGCCATAAGATCTACAAATTATTTTAAATTCAAAGAGAAAGGGTTCCGGATCCTATGACTTGATACCATGGAAGTTGGGAACGAAATATGAAGGGATGTTCTTCATATGCACACTAACATCAATATCTTCAATGGGAAATACAAGAAGATCTTATTCATTGTCATCATCTCCATCCAGTTATACTACCTTCTCTGTCACCTATTGTTAGATCCCTATATTACTAGTGTAGTCCCTTATTTTTGTTAGTGTAGCCCCCTTATTGTTATTTTTCTACCCCTCTAGCCCCCATATTGTTATTATTGTGCCCCTTAAAAATTCACTATTATTGTTTTTGTGCCCTTACATTATTATTGTTAGGTTGGATAGGATTGTAGTGTGACCCAATGGAATCCTATATATAGAAAGGAGGTTTTTTCATTTGTATCATCCAAGAATTTTTTATTTATGTGATATAAAGGAGGTTGCCCCCTCAAAGTGGCTTATTTATAAGGCATTGATCTCTCTCTTCATCTATTTTGGGAGTTGGTTTCATAACATTTGGTATTAGAGCTTTGGATTCTAGGGTTTCTCTACTTCAAACAGGTCATCGTGGAATTCTCGCTATAATT
Organism: Pinus albicaulis; assembly: GCA_034641835.2. NCBI lineage: Eukaryota > Viridiplantae > Streptophyta > Pinopsida > Pinales > Pinaceae > Pinus > Pinus albicaulis. The sequence goes on along the minus strand of CM076569.1, from coordinate 810,627,404 downwards.
TTTTTTCTACGAAGGTTCAGATGCTAAAAAAAACAAATTTGTGAAGACATCTTGAGGAAGTTCGTGTACAAATTTCAGATCTTGGTTCACAATATTGTCGTAGATATGATCTATGGACGTTAGGGTTTTTGTAGGCTCCCGAATTTCATCTCAAATAGGTGACCATGGGAAAAGCATCATAAATCTCTCTCTGAGCATCAGATTTAAATTCTATAAAAAGTGGCCAAAATTAAATTAACTGTGTTTTTTGGTGTATCAATTTCAGATCTGTCAGAGGAAACAGTGATACGTGGCCCGCCATACAAGTTTTTTCTACTAAATCAGTCCATAATTAGGTCATTGTGGGATATTGGGCATAACTGTTCCTTGTAGAATCCAAATCAGGTCAGACCTGTGGCATTGGAAAGAAGAATCAGAGGGATATTACAGGACCAAAGCTTAAATCTTGGGGATCCAAAATTACAGAGATACATCAGTTTCAATATCGAGCTCCTCAAATGCAAGAAAAAGGTGTGTATTTTGTTTTCCAAATTTCACAAGTCTTGTTTTAAAAATACGTTTGAAGTGATTCCAAGGGCATATTGAAGCATAGATATCAGTATTGGGTTATAAAATACCCCCTAAAAGGAATTCAACACCCATTAAGCCCTCAGAAGGCTCTACTATGAATCATGAAGAGGAATAAGTGCAACATGATATATCAAAATTACAAGACCAAGTGCAACAACTTTCGCTCTCGCAAAGAGCAACAAAAAATGAAATGGAAGTTTTGAAGAAAGACATGGAAGCTAAGATGGATGGTTTGAACAATGGCATGGAAGACATGGAATAAAAAATGAAAGACATCAAGAATGATCTAAAAGAATACTTGGAAGTATTGACAAAGTTGATACAAGAAATGATTCCTAATGGCGAAAAGATAGTAGAGGAAATTCATGATGAGAACAAAATAAATGTTAATCTTGATTTCATAAACTCTAATTTTGGATTGAATACCCACCATATTCCAAATATCGATACGAGAAATTTTGATGGCAAGGGTCCCATAACATGGATACTACAGATGGAGCAATATTTTGATCTCAATAATGTGAAAAACAAACAAAACGTACACATTGCAACTTTATATTTAGAAAAAAATACATTTGTATGGTATTGATGGTTTTTCTCCCATAGAAAATATTCACTTGGTCAATTTTTACAGAGGAAATGATAACACATTATGAGGATACAAAGAGTAACACCTTCTTTAGCCAACTGATAAATCTAAAACAAAAATGTTTAGGGGTGGAGCACATTGAGGACTTCCAAAATTTGAATATAAGGGTAGCTGACATTCCAGAGGAACACAAGATTGATGTCTTCATAGGGATTTTAAAGGATAACATGCAACTTGAGGTTCACCTTTAGGAACATGATTCATTGCAGAATGCATTCAGGTTGGAAAGAAAATTTGAACGTTAAATTATGGTGACAAGGAAGCCTACCACTCACATCTATAAAGATGGAAGTGTTGCTATTCCTAGATTTCCATAACCTACAAGGTTTACACCACAACAATTGGAATAAAAAGGGCTTTGCTACAGTTGTGATAGAAAATACACTAAATTTCATAAGTATGTTGAAAATAAATTATTTTACATAGATTGTGAAGAGGAGGAAGAAAATGAACAAGAAACTTCAAAAGAAGAGGACATACACTAGGAACCAACCCTGGAGAAATAAGAAATGAGTCCGACCATATCCTGTAATGCATTGGCAGGAATTACCAATCCTAAAACTCTCAAGATAGAAGTACATATCAAGAAGAAAAAGGTAATAGTGTTGATTGATTTTGGTAGTACCCATAATTTTATTCATTGTAAGGTAGCCAAGGTATTTAATTGCTTCCTATACCCAACACCAGAGTGTCAAGTGATGGTTGCAAATGGAGGAACTATAAATTGCTCTAGAAAATGCCATAATATCAAGCTAACCATTGGGGAATATGTATTGAATAGTCCAATTATTTCCATTCCAATGGGAGGTGCTGATGTTGTATTAGGAGTACAATGGTTACAATCTTTGGGGATGATAGCTTTTAATTTTCAAGAACTTTTCTTGAAATTTTTTTTATAAGGAAAAGAAGTTGACTTAGGAGGTATTGTAGGGAAGCTAGGAAAGGTAATAATCTCTAATGTCATGACAAAGCTTCTGAATAAAGAATAGCGAGGCATAATTTCACAATTATGCTCACTAGAAGTTCCAACATAAAAATCATCTATTTCTCCATATCTCCAAAAATTGGTGGAAAATCATTCCAAGGTGTTTGAAACTCCCAAAGGACTCCCACCTATTCATGATCATGATCATGCTATTCATTTGATTCCAGTAACTATTCCTCTAAACATCAGGCCTTACAGATATCCTTATGTCCAAAGGAGCGAAATTGAACATATGATTATAGAAATGTTAGAGGCTGGTATAATTCAACCTAGTCAAAGTTCTTTCTTTGCTCCAGTAGTATTGGTGCACAAGAAGGATGGATCAATGCACATTTTTCTAGATTATAGGGAGCTCAATATGCTCACTATTAAATATAAATTCCCTAGTCCCGTGATTAATGAATTATTGGATGAATTACATGGAGAAATTTATTTTACCAAGATGGATCTTCGTTCCGGATATCATCAAATTAGAATGAAGACTAAAGATATTCCGAAAACAACATTTCAAACTCATGAGGGTCATTATGAATTTTTGGTCATGCCTTTTAGCCTTATCAATGCACCTTCTACATTTCAAGGGTTGATGAATTCCATTTTCAAACCCTTCCTTAGAAAATTTGTGATGATATACTAATCTACAACAGGTCTTGGAAGGATCATGCTAAACATGTTGACAGGGTGCTCAAACTATTGGAGGAGAAACAATTATATGCAAAAACCTCCAAATGTTTCTTTGGAGTACAAGAGGTGGAATATCTGGGTCATATTGTATCTCAGGAGGGTGTTAAGGTAGACCCTAACAAAATTAAATCCATTAAGGAATGGAAATTCCCCACAACCATAAAGTAGTTGCAAGGATTTATTAGGTTAACAGGGTATTATCGCAAGTTTGTTAAGAATTATGGGAGAATAGAAGCACCTCTAACAATATTATTGAAGAAAGATGCATTTTCATGGATTCCTGAAGAAATTAAGGCCTTTGAATATCTTAAAGAGGCAATGTTCCTAACACCGGTCTTAGCTATGCCAGACTTCACAAAAAAAATTATTATGGAATGTGATGCCTCATGAAATGGAATTGGTGTTGTTTTAATGCAAGAAGGAAGACCCATTTCTTTTGAAAGTCATCCATTCAAAGGAAAGAATTTACAGAAAGATATTTATGAGAAAGAAATTTTTTCAATACTACATGCACTAAAGAAATGGAGACCTTACCTAATAGGAAGACACTTCAAGGTAAAACCAGATCATGATAGTATTAAATACTTTTTGAAACAAAGACTATCTTCAGAAGAGCAGCAAAAATGGGTCACAAAGATGTTGGGTTATGACTTTGAAATCATCTACAAAAAAGGGAAGCTAAATGTTGTTGCAGATGCATTATCAAGAAAGGATGAAGAGGTGGAAACATTGATTTGTGCCATTTCTATTATCCAACCAGATTGGATAACCAAAGCAAGGGATGAATGGAAAAATGGCTAAGAAGTGTGGACTCTCATTCAAAAGTAAGAACCTAGTAATTATGATACATTAGTTGGAAAAATGATTCATTATGGTACAAAGATCACTTATATATTTGTAAGAATTCCCAACTAAAATAAAATATTCTTTTGGAATTGCACACATCTCCCTTAGGAGGACACTCAGGATTTTTAAAAACTTACCACAGGGTGAATAAATAATTTTTTGGAGATGGCCTTAAATATTATATTCAAAAGTTTGTGGTGGAATATTTGGTTTTCCAGCAAAATAAAGTTGAGACAATTAAGACCCCAGGTCTTCTACAGCCTTTATCCATTACAAGTCAACATTGGGAGGAGGTTTCAATGGATTTTACCATAGTTTTACCTAAGTCTGAAGGAAAGAGTGTCATCATGGTGGTAGTTGATAGACTTACCAAGTATGCACACTTTTGTGCATTATCTCATCCATTTAAATCAAGTACAGTTGCTACTGCATTTATGGAAACAATTCAATAGCTACATGGAAACCCAAATATTATTGTAAGCGACAGAGGTCCCATTTTTACATATTTTTAGATGGAATTATTTTCTTGTTTGGGTACTCAACTAGCTCATAGCTCATATTATCATCCTAAATCCAATGGGAAAACTGAGATAGTGAACAAATGTTTGGAAGGATATCTTCGTTGTTTTTTATCTAATAAGAAAACACAATGGGTCAGTTGGAAACCTCTGGCTAAATGGTGGTATAACACTTCCTTCCATACTGCAGCAAAAATGACCCCATTTATGGCACCTTATGGATATCATCCATCGTCCATCACATCATATTTAAGAGAAAATTCTAAGGTTCATGCAGTGGAAGATCACATCGAGCATCAACAACAAGTTCTCCAACTCTTAAAGGATAACCTAAATTTGGCACAAAATCGAATGAAACAACAGGCATATCAACATCGCAGCGAGAGAAGTTTTGATGTAGGAGACTGGGTATTTTTACGAATACAACCATACAAACAATGTCCCTCAAGCAATATAATAAGGATAATAAATTTTCGCTAAAGTAATATGGTCCTTACAAGGTTTTGAAAAATATTGGTACTATGACATACAATTTGGAGTTTCCTGCTTCGTCCCGAGTGCACCCAGTTTTCCATGTTTCATTCTTAAAGAAGTTTATAGGTGAAAAAATTCTAGTTCAAACAATATTTCCAGAACTTGATGAGGAAGGAAAAATCATATTGGAACCTGAAGCAATCACGGAAACTAGAACTCGACAGTTACGAAATCGATTAATTTTAGAGTATCTCATCAAGTGGAAGAACTTACCCACTAAAGATTCGACATGGGAGGGTAAGAATTTTATACAAAAGCATCGAGAGCTACTCAAGCATTGAGGACAACACTTTTTTGAAGGATAGGGGCATGTTATATCCCTATATTAATAGCATAGTCCCTTATTGTTGTTAGTGTAGCCCCCTTATTGTTATTGTTGTACCCCTGTAGCCCTCATATTGTTATTATTGTGCCCCATAAAAAACCACTATTTTTATTGTTGTGCCCTTCCATTATTATTGTTAGGTTGGCTGGGATTATAGTGAGACCCCATGGAATCCTATATATAGAAAGGAGGTTTTTTCACTCTTATCATCCAATAATTGTTCATTTATGTGATGTAAATTAGGTTGCCCCCTCGAAGTGGCTTATTTATAAGGCGTTGATCTCTCTTTTATTCTATTTTGGGAGCTGGTTTCATAACACCTATTCTTATTCTACCAGAAAAAGTGGATGGTGATGTGGTTCTTAATGAACCACATGATCGAATGGGGGGGTTGGTGTTGAAGAAGTATTTTTAAATATATTTTTTTGAATAAGAATGCTAAGGCAATGCAACTTTCTGTTTTGAAATGAAATATGTCTAATGCAAGTTTTTATTTTTGCAGAAAGAAAAGAAATGAATCAAATAGGGAAGAAAAAAATTCATAATTTGACACCTACTCAACAACGGCACCCAAAATTAATCAGCTTTAGTATTGCAACAAGAATGTTGTAACTCCCAAGGCTACCAATTTTAATTATCAACCCGGGGTTTGTAAAAACTTAAGAGCTATCGACACTATATGTGCAACATAAAATGTGCCCTTTTTTTATTGATTTGATGTAATGGAGTGAATTTCATGAAATCAAAACCTAAACTAATTACAAAAATATAAGTGTTTCTTTGAAAAGAAATTAATCCTAGGCAAGAACAACAAGTTGTAATTTAAATCCTAAGAGCATGAATTTAAATAAATAGGCCTAATATACTGTGTAAAAATGCATGTCATAAGTGGTGATTATTATTCCTCAATCATGTATTTAGATCCTAGGGATAATTATTCAATCCTAAGAGACAAAAACCAAGCTTTGGGAGAAAATCTGGTCGAGTTTACATGTGCTACAAGAGTGCTACAAGATGTTGTTTTTGCTACAAGAAGTTCTATTTTGGAAAACAAAACTCACCGAATGACAAAGTAAATCAAATGAAAATGGGATGGAACAAAGTTTTTTATTAAGTATGATGTATTAGGTCTCCATTACAAGTGTAATCACTCCAAAATGCCCCTTTTCACATGTGCTAAAAAATAACAGAAAATTATTGATCTAAAATCTAGAAATTCAAGAACTAGTGAGCTAGTTAATCTATCAAATGCCTAACCTAATCAAGTGAAACTTAAATGGGGTAATTTTTTTATTAAATTTAATATTATTATGACCTAATAAAAGTTTAATCAATTAAAATGAAGCTCATTAACCCATTCAAAAAAATAGCAGATATTTACTACTATTTTGCTATAAGGCATTTCCAAAAATATTATATTTGTGAACTAGTAACCAAATACAAGTAGCATAATGATAAATATGACCTTGAAAAGTTATTATAAGGATGAATAATGCTTTATAACCTATAAAAAACCTAAAAAAGAAGCCACTTCAGTCATTTAACTCAATCCTACAGCAAGAAAAGAAACAATACTAAATACAAAAATATGCAAAACAAAAATAAGAGATGCATGTGAATAAGAAGTGAAAAGAACATAAAGCAATTGTGAAAGAGGGTTTTGAGGCTCCTGGGATGGCCAACCCCAAGGAGACTTAGAGTCATATGGAAGAAACCAAGCCTTAGAAGCTAAAAATGGCGCCAATCCTCATTATTGAATCAGTCCACATACATCCCTGCAAGAAAATAAAGTGGAACTCCTAAACAACACATTTTCTCCACCATAAGACTAACAAAATCATGCCCCTAGAGGAAAATTCGAATTGGTACTTATACAAAATTATGAGGAAGAATTCTCCTTGAAAGGAGGAAGCTTTCCCATCCTTAATCCCTCAAATAGTGGATCTGGTTTTCAACACTAGGAATCTGCATTAAATGAAAAGGAACACATTTCTAGATTTTCTCGATCATTGGAGTTTGAGAATTACTCCATATTTTCTCAATAATTTCATGATATTTTGTTAATTTATTCTCCAATATTTATCCTCTAGTAGTAGGGAGCAAGTCCCTAAATTATCTTTTTTCTCCAAATCTTCATAATTTGCCCAATATTCTCACAATATTCTTCAAAAATAAATAATATTAGGCACAAATATGCAATTATCTCTAAAAAATCCTAAGAACATATTAAAGCTTAAAAAATAGTTATTAAGTGTAGAAGGATATATTTAATATATATTTTATGCGCTTAATAAAAGTTAGATGGGCCTTAATTTATGTCTAATTTAGAGGCCCGACAACTTTAGTGAAATGTTTTCTTCCAAACAACTGGCACTTCGAGGTGGTTTTTTTCAAATAGAGATTGAAAATATAAATGAAGAGAATCAAGTCGAGATCGGTCTCCCTAAACTTACATATGAGATGATGTGAGGTTTATATCAACCCCAATAATTATAAAGGAAATAACCAACAGACTTGCATCCTCCAAGTGTTTTAGAAAGTTTCCTAGTAGGATAAAATACCAAATATTGAGTAAAATATTGTCGTTGCGACAAACACCCTCCAAAATATGGCTCCACTTGAATTTTGGAGCCTCCTTGTTATCCTATGATATGTCATTCCTTGATTTTTTTTAGTTGCTTCATGATTGGTTGATGTTTTCTAAGAACTTAATTATTCTTCTAATGATTCTAAATGTCATAGCCACTTGTACCACATGCTTGTATTTTAGTGCATTTAGAAGTGAAATTATTTCTAGCACGCCGAGTAGCTAATGTCTTCCCCTGAAAAATAGTGCCTATGAAGTCCTGGAGGGAAGTGCTTGCACAGTCGATAGGGAAAGTGCACTATGCAATCCATGTCGACAGTTGGTGCAACATATTATTTGACAGTCTCTCTCACTCTCAGTGGTAATTTTATCATCATCTTAGTGAGTTTTCTTAATTGTGACTTTTGCACACCTTTTTCTTTAAAAAGTGTCTCTTTCACTTTTGCGACTATTATTTTTGCTTTATTTTGCTTTCACAAGTGTCAATTTTTCTTTTTGTTCGCTTTAGCATGTGCCACTTTCACTTTCTTTAGATTTTTCAAGTGTCTCTTTCACTTTTACTTAATGTCACAAGTGTCACTTTTAAATTTTTGTACTCTTGCATGCGTTTCACCTTAGAGCACCACTATAGGTAGTTATAACACACTTTTCTACATTGACTATTCATATATATCATAATAATATGCACTAGACACTCTCAAGGAAAATTTTAGGGGCTAATATTCACAGGTGGGCTACTCTTCCATTCTTTTTCCAAAAAAAAAAAATTGCCAATTTCCATTTTTCTAAAAAAGAATTCGCCCAAATTTTGTAGTATAAAATTATTTTACCTTAAAAATATACAATATTGTATATTTTCTAATATAAAATAATTATAAATCTAAACATTTTTACAAAATTATCATGAAATTTTTTAAAATTTGGATATTAGTGACTAATAAGATTCACTAGGTTGCTAAACTTTAAGATAAACTTCCATCCTTAAAATTTTCCCTGGACACTCTCCCACGGTTTAGCGCACATTTTGGTTACAATTGAAACTTGTGTCGTAAATTTTATTCTAAGTTTCACAAAGCTAAGTTTCAATTGTCTCACTTAGAAATAAGAGTCTCTTTGTTGTCATTTCACAGTATTCATGTTGATTTTGTGTATTGTGCATTCTTTTGGGTTGTGTTGATGTTATCTAAGTGTGAGATCACTATTTGAGGAATTTTTTGCATGTCTTGTTCTCTCTTGTCTCACTTATCACACACCTAGTTATTTTCATAGCTTCCATTGTCTTTGCAACTTGCTAACATTTCTCCCTCCTAGAACTGTGCACTACATAGTCTTAAGTAACAATGAAGCATCCTTTGCCTCTTGGAACTTCACATTGTGTAGTCCTAGAAGACATCCTTCTCCAACTTCACGTTGAGTAACCTTGAAGTCTATACTATCTCTCTCATTGCTTAATCTTTCCAACTGCATAGTTAATGATTCCTCCTACCTTGTCTTATGCATTGCATAGTTGCAATGGAGAGTGGGGTCATCTTTGTGTCACTTTCATGCACAATAATTCATTCTCCTAAGCTTCCTCTTCAACTATTGTGCATTTCATAGTTACAGTGTGTAACCTTCCCTCCCTATATCCATAACTTTCTCAAATACGCAATCGTTTCATCTAGTGGGCCTCCTACTTCACATTGTGTAGTTCTAGCGAGAAGTGACCCACTTCTATGTCACTACAATCCTCAACTGCACAATCCTTGGAGTCCGCCTCTCAATAAATATACATTGATCAGTTATAGTAGCTAGACATGCCCCTCTTGGCAGCATAGTAATTGTATATCTTGGGGCTTTCACTTAATATATGAAGCTCTCAGAGCTAGAACACTTTCAAGTATACGTCGTGAATGATTGTGAGACTACTATCTCATTGTTTTCATTGCATGTTTATGTTAACACATACTAAGGAAAATGAACTAATTCATTCACTTTAGTATGCATCTTTTTTAATGTTCATTGTTACTTAATTTTATGATCGTTGTTACTTTGTGAACTATTTTGTAGGTTAACTACCGATTCTTTCCATGCTCTTTTGTGTCTCTTTTAGGATATTACTATTACTTTTCTTCTAGAGGTGCACTCTTCCTTCTCCCTTTCGTGAATGAACCTTATATACATTGCAATTACATGCCCCATAGTGTCAACTTACTCACTTGTTAGAAATATTTTTTTATAATATATTATGTTCATATTGTTGCCATGGAAAGTTCCTAAGGAAAATTGCAACTAGCCTTATTTCCTAGTTTGGGCTCCTACTCCAAATGGTGTGAGGTCTAGTTTGGAATTCATACCGGGAGGCCTCCTTGGTTGATGTATTTCTATCACCATCAACATTAGGTGCTAGAAGGAGGGAAATGTAACAATTTGATCTCATTGAGTTTTTTTTTAATCTCTTGTCTTCAATGGCTCATTCCCAAATCATACTCCCTGGATGTTTTTCTAATATATTCAATCCTCGTGGAAATTTTTTACAACTTGTCTCAATTAAGGTTTGATGGAAAGGGTGAAATATCCATAGCCAAAAATACATCTCATTTTCTATTTTTTTTTTAGTCTCATCAAATCAATTGTGAATATGTTTATTGTAAATTATTCACCCTCACTCTTGAAGGTTGAGTTAAATTATGGTGTGATACCTTACTATCTGCTTCTATTCATTCATTTGAACAAATTTTCAAGGAGCCTCATCAATACTTTGATAGGTATGATTACTAAGATTTTGATAAAAATAATTAGTCAACTTAGAATGAAGCCTAATGAATCAATTGAGGATTTTACTAATACATTTCTTCACCTATGTTATGAGTTTCATAAAGAAGATATGGATTGGGATTTCTTCAATGAAAGGTTTCAATGTTGGGTTCAAATATCCTTGAAAAAATATAAATCATATTTTATTAATCATGAGACACCTCCAATTTCAAAGGAGGAACCTTATTTTCTTTTTTTCCCCTGTCCTCCTCTCTTTTCCTTTCCTAATAAGGTAGTCTCTCATGTTATTGTTGAAGTTGGGAAATTTGAAAGTAAAATTTTTTATCTTCTTCTTCCACCTTATTTTTCTTCCCATGGTCAAGATATTATTTGAGAAAACTTTCAATCATATAATAAATTCATAAATCCTAAGGTGGAGTTTGATCCCATGACTTTTCAAGATCACAATGCACATAATCCTAATTTTGAATCTGTTTCAATTGAAAGTATTATTTATTCATAGGATACATGTCATCCTCTATCATCTACATTTGATAGCTTTTTGTATGTTAATTCACTTGATCAATCTACTTTATGAGCATGTTCTTCATATAATCTTGATCCTTAGTTTTCTGGTCCAAATTGTGATGAGGTACAAGGTGGTCACATTCCACAAGTAGAGGAGAAAATAGGTGAAGATAATTGTGATCTCTCTTCCTTATTTCAAATTCCTCTATGTGAAGATGTTTTTTCTTCATTCTTGGCTGACCTAGAATCTTTTTATCTTGTCAATTAGTCAAATGAAATCAAATCTCTTAACCAAGAGAAACCCTTGGAAAATCATCATTTTAATGAACATGATACCATTGATGAATGCCCAGGTATATCAACCAAACTTTTGATTTCTCAAGAATATATTCTTATAGGAACTTCTTATTCAACTTACTATCCCTTATGTTGTTGGGAAAAATACTGACAGGGGGGGGGGGGTGAATCAGTATTTAGTGCAGAATGAAAACTTTTTACTTTTTCTTTTTCTAAAACCCATACACTACTTTACTGAAGCCAACTCGCGTACACACGTGGATATCCTTAATAAAACTCGTGTATTAACAGAGATCTCATTATGCTGATAATTATTTGCTTAGATCATTACATAATTCATTCATTAGATGTTTAGTAAGCAGTAAACATGTGCAGTAAGAACAAAATAAATCATCACACATAAGCAACACACATGAACACTAGGATTTAAGGTGGAAACCCAATTCGGGAGAAAACCACCGCTATCGTCGTCTCAGTCTTCAATATTTTATTATAAAGAAAACATCGTACAACCATGTACTGGCGCAGACTCATACCAGCACGCAGGCATCCACCTGCAGAAGGCTACAACCTTCTCTCGTTTACCAGCCTCTCCTGGAAGGGAGATACAACCCCCTGCTCTCGTTTACCAGCCTCTCCTGGAAGGGAGCCACTACCCCCTGCACTCGTTTACCAGCCTCTCCTGGAAGGGAGCCACTACCCCCTGCACTCGTTTACCAGCTACCACTGGAAGGGAGCTACAACCCCCTCACTGAAGGCTTCGACCCTCAGCACCACCATGGACCATGTTTCATCAATTTTCATATTGGATCCAACAGCTTCCATTCAACACATCTTGTAGGCCACTTTTCATCATATTTTCAGACTGGACCCACTCCACACATTTAAGCTCAACACTCATCAAACTGAAACTTATAACTCCATCAATTCATTCATTGAATCATCGACTTGATCTTCAATTAACATACTCAGTAGCATATTCATCATTCAAACAACCCAGTTCTGTATGAATACATCATTGAAAGATAACAGTAAAACAACAAAACAGATCAGACATTTCATTCCACTTACTTCAGCAAACCCTAGATTCCATACGCGCTTTTACTTCACTGAACCTGCGTATGTACGCGCTTTCATGCACACCAAACCACATATACTTCTGTGCATTCTTCATAAAACCCTATCTTCCCATACGCGCTTTTCCTTAAGAATACTCGCGTATACACGCGCTTTTACTGAAGCGAACCTGCGTATACATCTGTAACTTTTCAGGATTGTGCAGCTCTTCAGATCAGGTAAGCAACTCAGATTTCATCCTTTACTTTAGAAATTATTTTTCCTCATCTCAGATCTAAACATTCCATAAACAGATCTAGAAAATACATATACATTTCAGATCTAGAGATTCTTCTTCATCATTTTCTTCATCCATCATCGTATTCATAAGTGCATCATAGATTCAGATCTATGAATCAAGAACATAGTTCATCCATGCAGATATTCCTTAGAGAGATTTATTCATTCACAACCCTTACTCATGCACCCCCTTGCACCATGATCTTCTTCTCCTTATATAGATTTAGCCTTTGTCAATACCATGAGCCAAAACTACACCACTTCCGATGGTATTCCTGGACGGGATCAAATAGATAATCCAACGCTCAATACAATGGGTCAATACCATGGTAATGCCCCTTGGTATTCTAATTTTGGAGCGCAAAAGGGCATACGCGACTTGTCACGTACTTTCCCGCGTGCATACGCTACTTCGCCTTTACAAACCTGCGTATGCATTGTGACATACTATTTTCATCATTTCTCTGGCCCTTACAGGAATTCCTTTCTTCATTACATCTGCACTGCTCTGTAGATACATCAGACTTACATCATTAATAAACTCATCAAGTCAATTTCCATCAAGGACAACTTCATCAAGCAGTTTCCATCAAAGTCAACACATTGTATCACATTGCCAACAATCTCCTCCTTAACTCATCAAGTAGATTTCCAACAAGGACAACTTCATCAAGTAGGTTGCCATCAACTTCATCAAGTAGGTTGCCATCAAGGACAACACATTGCATCATATTGCCAACAATCTTATTTCATCAAGTAGGTTGCCATCAAGGACAACACTCTTCATCATATTGCCAACATATGTCCTACTGCTTGTAATGAATTAACTTGTGATGAAAATGTGCCATGTTGTTCGAATATACAATATGAGGAGCTGAATTTTGAATTGGAATAAGGCAGTGATGTCATCCATTATGAAGAAGAAAACAATGAAATCATAGACCATCCATTGCTTTCCTTTCAATTTCTAGTCTTGCATAAGGATAATTCTTTAGTTTGGGTTTCTCTTGAGATTTATATAATATATACATCCTTAGATATGCACTCAGAAGAATCTTATGACTTGAGTAATATGTTTCTTCAGATTGAAAAATATGATCAAACCAGTAATGTAGATGGATGCCATCTATATAATAGTGATATTATTGAAATAACATATAGTGATTGTCCACATGCGATTCATGATCTAAACTGGCTCTCAAATATAATTATTCAACATTTGAAAGTTCAAGGAATTTTCAAGAAGTCAAGGCAGTTCAACTCTCATTGATGGTTATGTCAAGTTCTCACTATCCTGATGGGTTCCGTGAACTAAGTCATATCTGAATTTTCTCGCATGATTCTTTTCTCTGCGTTGTTTCAATGGATGCAAACTCATGGTTGAAAGATTTGTGTTTTTCCAAGGTATTTTTTCTAATTTTCAAGATTGAGTTTAGTAGAAAAATTTTGAGGTCTAAAATGGGCCTCAAAAGAAAAATTAAAAACCAAAATCAACTTTATAAGAACCAATAGGATTTAAAATGATGATGTCAACCATGGGGGATGATTCACCATTTTTGGAGTGAAAAAAAAAAAAACTATTTTTTCAACTCTTATTTTCAACTTATCTCCCTACATTTTTACTCAAATTTTGAGTGACAACACTCATTATATGTGGAATTTAATTTCATATCCAAGGAGTACCCATGTTTCATACATTCAATGGGGCTTGCTACACAAAAAATTCTAAATACATGAAAACCATTATTTAAATCATGTGTTTTCATGTATTTCTCATTGTTTGTGTAGAAAAATCCATCAAAAGTACACAACAAGGGTACGCCTTAGATGAGGAATTAAATTATGTATTTAACAAGTTCTTATGCTCAAAATTTGAGTAAAAATGTAGGGAGATAAGTCGAAAATACGAGCTGAAAAAAAAGTGTTTTTATTTTTTCCTTCTAAAATTTGATGATGTAATCTAATATTATTTTATTATTTCCACTATTATTTTATAATATTCATTAGGAGGTCCATTTTAAACTTCAATATTTCTCTCTAATATTTTATAATATTCATTAGGAGGTCCATTTTAAACTTCAATATTTCTCTAATGTTTGATTAGATTGAGGTTTTGGTTCCAGTTAATTCATCTTCATGTAAACCTCTTACATCAAACGCATGACTGGAATATATATCTTTCATGAATGCATAGAGCTATAAAGCCTATCATTCTAATTATCAAGATAAAAGTCATCATTGGCCAAAGAATTCATATATGTTAAGTTCTTTTGTGAACAATCAACTCCTAATCTTTATTTTGAATGTTATGAAGCTAATCATTTTTGTTCTAGCCCAATCAATCCTTTTGAGTAGTATTCAATTCTTCAATAATTTAGTGGATCAAAATCACCATGTTGATATAGATATTATATTTGAGTTGAAATATCTTTATAAACTTTTGTCAGCATGTTATTCTAATTGGTTTCATATTTTTACAAGGCTAGTAATTGTTTTTAATTCCCAAATCTTTCACATTACTCGTCTAGTATCAAATTTTTAATGCCTCCTCCCACATTTACCCACTTTGACAACCCTAGAGTTGAGTGTCACTATGATATGACCCGACCTCCAAGTTCCAATTATGGAAATGGGTCCGATTAATTGACAACTTATAGCCATCCCTCAGGGACTACAGACCACTCAGGAGCCTGCAAACCATTATGGTGATCAATCCATGAGTTGGAACTCTTTTTCACAAGAGAAACTCCCCAACCACACCCATAACACTACCTGCACGCGGTTGGGAGCCTATACTTGCACACATAGTCTTGAATGCCAATGGTTATGACACAAATTCCTCATTTCACATGCGGTCATGAGAGGTATGCCACCTTTTCAGGAAAGCCTCTAGACCACTACCCATAATTGCCTATAACTTTCCATATTCATGAAAATAAGGATAAGAATGCTAAAAAAACAAAAACTTGAGCCAAATCTTGACTAATACATGCCTAAGGCAAGATATACATTTCATCAAACATATGAAAAACATATAAGCTACAGTTCATGAATGCATATATGATCATAAAGTTATCAACTTCATCTAAGAATCACCAATTGTCTTCTCAAGATATATACAATAACACTTTTTATCCCATGCATTCATTAATGATATTGTAACATATCAAATCATGAACAAGATCCATAACTAGAGCACATCATAAAACCATGCATATAACCAGCATATAACTAGAATATAAACAATGACGAATCAGCCATAAGATCGCCATAACAATGAATACAAGTTTTCATAGATCACAATAAGAAAATAGGTCATATTAATATATGAAAATTCCAACCAAGTGAGGGACTTCTACGTACCACCAAATATCTCTTTCAACCATTCACCCTCATTCCATATTCGAACCTTGAATGTGGGATCATCTGGGTTAAACCAAGATAAGGCCAACCAGGGCTTCTAGAGGACATACCACCTCAACCCTCAAGCATAATGATATCACCTATATGGTCTAGACATCACTAACATTAACGAGATTGGTCTCTACCCAAGCTATCTAGGGCTCTAGGAACTAGTAACTCAACCCACATCCTGTAGGGAACCCAAGTTGTTTTAGGGATCTAAAGATTTTGTCCCAACCCACAACCTCCAGGGACCAATAAATCAACCCACAACCTCTAGGGAACCCACATTTCTTTAGACCTCCAAATAATTTGTTCCAACCCACTGCCATAGGAAACCAAAGAACCAATTAGAAACCCAATGGGGAGCCCACTACACCATAGTTATCCTAGAAATGGCAAGGCAAGGCTGAAGCCATTGTCAATCTAGAAAAATATCCATGCCAATGAAAGCAAATAACCAAGGAAACACATGCATATACCATGCATCCAATGATCAGCAAGGAGATCATGCATGCAACCTATTACCTGCAAAGTAACCCTATTGTATATGCTGATCCAACTATCTCATTGTACTTCCTTGCTCTCCTTGCTTGATTTTTCCAAATCCAAGTGAATCCTAAAGTGCTCTAAGGATGCTCCAAAAATGCTCTAAGTGTGCAAGAGCATAAGGGAGCCAAATGCTAAAACTGAAAAAATCCAAGCCAAAAACTGAGAATTGTTTCTATGATGCCTTTTTATCATTTATGTATTATTTTTATTAATTTTACTTCATTTTTCCTCTAATTTCCTTTTCATGCAAATTTGTGTCTCTTCACCTTCATTTTCTCCTATTTTCCTTTATTTTCAAAAGTAAATTTCATTTATTACCTTTTCGCCTTGGCCAATTTCCATAAAAATTAATTAACCACAAGTGATGCCCACTATAATGTTTTTCCCAACATTCAGCTTGGAATACATGTCCCATTAACTTCATCTTATTTTATTTACATGGAATATCAACTAAGGGCTATTACAAACTCTTCCCCCTTGGGGGAACACAATATTTAGTGTCCAATGATGCTTATAGCCAGAAAAACATGTTTCCCATGGAGCTTTATAACACATATTGATGCAACATTTACATCATACTAGACTATTGAAACCATTAACACCATATTGCTTATTGGAACTTTATAACACAACTCATTGCAATATTTACAACATACTGCTTATTGGAGCTTTATAAGATAACTCATTTCATTATTTACAATACACATTCATAAAGAAAATAAAATAAATTACATAAAACAAACACTTCTTCTCAACCAACAAATAAGGAAGGATATAAATCTCACATCTGATCAGCCATATCCCATGTAGCTTCATCGAGCCCAAGGTGCTTCCACTACACTTTAACTTTCTTGATTGCTCAGTTCCAGAGCTTGAGTTGTTTCCACTACAAAATTCACTGAGGTTTTGGAAAGAACTCTCCCTCTGGTTCCACCTGCAATATAGACCAATCAATCACATGATTAGAATCTTGAACATATCTCTTAATCAATGAAACATGGAAAACATCATGGAATTTCACTTTTGGCGGAAGTGCAAGTCGGTAGGCTATTGGTACAATCCTCTCAAGGATATCAAAAGGCCCACAATATTGAGGTATCAGCTTGACACATGCTCCAATCCTCAATGAGCTCCTTTTGGGCTTGATGTATAAGTACACGTGCTCCCTGACTTAAAAATCCTTGAATTCTCTATGATGATCTGCATAACTCTTATACCTCTCATGTGATGCCTTTAAATTCCTTTTAATAACCTGCATCTCTTGTTCCATATCATCCAACATATTCAAACTAATTAGCACCATGTTCACTTGATCACTCTAGCTTATAGGAGTATTGAAACTCTGCCCATAAAGAGCCTCAAATGGACTCATACTCAAGGATTCCTTATACAAATTATTATATGCAAACTTCACCAGTGGAAGATACTCCTACCACCTCGTCTATTGATGCATGACTTACATCCTCAACATATCCTCAAGAATCATGTTAAACCTCTCTGTCTATCCATATTAGTGTGGATGATAAGATGTTTTGAAACCTAAATTTGTCCCCAGGCCTACAAACAACTCCTTCCAAAACCTATAAGTGTACCTGGAATCTATTAGAAAATTATATATAGAAGAGCAATGGAACACATAAAATATGCAGAAACACAAACATAGAAAACATATAAAACAAGAGAGACATAGATATACGTGGTTCACCTAATTTGTGCTATGTCCACCCCGAACAACCATTACTTCCTTTATATTATCTAGCAATATGAAGAGACACAAACTAGAGCAGATCTGTTGTAATATCCTCTACTTTATCTCACAATCCCTGTTTCTATTTCTCGCTCATAATACACATACAATACGAAACCAAAATACAATACCCTCATATAAAACGAGGGGTTGCTTTCTAGGGAAAAAACCCCTACATTAAACATAACTTCTACTGTCAGATCATCCGCCTAATGAATGACCCAGATTGACTATGAAATTATGATATTTTACAAGTCAATTTTACATTTGTTTTTAGCTTCGGGGGTGCTTCCCTCGAAACCCCCGCTAGGGGACCGCTAGCCCTCGGACCCCCCAGTCGGGGGGGGGGGGGAGCGTCCCTTGGGACCCCTATGGTGGGGACAAGTCCCCCTCACACCTCGCGCATGGATGGGTGTACAGTATTCATGGGGTATACATCCGGCTTGAACAAAGACCTCTGAATCAGGATGAAAATCAGGCTCCACACCCAACCATCTCCCACTTGGAGACTGATTGTAGCAACTCCATCCTTGCTTCATTTGCTATACAATGAATCCACTTTGGACCTAGTTGTTTCTCATCTTCATCATCATACTTGAAGACCAATTTAAACTAAGAAGAATCTCAATTTCTCCCTGGTTACAAATTTTGTTAACACATTTGTAGGATTTTGGCTAGTGTGTATCTTTTACAGCTTCAACTGTCCATCTTCCAATATTGATCGTATGAAATGGTACTTGAGCTATATGTGTTTAGTCCTGGAATGAAATACTGATTTCTTTGCAAGATGAATGGCACTCTGGCTATCATTGTATAACCTTCTCATCTCCCGCTTCTTACCCAATTCATCCATAAGCCTTTGTAACCAAATAATTTCTTTACTAGCATCTGTAGTACCATCATAATCTTCTTCTGTTGTTGAAAGTGCAAAACACTTTTCATTTTTGAAACCTAATTGACATTTTTTCCACCTATAGTAGATATATACCCTGTAGTGCTCTTCTTTTTATCTCTATTACCTGCCATATCTGCATCAACATATCCCTATAGAGCAATGTTTGAACCACCAAAGCATAATGCTTGATTTGTGCTACCTCTCAAATATCTGAGAATCCATTTCACTGCCATCCAATGTTCTTTTCCTGTATTTTTCATGTACCTACTTAAAACTCCCACTACATGTGCAATATCAGGCCTTATGCAGACCATTGCATACATTAAGCTTCCAACTACTGATGCATATGGAACTTTAGACATATAATCCATTTCTTCTTGGGTGTTGGGGCACATCTCCTTAATAAGTTTGAAATGGCTAGCCAAAGGTGTACTAACTAGTTTGGCATTCTGCATATTAAATCTTTCCAACACCTTTTGTATGTACTCATTCTGAGACAATGTTAATTTGTGATTTTTCATGTCTCTAGTTATTCTCATACCAAGGATTTGTTTTGGAGCTCCCAAATCCTTCATTGAAAATGAATTTTCCAATTTTTATTTGAGCACATTTATTTCCTGCATGTTAGACCTTGCAACAAGCATGTCATCTGCATAAAATAACAATATAATATAGCTTCCATCAATTTTCTTTTTCAGATAAACACAACGATCAGAGTGACATCTAGTATAACCTTGTTCAGACATAAACTTGTCAAATTTTAGATACAACTACCTTGGAGCCTCTTTTAAGCCATAAAAGCTCTTCTTTAACTTGCACACTAATTTTTCCTTCCCTTTCACCTCATATCCTTGTGGTTGTTGCATATAGATCTCTTCCTCCAAATCTCCATGGAGAAATGTTGTCTTTACATATAACTGTTCAAGATGCAAATCTTCTGCTGCTACAAGACTTAAAATAGTTCTTATTGAAGTCATCCTAAAAATAGGAGAAAATATTTCATCAAAGTCAGTACCTTTCTTCTGTTTTCCTCCATCTTCTTCCTTCAACCTGTAGACCCACTTATTCTGCAATTTTGTTTTACCTGCAGGTAACCTGACTAAGTCTGAAGTCTGGTTATGTATTAAGGTGTCCATCTCTTCTTTCATGGCTATCTCCCACTTCTTCCTATTTTCTACCTACATTACATTATCATAACATTCGTGTTCACTAGAATCAGTCAACAATAAATAATATAACGAAGGAGAGTATCGTTCAGGGGGTCTACTTATCCTGGTAGATCTTCTAACACCACTTTCAAGTGTTTGAGGTGCATGTTGCTATTGTGGTGGTTGTTGGTGTTGTGGATGTTGATTATAATTATTATTTTCAGGAACCTTTACTTTTTATGTGATCTCATCAAGAACTGTGTATTCTTTGTTTTCTTTTTCATGTTTCTTTTCCTGCAACTGATTCTTATACAAGACCTTTTCATTGAATGTTACATCTCTGCTCCTAATTATTTTATGATTTTCATAATAATATAAGCGATAACCAAAATCATTAACACCATATCCAATAAAGGTACGTTTCTTTGATTTTGCCTCAAGCTTTGTTCTATTTTCTTTATTAATATGGACAAATGCCTCACAGCCAAAAGACTTTAAAAAGGAGTAGTTTACCTTTTTACTTGTCCATGCCTCCTCTGGAATACCACCATACAAGGAAATTGAATGCCCTCTATTTATTAGATAAACAATAGTATCTATAACATCTGCCCAAAATTGTAAAGGAAATCCTGCATGCAATCTCATGCACCTTGCATGCTCCATGATTGTTCTGTTCATCCTTTCTGACACACCATTTTCTTGTGGTGTTCTTGGAACTATATTCTCTCTACAAATTCCATGCTTTGAACAATACCTATCAAACTCTTTGCTGCAATATTCACCTCCATTGTCTCATCTCAGACACTTCAAATAATTTCTTGTCTCAATCTCAACCAAATATTTCCATTTATTAAAAGTACCAAATACATCAGATTTATTCTGAATACAATAAATCCAACTTTTTCTAGTTTCATTATCAATAAAAGTAACATTATAACGAGAGCCACCAAGAGATGATACCTCAGCAAGTCCCGATACATCTGTATGCACAAGCTCTAATTTTTTGCTCTTATTTTCTTTCCCAACTCTAAGAAATATGAATCTCTTCTGTTTTCCATAAATATAATTCTCACATAAATCCAAATCAATATTATTCAAACCCAACAAAAAATTTCTCGAGTGAAGAATCTTCATCCCCTTTTCACTCATGTGTCCAAGCCTATGATTCCATAATGTTGCATCTGCTCCTTTGGAAGTTAAGGCATTAACAAAATTAGAAATACCATTGCATAAATACAATGTACCAACATTTTCTCGTTTTTCTATTACCACGGATCCTGTAGTGACCTTCTAAGTTTTATCTATGAAATTTGTCACACAACCTTCACTGCCTAACTGCCTTGTTGAAATCAAAGGCAGGTTGTCTAGAGGCAGTAAATTGGCACATGAATTTGCCAATTTTTGTATGACAGTGTGAAACGATTATATATTATACTGAGAGCTCTTGGATTGGAGCTTTGTATGAGATTGTTTCATGATCCATGATATATACATAATATATGATAGTGGGGTTTTTAGCTTTATGCTTTCCCGGTAAAAACATTTGTGTTATGTGTGATTGATCTTTCTTCATGATATTTAAATCGACGATCGTGTTTTAAATTCCATAAAGATTTTTGTAGAAGAAATTTTGTATTTAAAAGCAGCATATAATTGTTATATCAGGAGAATCCAGGCAATACATAATTTGTATTAAAATTTCTACATGGTATCAGAGCACAGAAGATTGCAATTTTGAAGCAGGAGCTGAGTTTGTTGGTGGAATGAATTCGAATTTGCAGAAATAATTTCTTGGTGCTACAGTTGAGTGTTGAACCTTTAGTTAAACTGAGAGGGGGGGGGGGGGGCGGGGGTGAATCAGTTTAACACATTCCTGATCTTTTATAACTTTTCATTAAGCTTATTTACACCTTCATTTCATATCCAATTTAATGTGTGAGTAATCTTACAATGTAAGCAACAAGTGTTAGTATAATATAGCAGTAGACTTAATATGAGAGCAACAGGTATTAAGAAGATGATACATATCATATCGATACATAAATATCATGCATAGAGACACCAGATATAAGTGGAAACCCATAAAGGGAGAAAACCACATCTTATTATTGTTGTGATGCAAAGGCAAGCTCCAACTCCCTCTCACCACTGTTTTTCTGCAGGCACCAACCTACAGGAGGCTCCAACCTCAATTATTCAAGCTACAACTTGCAAGGAAGCACCAACTCCCTTCAATTTTCTGTAGGCACCAACCTACAGGAGGCTTCAACCTCAGTCAGCTACAACTGACAGCTACCAAGCTGCAACTTGATAGGGAAGCTCCAACTTCCTCAATTTAACAAACTGAATGTTTGCTGATTTACCTCAGATATCAACTCTGTTCTGTAGCTTCTCTTTCTGCTCTTCTTTTCTTGATCTTCTCTTCCTTATACTTCTATACTCTGCCTTCTCTATATATTCTCTCTCTCTCTCTATTCCTCCTTGAGCATATCAACTTGATATTATATATAGAAATTCTCACATGACTGTTTGTATTTCACAAGGAATTTGGAGTGAACAGCCATGACTCTTTGGCTTCTGTTTTCTTATTCCTTTTTCAAACTCAATTTTAGAATTACTACAATATGTACAAATTTCCATGCTACAGTGGGATTTTGTCTTTTCCTTAGGATACTTGCCTTTGCATCACAAACAATAAAAAATTAATTACAACATTAACATTCACATTTTTAATTACATATTTCAATTTTACTCAGCTCCTTTTCTGGATTTTGGCTTTACTGGATTTGTCTTTTCCTGCTGCTATTAGGAGTCTGTTTTGCATACTCTTTGTTCACTGTCTTTTGCTTATTTTCAATTTTCTGTGCTTGTACACCTGTCAAATTTGTTCCTGTGCAAATTCTTGTTCACCGTGATTGTATGTCTGTTGTATACATATATCTGCGTTAAAATATATTTCGAATATCACTCCTCTCTTTCTATTTTCCCTACTCATCCATCCAAAAACAACATTCTCCTTTTTGTTTTCTCTTTTATTCAGTTCCCCATTTATTGTAGTTATATAATAGCTGTATGTGCAGCCGCCCTTTAATCAGCCATAACACAACTCTCGACATTTTCAAAAACTGTGGTCAAACCATAATAATAAAAAACTCATAATGTTCAATCTGCTGGTTATTAAACCCAAGGTATTATATAGTGAATAAGTTGAACAAATGAAACGCCATCGCATATAACCTTTATAACCTTTAACAATCCCGATGCATATTATAATATGTACAAGGTCCGTGGAGCCCACAATACAATCAAATGAACGCATACTCCGTACCTGGCTTATCCTCTGGGCTCTTCCATTAAACCTCGGGCAACTTCAGAGAGCGACCACCGTTAGATATCAAGCCTCTGGATCAACGGTGTATGTTAATTTCGCTCCACGTCTTCAGTCGAGGTATAACGCACGAAGGAGCACTTTAAACAATGGTTTTGAAATGTCGGTCGGGACACGTGTTATCAATCCTGTGGAATCGCTGCCCATTCCTCTAATACCTATTTATGACGAATGGTGGTGCAAAGAAACCACGGTTTCGCTCCAACCCACCATTACTGTTCACTAGTCTCGGTTCCGCTCCTCTCCTACGCTCCAGGTTCCGCTCAGGGTTTTAATTTAATAGTTCAATACACCGTTTTAACGCTAATTCCTTCGCATTAACACTAACTCTGGGCAACATCAAACATGCGCTGGTTCCGTCTTATTTACACAAGGTTCCGTCCGAATCTCCATTTTATTGTCGCTCCGTTACATAGTTCATACATACACAGGATATGATTCTCAGACTTTTATATGTATATAAATAACGCCTGGCTTGGAATTTTATAACTACTCTGCCTCTGCCTCTGACTCTGCTGCTTCTGTCGCTCTGCCCCTGCCTCTGTTGCTTCTGATAACAGTTCTGCCTCTTATTATATTCGCTTTCTCTGCCTCTGCCTGTCTCCTTTACTTCCTTCATTTGCTTCTTTGCTGTCACCATTGCCATGAAAATAGCTCTGTCTCTGTAGCTATTTGTCTTATGCTCTCTCTCTTTATTTCATGTTTTTTTTTTTTTACTTTTCCTCATTGCCATATTGCCTTATTGCTATTAATGACAATATTTCCAACATTGAGTTAACATCAAAATGGATTTCAATGGATTGTGGCTAGAGTATGCACTCGAGGGAAGCTCGAACTACATTTCCTTGAAGGACAGGATGGAGGTAGTGCTCAAAGATAATGGCTTGAAGGAATTCATTGACATTGATGTTCCTAAGTCCAATTTGACAAATGTTGCATTACTTGATGCATGCAAAAAGAAAGTGGCAAAGGTGAGGAGGATTCTATTGGAAGGTGTACAAGACCAAATTTTCTCAAGCCTTCATGGGAAATCCACACCATATGTTATGTGGAAGGCTTTGACGAATCTTTTCCAAAGAAGCAATGACCATAGGAAATTGGCACTCAAAGATAAAAATAGGAAGATCAAGATGGAAAAGGGCGACAACATTCCAAAGTATCTCACGAAGTTTTTCCAATGTTGGGATGAACTGGGGAGTGTGGGAATAACTGTTTTTGATGATTATTTGGGACTTCCTAAGATTTGGCATAGTTATGAAGACTTTGTCAATGGACGGGAAAAAATGTTGGATTGGGAATGACTGTGGTCAGATCTAGTGTAGGAGGAGTTCAGGCAGAACACCAGAGATGGATCTTCATCAAAGCATGATGATGAAGAGGATTGTGCTTTGGTCGCCAACAAAAATAAGGGGAAGGGAAAGAAAATCAATTCTAAATATAGTCTAAAGGCAAGAAGCTAGATTTGTCCAAGGTGAAGTGTTTTCACTGTCATGAACATGGGCATCTCGCTACTAATTGTCTAGAGAAGAAGAAGAAAAAGAAGGTTATTGGAGATGCAGCTGGTGAGGCTCTTGCCTCACAATTTGAACTTGCTTCTCTTTGATCGCATGCATGGTGTAAAGTGCATTGGGATCAGTGTGGTATTTGGATAGTGGCGCTTCCTTCCACATGACGAGAGGCAAGGAGATTTTCAGTGACTTTGAGGAGGAATATCTCCAGATGCATATAGAGATGGGCCACTAGGACGATACAGTGTGACTGGCATTGGTACCATTACCTTTCAGAGGGAGTCACATAAACCATTTCAATTGAAAGATGTTATGCATGTTCCAGGTTTGAAGAAAAACTTGGTCTCAGTCGCAATGTTGGAGGATAGAGGCTATGACGTTGTTTTCAGCAATGGAAAAGCTTTCCTGCGACATAAAACAATGGGTCAAGCCAAGAGGATAGGGATTCGAGTTAAGAATCTCTACAAGCTGGAGGTAGATGGATGCACTGCCATGATGGGAAAGGTAGAAAAAGTGGTGAGCCAGGATGAGGGCGAATTATGGCATAGGCGATTGGGCCATCTTCATCATGGAGCCTTGAAATTCATGCAACAAATATCTATTGGACTTCCAATGGGTACACTTGCTCAGTTAGATCAGTGAAAGGGTTTCACCATGGGGAAGTATTTAAATTCCACCTTTCATGAAAAGGAGAATCGTGCTTCGGTGATCCTGGAGAGAGTTCACACAGACGTGTGTGGACCATTCTCAGTTGCTTCAACAACAAAACATAAGTATTATGTTATTTTTTTGATGAATTTTCTCGTAAATGTTGGATCTTCTTCGTGCAGAAGAAGGATCAAACATTCTCAAAGTTCTGTGAGTTTAAGGCATTCGTGGAGAAAGAGTCGGGGAAGAAAGAGAAGGCTCTGAGGAGCGATAATGGTGGAGAATACATCTCTAACGAATTCAAAGACTTCTACAACAAAGAAGAAATTCGAAGAGAACTCATAGCGCCTCATAACCCACAACAAAATGGGGTCGCGGAGAGGAAGAAAAAATGATCGTGGGTGCAACACGAGTGATATTACATGATCAAGGCCTACCAATTCATTTGTGGAGGAAGAATGCAACATTGCAGTTTATTTGCAAAACCATTGTCCTCATAGAGTACTTGGCATGAGTACACCTGAAGAAGCTTTCACTGGTAAGAAATAGGATGTTTCACACTTTAAGATTTTTGGCTCATCTGTTTATGTGCATGTGACCAAGAATTCCAAGAAGAAGCTGGAGCCGACTTCTGAAGTTGGGATAATTGTGGGGTACACATAAGCACCCCATAATTATCATGTGAATTTTTCTAACAATAATATGACTTTTATGTGACGGGATATAAAATTCGATGAGGGGATAGCCATGCATTTGTCGCTTGAGAGGGAGCTGGAATTACATGCGAAGGAGGAACTATTGGTTCCCAAAGATGAGTCTCTATATGTGGGTCATCCATAGGAGGAGGTTCATGGAGTGGAGGAGTCCACTCACGCATATCCAAACATCAGAACTGGTAGAAGGTGTACCACAAAAGCTGATAGGCTGAGACTTAATGATGTGTAGAATATAGGAGCCCCTACTTCACTGCGCATACAAAGACAGTCTCCTGACAAATTTACTGGACACATGTCTCTCATGAGAAAATGTATTGTGACTGAGCCATCTTCCTTTCAGGAAGCAGTGCAGGAGCCCACATGGGTAGATGCAATGGTGGAGGAGTATGACTCCATTGTAATATCCCAAATGGGAAATAACAGCAGTATTAAAAAATATTGCAAAGAAATAACACAGTTCAGCTAAGTAAGAGTAGGAGGCCAATATGGAGAGTCTTCTTTAGCATTTAGAACAAAAAATTAGATGTATAATGAAGCCCATAAAATTCATAAGAGGAAATAGAAGTCTCCAATGAAGAAATATCCTCAAAAAGAGGTGCAGCAACCAGACATATGAACCAAAAATTCCTTGACAACGTTATTTTTATTAGGTTGAAATAGTTGTTGATTACAACTTAGATCTAGAGAAAAATAATGCATGAAAATTCAGATCAATGACATATCCATACATTATAAAGGTTCTCCTTCAGATACCCCTTTGGGTTTTCAGCAATACATGAAGCACATAGAGTAGATCTGAGATCTAAAAGCTACAAATCTGCATAAATCTTTAGAATTATAGGAATATCCATATCTTATATAATGTATACAATAATATGATCCTATTCAGTGGATCTCACAGGTGAAGGGCAGATCTGAAACACATGAAAAACACTCCTCCAAAATGTTATGCCAAAAGTCCCTACAACAGCACCTACAAAAAAACGCAGATCTAGAAGTGAAACTATGCTGTAGGGTTCAAGATAGGTTTGGCCTGATGCTAAGATATGGATCTGATGCTCCAATGATCCAATACTCTCTTTCCAATGGAATAGAAGACTTTCCCATTGAAAAGAGGCACTAGAATGATCTAGATTTGAGCAGATATAACCTCCACTTGTTGTAGGTTACAAAGACAACCAAACCCTCAATAGGATCTGTGTTGTAGTTGGAAGAAGAAGCTTGGCCTTCAGCCTGATAGTGGACAAGAAAAGCAAGACTCTTCCAAGAGGCCTCTCAAGGAAAGAGATGGGATTCCTAAACAGGAAATCCTTGTGCTAAACAACACTATTCTCTGCTAAACAATAAGGAGAATGAGATATGTCTAAACAGACAATATACTCTGAAAAATGTAATCACATCAACAACCTTCTCATGCTGCCATCCTCTTCCTTTTATAAGTTGAGAGCTTGCAAACCCTAAACCACCTTCATTGAAATGGATCCTTTCATATGAACCACCTCCCTCTAAAACTATGATGTGCATCATTGATGGCCACTCCTCCAAGACATCGTTGTTGATTTGGTCATGGTTGACCCAATCAAAAGTTTCAACCCCTTTCACACCTAAGGGTGCTCATTTACATAGCCCAGATTTAGATTTGTTCACATGTAGCATTGATTTATTTTCTGTTTTTAGGATTTTTATGATCCTCCTTTACAATTTATTCATGTAACAGAAAAGCAATACAAAATTGAATATTCCCATTAGCTTAGGAATAATTGGGAATATTACAGTCCTCCCCTCCAAAATGTTGCTTGTCCTCAAGAAACTGATAAGGTGAGTGTTGTAGCTCATCTCCTCCCCCTTTGGTGACACAAACATGAGTTAACCTTCTTCCACAAGCCAAGTGTTCACCAAACCATTCCTCCATAACTTGCTCCTCCAAAATTCTCATGAGATGCAAATAGTCCATCCCATAAGGAGACAATAGATCACAAGAAACAAACATGGTTTTCCCAATGTTCTCCCTGAAATATGTATCATAAGGTACATGGAAAATATCCATCCCATAGGGAACATACATACCTCCCCTACTTCCTCCATACATCCCCATAAAAAGTACAAGTACATCATCAATGTAGGGGATCAAAACAATGTACATACAAACAGAAATTTGTGCAAATGGAGGTGAGTCATAGTCCCATAAGTGGAACCAGCGCAGTGCATCTCTTGACTGCATTAGATCAAGATGTGGTGAGTGGTTTCCCTACCACTTAATTGCTGCTCATATCATCTCACCATGGCTGAAAGTGTGAGATATATTTGGTGCCTTAGGAATGCACCCATCATGATACAAAATCTCCCTTTGTCCACCAAGGGAGTGGCCATGTTCAGAAATAGTTTTGGCCCAAAGTTGGCAGTGAAGTTTAAAAGGTACAACACTCCTCCTTGGAGTCATGGCCTCCATATACATGGTACAAAAACACATACAATCAGAAAATAAAACATGATTTTCATAAGTATGCTCTTCACCAATAATCCTCCTCAGACAAATGGAGTGGTGCATAGATCTATCTCCTCTTCCAAAAGTAGGAAGAGAAGGCTGAATTAAATCTCTCATAGTTTTATGTTGCTGCTCCATCTCCACATGGTGCATGCATCTTCGAAAATGCTGATATAGTTCTCCTTCAAAGCCCTCCCAATAGTAGCTCCTCATGATGATGTTGTTTAGCTTTATGGAATATGTGTGGCTGAAACAGAACTCTTCATAAGCCCTTTGTAGCAACTTCTCCTTCAGCTTGGAGGCTCTAGAAAATAAGATCATACAATGATCATAGATGACTCCATCTTGGACTAAATATCCCCCCTCATGTAGCTGGTCATCAAGAATCATGCATGTGTAAAGATCCTTGGAATAATCCACCAACCGTTGGGATTTCTAATATGGATCTAGACTCCTAAAAAATGACAGTGTTGATGATCTATCAACTGAAATGTCTGTCGTTTGGCTGATCCTTTCTTTGAAATATCATATTCCAAAGGTATGTGTTGGAAGGTCATCCCTTCCCCCCTTCTCCTCCTTGACATACCCTATGCCAAGTGTATATGATGGAAGGTTGAAATCCCCTCCTTGTTTCCCTTCTTGTATATGCACATGCTCAAATGAAGATGGAAGTTTTTGGAAATCAGTCTCCCATTGAAGACTATCATCTATCCAAAACCCCCTTGGTCTTGCAAAAGTATGCATGTGAGGCCACCATCTCCTACCATGTATGGAAGATTTCTCTCCAAATGGGTTTGCCTCCTGATTCTTCATAATCAAGGATTGCCTTCCCTGCTCCATGATGGTGTCATTCTTCATCCTTGCAGCATCTTTTCTCAGCACAGTATGAGATGAGAGAATGGATAATGGTGATAAGGGAAAAATAATTTCCCTCCTCTTGAGCTTTCCCTATACTCTCAACATTGCAGTATGGTCTTCTAGTTCTCTCTTCCTCCTTGGATCTATGAAAGGAGCATCTATGCATGAAACATCTTTCACCAAATATGAATCAGGTGATCTCCCAGGTGTTTTACCACAAGATAATGATGTCTCATGGCCCATTCCCATGTGAATAACAGATGGGAATATCTTATGACTGCTTCCACTGCGCAAATCCAGCTCTGATCTCTATGTGGAAGTCTCATGATAATGGGGTGCCACTCTTATGGATGCAAGAGTGCTTTTGATTGGAGAAATTTCCCCATCTTTTCCTCCATGTAATAGTGGATCACCTCCTATCATGACAGCTTTGTGATCCTTCCTCTATTCTCCCTCTCCTTCCTTCTGCAAGATCTCATAGTCTAAGGTGCTTCCTTTAGATTTAGTTAACTCATGAACACCCAACATCTCGTTGGTGTCAAGAGTCTTGATCACAAAGGACTGATCTGTCATAGTGTGTGTTCCCAAAACTGTATGCAATGTTGGAACACATTCCCTCCATTGTTTTGTCTCATTTTCTATCATCATAGACACATGTTTCTCATTATCTCCATATGTAGGATCCTTGGGGGCTTCTTGCAAAGATACAAGAGTCATCCTAGTGGAAGCAATTTCTTCACCTCCATCTCCCAATAGAAATAGATCTCCTCTTGCTATCACAGCGTTGGAGGATCTTTTCAGCTCTTATTCTTCCTTCTCCTCATCAATGGAGAATGCCTCCTCATTAAGATATCCTTTCTCTTGATCTCATTTTGAAAATGGAACCCTCATGTCTTCTTCTTGAGAAGAATGTTCTTGCTGAAGTGGGGTCTTTTCCCTTCGAAAATCATGTAGTAGATCTTCAACCCCCTCAACAATGTTTTGGAATGGATTTATCCTCATGGATCCTTCCATCTCATGCAAAGGTTTTGAATTCTTGGGCTTAGTTTGTTCACCCAAAGAAGTTTCAGATGGCTTAAAATCAAATCTTTTCACTAACCTCCTAGTGAACTTTGCATAAGTAAAGATATTTACATTTTTCAATGAAGAAGATTCAAATAACCACCAGGAATAAGCCTTACCTTGGAGGTACATCACTGCTACTCTTATGGCTTCTTCTTCTGAAACTTGATGCAACTGGAAATATGTGTCTAGCTTCTTTACCCAAGACTTGGCTGAGCTCTCAGGTGATCCATCAAATGTAGGTAAAAAAGTCCTACCCATGGTGTGCTGCATGCAACCTCTTCTTCTCTTGTATATGCTAGATCTTCTGTCTTCTTTAAGTTGAAAAAAATCTGGGAAACTTAGGTGCTCTTTGAATCTCTCAGACTGAGATTCATATTCTTGGAGATAGTCACCAAGAGTCTCATCTTTTGGTGTCTCTCCTTCTGCTTCTTCTCTTGCTAGGAATGTAGGCATGCTACAACGTTTTAGATTTGATTGTGTGTCTAAATTCTCACACACGTAATATGAAGAACTGGGGCTTTCTTCATGTAAAAATCTCTGCAAAGGATCTGCAAGTACTTCCTTCCTCATTCCCTTGATTTCTCTTTTCAGCTCATGCATAGTTTGGAATAGATTTTTTGAGAACTCTTTCCCTTTCATTCTTCCAGATAAATGGGTTTTACCCTTGTATTCTATGTAATCAAACTTCTTCTATATTTCCATTTCCTAAAAAAGACATACTAGATTCTTAGAAAGCACAGGTTGTGCCAAGATGATTGCTCTGATACCACTGTAATATCCCAAATGGGAAATAGCAGTAGTATTAAACAATACTGCAGAGAAATAACACAGTTCATCTAAGTAAGAGCATGAGGCCAATATGGAGAGTCTTATTTATCATTTAGAACAAAAAATCAGATGTATAATGAAGCCCATAAGATGCATAAGAGGAAATAGAAGTCTCCAATGAAGAAATATCCTCAAAAAGAGGTGCAAAAACCAGACATATGAACCAAAACTACCTTGACAACGTTATTTTTATTAGGCTACAACAATTGTTGATTACAACTTAGATCTAGAGAAAAATAATGCATGAAAATTCAGATCTATGATAGATCCATACATTATAAACACTCTCCTTCAAATACCCCTTGGGGTTTTCAACAATAAATGAAGCACATGGAGTAGATCTGAGATCTAAAAGCTGCAAATCTACAAAAATCTTCAAAATTATAGGAATATTTAGATCTGATATGATGTATACAATAATATGATCCTCTTCAGTGGATCTCACAGGTGAAGGGCAGATCCCCAACACATGAAAAGCACTCCTCCAAAATGTTATGCCAAAATTCCCTACAACAACACCTACAAAAAAACGCAGATCTGGAAGTGAAACTACATTTTAGGGTTTAATATAGGTTTGTCTTGATGCCAAGATATGGATCTAATGCTCCAATGATCCAATACTCTCTTGCCAATGGAATAGAATACTTTCCCACTGAAAAGAGGCACTAGAATGATCTAGATCTGATTATATCTATCCTCCACTTGCTACAGCTTACAAAGACAACCAAACCCTCAACAGGATCTGTGTTGTAGTTGGAAGAAGAAGCTTGGCCTTCAGCCTGATAGTGGACAAGAAAAGCAAGACTCTTCCAAGAGGCCTCTCAAGGAAAAATATGGGATTCCTAAACAGGAAATTCTTGTGCTAAAAAACACTATTCTCTGCTAAACAACAAGGAAAATGAGACATGTCTAAACAGAAAATATACTCTGAAAGAAGTAATCACATCAACAACCTTCTGATGTTTCCATCCTCTTCCTTTTATAAGTTGAGAGCTTGCAAACCCTAAACCACCTTCATTGAAATGGCTCCTTTCACATCAACCACCTCCCTCTAAAATTGCGTTGTTCATCATTGATGGCCACTCCTCCAAGACATCACTGTTGATTTGGTCATGGCTGACCCAGTCAAAAGTTTCAAACCCTTTCACACCTAAGGGTGCTAATTTACATAGCCCAGATTTAGCTTTGTTCACATGTGGCATTGATTTATTTACCGTTTTTAGGAGTTTTATGATCCTCCTTTACAATTTATTCATGAAACAGAAAATCAAAACAAAATTGAATATTCCCATTAGCTTAGGACTAATTGGGAATATTACACTCCATTGTCAAAAACAACGCTTGGGAAATTGTTCCAAGGCCAATTGATAAATCAATGGTAGGACCGAGATGAATCTACACGGTAAATCAAGCTACTGATGGGAGTGTTGATAAATACAAGGCCAGATTTGTGGCCTAGGGCTTCTCACAGATTGAGGGGATTGACTGTTGAGCCCTGAAATTGTCTTCTCTTTTGCCAACTTTCACCTCATTTCATCATTTCTTTATCATTTCATAAACCTAAAGATCAATGAGAATGATTAATATTTCTTAAAGGTTGCATACAAATGATTAAATTATTGTACTTTCATGATTTTTGCTGTCTTAATAATTTTCAAACAGTTTAGCTACATAATACAGGCATTCTATAGCCAGTCAAGTGTTCCGCAGCTGTTTTTGTGTTTAAGTATGTTACAGGTGTAAACTGGAGAAAAGGCACACATGGGTGGATTCCAAATCTTCCCTACATGGTTCCTTCTTATCCATGAGGATTGAATTGATAGCTAGAGGTGTCTAAGCCCATGGTCAAAGAAAAGGTCAAAGAAATTGTTTTCTACAAGAATTAGGACTCCTGATTTGCTTTACAACAAATCACGAGTCCCAAAAGAGTGTCAATTCAATTTTAACTTAAATATTACACCTGTACCTATTTTTGTTCGATGTTAGTTATGAATTTGCATATAAATTAATCTCTAATACCGAGAGGGGACGGTTGACACATATTTTATCATTATAGTGATACTCTGTTTTCAAGCATTGTGTTAATAAAAGGAGTTTAACCTTGATGTTGTTTTGAATACAATCTTAAGGAGCTAAAGCATTAATACCGAATTGGTAGCAGAGGGCCCCTACTATTCAAGGAGGTTTTACATGTTTTCTAGCTAAGTTATTATTTTGTTTTATTGTCTTTCCTTACTTAGATTGCTTTCTTAAATCATAGTGTTTTAGCATTTCGTTTCATGTAATCTGCTTAGTTAAAGGATCCTCAGTATACTGCAATTAGTCTCTTTCACAAGCTCTTCGAATAAATATCTATTAAATGAATGGGATTTAGTTGTAATATTTTGAGTTATTAGCATTTCATTTTTTGTTATTTAGTTAAATAGAAGATCCTCATCATACTGCAATTAGTCTCTTTCACAAGCTCTTCCAATAAATCTTTAATTCACAAATGAGATTTAGTTGTAATATTATGACTTATTTATTTTTTCGTTTCATAGAAGATCCTTATCACATTATAGTTAATCTCTTTCTCAAGCTCTTCCAATAAACCTTTAACAAATGAATGAGATTTAGTTGTAATGTTATAAGTTGTTTCAACATTTCATAGGAGATCCTTAATACATTATAGTTAATCTCTTTCTCAAGCTCTTCCAATAAACCTTTATCAAATGAATGAAATTTTTCTGTAATGTTTTAAGTTACTGATTGTTTTAGCATTTCCCTTTTATGTTTTAGGAGATCCTTAATGCACTAGAATTAATATTTTTCACAAGATCTTCCAATAAACCTCTAATTGAATGAATTAGATTAAGTTGTAGTGTTTTGAGTTACTTTTTATTTCATGAATGTTCATTTAGAAGTTGTAATATCCATGGATTAAGTCTCCTTGTTTTCACCATTTTCTAGTTAAGAACAGAACTTGCAAATAAACTCTGTTTTCATTTATTCATTAACATTTTCCTGTTTTGCCTCTTTACATAGATTTAACTTCATCTTTCTAGTATAGATCATAATAATAAGAACCAAAACATAAAAACCCCAAAAACATCAACAAAACACTAAAACAACGAAGTAAGAAAAGGGATACTTAGGCACATACAGTGCATTACACTTCATCAGTTTACTAGCCCTGGTTGATAATTTATGTTAACAATTTAGGACACTAAATTGACTACACATTTTGGCGCTGTTTCTGGGGAAGTGTAACTAGGTAGCCTTATTTCTTGCATCTCAAAAAAAATGACATGCATAGAGAAAGAGATTCTAGGGGTAGATTTATAAGAGGCAAAAGATTAATTCCCACAACTCCACTCACTCCACCAAGACCAAGAATTAGCACACCTCCAACTCAAACCCACATTCCATATTATACTGGTCATAGGCTTCCAGAAATTTTAAGATCAGATATTCAATCAGAAATATCTCCCAGTTCATCTACTGAAGCAATTATAGAAGAAGAAAATCCAAGGACTCCTACAGGAAACATAACCTTTTTCACCTCCACAAGAGAATATATTCCAGTAGAAGAATTAGAAATTCCTACTGAGGAAGAAGAAGAGGACTATTTCTTCAATATACCCTTGCTAGAATAACCAGTAGAACAACTAGCTCTCCAAACTGAACCCTATACCAGTTCGGAAGAATATATCACGACAGGAAGAGGTATAGAAGGAGGAGAAGAGAAAGGAGAAGAATTTAATGGAGAAAACACACTCTTTGGAGGAGGTAGAGGTAGAGGAGGATAAAGAGGAAGAGGTAGAGGTACAGAAGGAGGTGAAGGTAGAGGAAATGCAGAAGGAGGTAGAGGTAGAAGGGAAAATGAAAGCTCTTTTGGATTCCCTATAATAGATGAAGAGACCAATGCAACTATGAAAAATATCTCACCCTCTATTCTTCCAAACTTTCATGGATTGAAAAGTGAAGACCCTGAGACATTCTTATTTGAATTTGAAGTTCTATGTAGAACCTATGATTATCTACAAGATGCTCAAAAACTTAAACTGTTCCCTTCAACATTCAAAGGAGCAGCATTAAAATGGTTTATGAGTTTAATCACTAGGTCTATTAGGACATGGGATGATATGAAAAGAGCATTTCTAGAAATATATTTGGATTACTATATACCAGTCAACCATAAGGAAGAAGTGTTCAAAATGATGAAAAAAGAGGATGAAAATCTGGAAGATTTACTTGAGAGATTTAATTATAACATTAAAAGGGAAAAAATGCAAAACTTAGATCAAGACACCTTGAAAGCTCTTTTGTTGAAAGCAATTAGGGATGAATGGATAGATATCCTGAACATGATGGGGAAAGGAGATATATCTCAACTTTCATTACCTGATATAGTAGAACTATGTATTAATCTCTCAAGAGGAAAATCTAAAATTCTGAAAGGACCAAGAGACCCTACTCTTGCAAGGGCAAGCAAATCTGCAACTGGAATAGTAAATAGAACAAAAAATAGGGAATATTCTTGATGAATTCAAAACTGATATTCTAGGGAGTCTTAGTGAGCAAATAGACACCCTTAAGTTACAAAACAAGTAGAAAGACGAAACTGATGCCTTAGCAATATTTTGTCCCAAATGTAGGAAGAAGCATGCCTTAAGAGAGTGTCCTTTGGATGCAAAAGTAATAGAGAATTGTGCAATTTGTTCAGAAAAGCATGAGACCAAGAATTGTCCCTCAATCCCTGGCCTTAATGTTGTCTTTCAAGAAGAAACAACCACAAATTCCATAGAATCTCTTAATTTTGTCTCTAGAAGACCTTGGTAGGGACCTCAAACACAAGGGTTTAACAATCAAATGTATAATCAACCCCCACAAAATTGGAACTCTTGGCAGCAACCTTGGCCCCAATTTCAAAATCAACCTCATTCTTGGGCTCAAGGAGCACAAAATCCTTATGGTAGGTTCTCTCAGTATTATCAATATCCACCATATTTTCCATCTTATCCACCATATCAAAATTTTCCTCCTCAACAAAATCCTCAGCAGAATCCACAACATCAAAATCAAAATCAAAATCCACCACTTCCATTACCATTTCCTCAGAAACCAAACCAGTTACCTACCCAACCAATACCAAATCCCAACAATAAAAATCCTCAGAATACATATATGATAGAAGGACAACAATTTCCAACCTATTTTATTACTCCTTTAGAACTTAATGATGTTCAACTTAGGTCTGGAAGAATACTTGAAAGGAAGAAGCCTTCTGTAGTTATACAAGAACAAAACAATTCTGAGGAAGATTCTCTACGGGTAAATAAAATTATTGAATAAAGAAAATCTCTTCAAGACCAAAATATTTAAAAATAAAAACAAAAAGAACCAATAATTTCAACTCCTATGTTAGAGCAGCCATCAACATCTACTACTACACCTCCTTTTCCTGAAAGATTACAAATTGATAAAGGTGTGGAGAAACAAATTATGATGCCTAACTATGATTCCCTAGATGAGTTAAGAAATGTTTGTATTAAGATTCCATTATTACAAGCCATTAAAGAAATTCCAATCTTAGCAAAGACAATAAAGGAGTTGAGTATGAAAAAAACAGGAAGAAAAATAAAAGAGATAAAAAGAATACAACTGGTAGGAAAAACAACAGACATAATGATGGGAAATATTTCCATTCAAAAATATCTAGATCCAAAAAATCCATTTGTTAAGATACATATAATTGGAATTGAAATTCCAAACACACTAATTGATCTAGGAGCAGCAATCAATATTATGAGTAGGCAAATCGTGGAAAAACTAAAACTTCCTAATCTTCTTTTTACACCCACACTACTACAATTAGAAGATAGATATGTAATCAAACCAGATGGGGTATTAGAAGACATTCCAGTGTCCTTAGATTCTTGGGAGTACCCTGTGGATTTCATGATTCTAACTCCTAAAAATGATCTAGGAGGACATCCTATTGTACTAGGAAGACCTTGGCTAGCTACAGCTGATGCCTTCATTAGTCGTAGATCCGGTGATATGTACATCTCTGATGGTAGTTCAACCAAGAATTTTAATTTGTATCCTCCAGCAAGAAAAATCATAGAAATAGATGATACTCAATGGATTGATGATGAAGAAGATATACAACCTCTCTCCATTATTTCATAAATTAGTGAAGATAGTCAGATTCTGAATGCTTTAGAAAATCATGAATCTTCTTCAGAATACAAACATGAAAAATTTCAAGAAGAATCCAATATTGAGTTTTTTTCATCAAGACAAATGTCTCTTTACTCTATGGAATAATTTATCAGCTCTACAATTGAGATATTTCCAGGAAAAACTTTAAACATAAACAAAAACCTAGAAAAATTTCAACAGGAAAAGCTAGTCAAATTATTATAGAGACATTCTTTCGCATATGCATGGGAATACACTGATATGAAAGGGATTAACCCTAAGACTTGCACTCATCATATCTACATAGAGGAAATTTGTAAACCAATCAGACAACCTCAAAGAAGGATGAATCCAAATCTTAGGGAAATTGTTAAAGAAGAATTGCAGAAATTGTTAAATGTCAACTTTATTTATCCCATTTCAGATAGTCAGTGGGTTTCTCTTTTGGTGATTGTACCCAAGAAAAATATTAAATGGAGGGTATGCATTGACTACTGAGAATTAAACAAATCTACTCTTAAAAATCATTTTCCTTTACCTTTCATAGATTAGGTATTAGATACATTAGCAGGCAAAAAGTACTTTTCATTTTTGGATGGTTTCAGTGGTTATAATCAAATTCAAGTTGCACTTGAGGATCAAGATAAAACCACATTTACCTGTCCTTGGGGTACCTATGCCTACCTAGTATTGCCTTTTGGATTATGCAATGCACCTGCAACATTCCAAAGAGAAGTATTGGGAATCTTTTCAGATCTAATACATGACTGTGTAGAAGTATACATGGATGACTTCATAGTATATGGAAACACATTTGAAGAAGCCTTAGCAAACTTGGAAAAGGTTCTAAAAAGGTGTAAAGAAGCAAACCTTTCATTAAGTCATGAAAAATGTTTCATGATTTTTACTGAAGGGATTGTCTTAGGACATCATATTTCAGGAGATGGGATTAGAGTTGATGAGTCAAAAGTTGAAGTCATCTCTAGACTATTAGTTCCAAATTGTCAGAAAGATGTTAGGAGTTTTCTAGGATTTACTAGATACCATAGAATATTTATAGAAAAATTCACCACGATAGCATCTCCACTTTTCAAATTACTCACCAAGGACTGTGAATTCAAATGGAATTCTAACTGCCAGTTAGCATTTGAAACCCTGAAAAAAAAATATCAGAAGCACCTATCTT
This sequence comes from Pinus albicaulis, assembly GCA_034641835.2. Lineage (NCBI taxonomy): Eukaryota > Viridiplantae > Streptophyta > Pinopsida > Pinales > Pinaceae > Pinus > Pinus albicaulis. Next base: position 810,588,177 of record CM076569.1, on the reverse strand, counting down.
AAGGGGACCTAACTGGAAATTACCTTTTCACATCTCGATAGATGCCTCAGATACAGCTTTAGGAGCTGTGTTGGGACAAAAATACCTGGTCCCTTATACCATCTACTATACAAGTAAAAATTTGACTCCTTCAGAGTTGAATTATACTGTAACTGAAAAAGAGTTCTTAGCTGTTGTTCATGCTATAAATAAATTCAGACATTATATAATAGGCTATGAAACTTTTTTCACACAGATCACTCTGCAATTAGGTATTTAATGAATAAATCAGTTACTAATGGCAGAGTCATAAGATGGTTATTGATTTTACAAGAATTTAACATCATCATTCTAGATAGGCCTGGAAAACAAAATACAGTGGCTGATTTCCTATCTAGACTCCAAAAAATTAAAGACAATACTCCACTTGAAGATAAATTCCCTGATGAATATCTCTTTGCAATCACTACTCAAACTCCTTGGTTTGCTGACATTGCCAATTATCTAGTTTCAGGAAAATTTCCTTCAATTATGAATGCAAGAGATAAAAGAAAAATCATTTATGACAGTGCAAATTATTCATGGATTGCTAATGAATTATACAAGACAGGTCCATAATTTATTATCAAAAGATATGTTTGAGAAGATGAGATGCCTGAGATTCTCAAGGCATGTCATGATGAACCTTGTGGTGGACACTTTGCTGATAAGAGTACATCTTATAAGATCCTTCATCTAGGATATTATTGGCCATCCCTCTTTAAAGATGCTAAAGAGTATGTCAAAAGGTGTAACAGTTGCCAAAGGGTAGGGAAACCTTCCCCTTCAGGTGAAATGCCATTACAACCTCAGGTACATATTGAACCTTTTGAAAAATGGGCTTTGGATTTTGTAGGACCTATTAATCCTCCGTCAAAACAAAAGAAGTATATCTTAGTTTGCACTGATTATGTTACCAAATGGGTAGAAGCCAAGGAATTACTTTATGCTAACGAAGCATATGTAGTTAATTTTCTTTTTGAGGATATTTTTACTCGTTTTGGTGTCCCAAGAGAAATTTTTACAGATCAAGGAGCTCAATTCACATCAAAGATGGTGGAGCAATTGGTAGATAAGTACAAAATCAGACACAGGAAATCCACTCCCTACCATCCACAATCAAATGGCCAAGTGGAACCTACTAATAAGGTGATTGAAGGGATCCTTAAAAAGATTTTTCATTTACATAGAAGAGATTGGGCAGAAAGGCTTCCTGAAGCCTTATGGGCCTACAGAACTACATAGAGAAACACAACAAGACACACCCCTTATGAACTTGTTTATGGAAAACAAGTCCTGTTTCCCATAGAGTTTCAGATCCAAACTTTCAAAATGGCAGTCCAATTAGGACTTGATTTGACAGAAGCACAAAAGCACAGACTTGAGCAGATTAATGAATTGGATGAGATCAGACAAGATGCAGTCCAAAGAACAAGCATAGTCCAACAGCAAAGGACTAGATGGCATGACAAGTATATCAAAGAAAAGAAATTTAAAGAAGGTGACTAGGCACTCTTGTTTGATTCAAAATTCAAGGATTTTCAAGGTAAATTTCAAACTCATTGGCTTGGGCCATATGAAATTGTGAAAATATTTGAAAATTGAGCAATAAAAATCAAGACAATAGATGAAGGGAAGGTAGCATTTCTTGTAAATGGACACAGATGGAAATTGTATCATAAGCCACTTTCAAGAGAAGAATTTGTCAAGAAATTCCAAGATAACATTGATATGAAGTTAGTGAAGAATTCCTCTTCTTCTTCACTAACTTAGTTGTATTTTTCTTCAATAAAAAAAAAAAAAAAAAAAAAAAAAGTATAAATATGAAAACCAATCAGTGATTGGCATGTTTATGCAGAAATTACAGGGTGAAAATCAAAATTTTTCTGACACTCTATACTTTCAATTTTTCTTTTTTTTGCAACCAAGTATTCATAAAAACAAGTTGCAGGTTCATTTTTCACTCCATACTTCACTTAATTCATACTTCATTCCATTCCATACTTTCATTTCATTTCATTTCATACTTCCATTACATTCCATTCCACATTCATGTTCCATCTCATTCCACATTCATGTTCCATCTCATTCCATTCCATATCCATATTTCATAATCTTCTGACAGGTAATCCTGTTCTGAAGCTAATTGACTCTACAAGCCTACTTCAATAAAAAAAGGATGATATTCAAAGGAGATTATGGAGCTTAAAAGATCAACATTTTTCAAAATGAAGGACAAACACAACAAGCAGAAAAATCAAAAGGTTTGAGGTAAATTGTGCAAAGTTATTTTGATAGCAAAACATGAAAAAGTACAATATGCTTAAATCATATGTTTCCTAAGTTAATCTATCATTCGAATTGATCCTTCCTTATCATAAAAACACCTCGACCATATCCCTTACCTTCCGCTCCATAAATTTTCATCATTAATTAAATGATTAACGGTCAAAACTTAGATGTGACCTATTAGGTCACGTCCTTAGATCCTATCATTTATTGATGATTTTGAAAATCATCATAAATCTCTTCGCGGTATTTCATTCCATATCAAACCCTCAACCCTATCATTTTCATCATTTTCCATTACCTTGTTCATTCACCACCGCATTCACTTATTGCCATTAAATTTTGTAGCCAGTTCATCTGTAGAAACAGAGAAGTCATTTTAAGGGCAAAACATCCTTCCGCAACTACTCTTTCTTCAGACACAGGATCAGAGAAAAAGCAGTAGACCTAAGCCAAGGAAAGGAAGCAATCTGTACCAAGGAGAAATGGGGCTAATTGTGAGAACAAAGCCAATTGGGATCAAATACTTAGAAGGATACCCACAAGTTAAAGGGCTATTACAGTAAGTTGGGTGGCTGAGCTTTGTAGAAAAATTCAACGGATTCCAAAAAGAAATCACAAAATCATTTGCTAGGTCGTTTGATGGATTAGAGGTAGAAATTGGGGATATTAAATTCACTATAACAGAGTCATTTATATTTGAAGCCACAGAATTGCCAAGACAGGGAGAGCACTGGTTCAATAATAAGGAGTTTCATAATGAAACCTGGAAACAAATGCTGAAGAATCCAGGTATGGACATTTCAGTATTTAGAAAGGGTATTCCAAGTACAGCCTTGAAAAATAAATGGAGGAATATGTTATTAATTTTACAAAAATTCATAACATGTGAGGGTAGATTCGGTACCATGTATGTCTACCATATTAGACTGATGATGAATTTCTTAGATGATGAAATAAATCTGCCTTTCTTCCTACTTAATAGTTTGAAAAAAATGGCCTATAATTTTCAGAAAAGACTCCAATTCCTAGAAACTACTCTGCACCACCATGGCCTAATTAAAATACTGATTGAGTTCTATTTGAAGAAAGTAGGAGATAATTGGGAAGAGTTTCTTCTAAGAAACCATTTTCAAGAACCAGAGGAAACACTATCTAAAGAAGAACCTGTAAGAAGAAGTAGGAGAGGAAAAATTGATAAAGCTGTTGAAATCAAACATGATACATCAACACAGGAAGATAGTGAAGAAGTAATCTTTGAAAAATTAACAAAGATCAGGAAACAGATCAGGGTCAAAAGAAAAGAGAAATTAACAAGTGAATGTGTTGAAGAAAAAGATGAAAATCCACCCAAATTAAGGAGAAGCTCTAGACTTAAAGGCATGGTGAAAAAGACATGGATTAAGGAAACGAGAGTTATAAATATTGAAGAAGAAGAAACTCCAATCCAAACACTAGTTGATAGATCTCCTTTACATCAGTATGACTAACAGAGGAACCCTAGATATAGATCCAGCCCAACAACAAATTTATGACTGTGGAATCACCAGAAAGAAGGGCCTCAGAAAATCAAGAAAGATCTCTTAGTCCACAAGAACCTCCAATAGAAATCTTGAGAAAAGACAATTATGAATTGGAGATACTGAACAAACATATCAAAAATGAAAATGAAATCTTAAGAGAGCAGGTCAAATTGAAGAATGGCATGAACAACACTCTCTCTCTATAAATGAGAACACTGTATAAAGCAAACAGGAAGCTAAAGAAGAAAAATAAGAAACTGAATAGGGCACTCATAGATCTTAGGTTCAAATTATTCATGAGGAAACCTAGAATGGTATTGACTACCAAAAGAATCAGAAAAATGAGGCTGTATGTTCTTGCAGAAGTTTCAGAGCACATGGAATAAAGTTTTGATGAAGTTTCATGAGGACATGCAAGAGTTTTGTATTGGGGGTATGTTGAGCCCTGAAATTGTCTTCTCTTTTGCCAACTTTCACCTCATTTCATCATTTCTTTATCATTTCATAAACCTAAAGATCAATGAGAATGATTAATATTGCTTAAAGGTTGCATACAAATTATTAACTTATTGTACTTTCGTGATTTTTGTTGTCTTAATAATTTTTGAACAGTTTAGCTACAGAATACAGGGATTTTGTAGCTAGTCAAGAGTTCTGTAGTTGTTTTTTTGTTTAAGTATGTTACAGGTGTAAACTGGAGAAAAGGCACACATGGGTGGATTCCAAATCTTCCCTACATGGTTCCTTCTTATCCACGAGGATTGAATCAATAGCTGGAGGTGTCTAAGCCCATGGTCAAAGAAAAGGTCGAAGAAATTGTTTTCTACAAGAATTAGGACTCTTGATTTTCTTTACAGCAAATCACGAGTCCAAAAAGAGTTTCAATACAATTTTAACTTAAAGATTACACCTGTAACTATTTTTGTTCGATGTTAGCTATGAATTTGCATATAAATTAAGCTCTATAATACTGAGAGGGGACGGTTGATACATATTTTATCATTACAGTGATAATTTGTTTTCAAGCACTATGTTAATAAAAGGAGTTTAGCCTTGATGCTGTTTTGAATACAATCTTAAGGAGCTAAAGGATTAATACCGAATTGGTAGTAGAGGGTCCCTAATATTCGAGGAGGTTTTACATGTTTTCTAGCTAAGTTATTATTCTGTTTTACTGTCTTTCCTTACTTAGATTTCTTTCTTAAATCATAGTGTTTTAGCATTTCATTTCATGTCATCTGCTTAGTTAAAGGTTCCTCAGTATACTGCAATTAGTCTCTTTCACAAGCTCTTCCAATAAATCTCTATTAAATGAATGGGATTTAGTTGTAATATTCTGAGTTATTAGCATTTCATTTTCTGTTATTTAGTTAAATAGAAGATCCTCATCATACTGCAATTAGTCTCTTTCACAAGCTCTTCCAATAAATATTTAATTCGCGAATGAGATTTAGTTGTAATATTATGAGTTATTGATTGTTTCGTTTTATAGAAGATCCTTATCACATTATAGTTAATCTCTTTCTCAAGCTCTTCCAATAAACCTTTAACAAATGAATGAGATTTATTTGTAATGTTATAAGTTGTTTCAACATTTCATAGGAGATCCTTACTACATTATAGTTAATCTCTTTCTCAAGCTCTTCCAATAAACCTTTATCAAATGAATGAGATTTTTCTGTAATGCTCTAAGTTACTGATTGTTTCAGCATTTCCCTTTTATGTTTTAGGAGATCCTCAATGCACTAGAGTTAATCTTTTTCACAAGCTCTTCCAATAAACCTCTAATTGAATGAATTAGATTAAGTTGTAGTGTTTTGAGTTACTTTTCATTTCATGAATGTTCATTTAGAAGTTGTAATATCCATGGATTAGGACTCCTTGTTTTCATCATTTTCTAGTTAAGAACAGAACTTGCAAATAAACTCTGTTTTCATTTATTCATTAACATTTTCCTGTTTTGCCTCTTTTCATAGATTTAACTTCATATTTCTAGTAAAAATTAGAATACTAAGAACCAAAACATAAAAACCCCAAAAACATCAACAAAACACTAAAACAACGAAGGAAGAAAAGGGATACTTAGGCACATATAGTGCATTACACTTCATTAGTTTACTAGCCCTGGTCGATAATTTATGTTAACAATGTAGGACACTAAATTGACTAAACATTGACTATGAAGAAACCTTTGCACCTGTCACAAGGTATTCTTCCATAAGGACCATCCTTGATCTCTCAGCATAGATGGGTTGTCGCATTCATCAGATGGATGTGAAGACTACGTTTCTCAATGGGATTATTGTGGAAGAGGTGTACATAGAGCAACCTGAAGGATTTGAGATCTTCAACAGTGAGTCGCATGTGTGCCGACTCAAAAGTGTTGTATGGGTTGAAGAAAGCACCCTGTGCTTGGTACACTCGGATAGATAGCTATTTCAATGGACTAGGATTCACCAAAATTGAATCAGATGCAAACCTATACCAAATTGTGGTGGAGGGTAAGCTTTTAATCATTTTTCTTTATGTTGATGATTTAATACTAACTGGTGATGAGAAACCAATACACTCATGTAAGGAGGACCTTGCAAAGGAGTTCGAGATGAAGGATATGGGCCTCCTTCATTGTTTTCTTGGATTGGAAATATGGCAGCGAGATGGTGAAATTTTGTGTCTCAAGGCAAGTATGCAAGGGAGATACTGGGAAAGTTTCACATGGAGGGCTACAAACCCATGGATACTCCTCTTCCAGGAAACTATAGGAAAGAGGACACTACATCTGGAGAGGTATTGGATGCTAATGTCTATCAATACTTAGTGGGTTCATTAATGTATTTAGTGAATAGCAGACTGGAAATTTTCTATGTGGTTAACTGGCTAAGTCAAGTGATGGTTAAGCCTACCAAGCTCTTTTGGAAGGCGGGCAAGCATGTCCTGAGATGCCTGAGGGCCACATCTGAGTATGGCTTATGGTACAAACAGACGAATGAGGTGAAGTTGCATGGCTTCATGGATGTAGATTGGGCAGGCAGCCCAATGAACATAAAGAGCACAACAGGGGGGATCTTTAGTATTGGATCTACAACTATTTCTTGGTATAGCATGAAGAAGAGATCCGTGGCACTCAGTTCAGTGGAAGCAGTATACATGGCAGCGAGTCAAGTTGCATGTGAGGCTATCTAGATGAGAAATATCTTGGTTCATTTTTTTGGTTCTCATTGAGATCCGAAAGTGATTCATTGTGATAATCAAAGTTGCATTAAACTCTCGATTAATCATGTGTTTCATGATATATCTAAGAATATAGATATGCGGTATCATCATATCAAATATTGTGTGCAGTGAAAGATCATGTTGCTTCAGTACATTTTTATGGAAGATCAGGATGCAGATATTCTGACGAAGGCGCTCACCAGGAGAAAATTTGAATACCATAGAGACATGACCGGGGTGAAGTATAATCCCTTTCTTATTGAGAGGGAGTGTTGAGATTCAACAAGAAGATCCTAGTGAAAATTATGCACCTACACTAGGATGGAGCTTCAGGCTATTTTTAGGTGGAAGTCTACTTTTAGAATTCATGAGCAAATTCTATTTATAGATGATGTCTATTTATAGATGGTGAGAAAATTCTATTTATAAATGATGTTCTATTTTTAAATGTATGTGAAAGTTCTATTTATAGATCGCATGTCTATTTATAGATGCATGTCGACTATTATTATCCCTTAATAATAGTTGGACAATAAACATTAATCTATTCTCAACGAGCACTTGGAAATAGTTAACTGAAGTGGAAAATCAATTAGCTATAGGAAATTCAAGTTCAAAGGTTGGTTGGTGGGACATGCAAGTGGACTTAGTTGTAACTGAGTGATTCAAAGTTGTAACAGAGTTGGATGTGTAGTTATGTGAGTTGTAAAGTAGTTTAACTCAGTTAAGTGAGTTAAACTCAATTGTGCTAGTTGTAACTAAATAAACACTAGTGAGAGATCGTTGAATTAATTATTAATTGATTCTATAATCAATGGTCTCACATGCAATCAAGATTTACTATTGTTAATACATGCATGTCGCATCCAAAGGAGACCACAGATATGGTAGGTCAAAGGGACAATTTGACTACTCATTGTGACTTCCTTCGGTGCACTCATGAAACCACACACACATTGGATGTGCCCAAGAGGATTGCGCATTTAAGGCATGGTGATTCCATTCATTTAGGGATTGCCATCACCGATCGTTGGGTTGAGGCGCGGGAATCGGCACAAGGACCCGTCAATTTTTGTATGATAGTGTGAGACGATTGTATATTGTATTGAGAGCTCTTGGATTAGAGTTTTGTATGAGATTGTTTCATGATCCATGATATATACATAATATATGATAGTGGGGTTTTTAGTTTTATGCTTTCCCGATAAAAAGATATGTGTTATGTTTGATTGATCTTTCTTCTTGATATTGCAATTGGCGATCGTGTTTTAAATTCCACAAGAATTTTTGTAGAAGCGATTTTGTATTTAACAGTGGCATATAATTATTAGATCAAGATAATCTAGGCAATACATAATTTGTATTAAAATTTCTACACTTTTCTCCCAATTTATCACCCAAATAGACCTTTGGCTCGATACCAGTTGTTAGAAAATTATATATTATGGACCAATGCAACACATAAAATATGTGAAAAATACAAGCACACAAAACACATAAAACCAGAGAGACACAGATATACGTGGTTCACCCAGTTTGGGCTACGTCCACCCCGAACAGCCAGTCCTTCCTTTCTATTATCCAGCAAAAATGAAGAGACAAAACCTACAGCAGATCAGCTGTAATATCCTCTGTTCTTTCTCACAGTCTCCCTCTCTGTTTCTCACTCTGAGAATACACATACAATACACAGCTGCAATACAATGCCCCACAAAATGTCATGAGGTTGCCTTCTAGAGAAAAAAAAAAAACACTACATTGGGCCTTAACTTCTACCGATCATCCACCTAATGAGTTGTACCCGATGGACTGCTAAAATCGAAATTTTTTACAAGGAAACTAAACATGTTTCAGCTTTAGGGCACCGCCCCGAACCCTCGCTCTGGGGACTCCGCCGGCTCGTACCCCCCCACGGGGGGATCGCCCCACCCCCGAACCGCGCCCCGTGTGCGGACAGCCCCCCCCCCGCCGCACCCCCCGCATGGAGGGGTGTATAGTCTCTCTGTATACATCTGGTTGAAACAAAGGGCTGTGAATCAGGATGAAATCAGGCTCCACACCCAACAAAATCTCTGTGAAATACAATATTCTTGGGAACACCATGCAATCTCACTATCTCCCTGATGAAGATTTGAGCTACCCCATTAGATGATTTTGTAGACTTCACTGCAATGAAGTGAGCTACCATGTTCACCCTGTCAACCACAACCATGATGGAATCATGTTGCTTTGATGTCCTCGGAAAACCTGGAATGAATTCCATGGAAATTTCCTCCCATTTCTATTCTAGAATCAAAATATGATACATCAAACTAGCTGGATGCTTATACTTAGCTTTCACCTACTGAAAATTCAAACATATTGCAACAAACTCAACCACCTATTTCTTAAAGTTTTGCATGTAGCATACGCATCCCCTCACATCTACCCAAGTAACCCGCCAACTGAGGTAAACATGAGATGAGGGAATTTAATAGTAGAATCAACCTCCTTGGTTACTTTAAGGAAGTGGAATTAACATGTAAAACCATAATACAGACCCCCTATACCTGCTACATGACTCCCAGAGGATATCTCAGTCATCCACCTAACGTTTCCCTAGGTCCCACTAAGTTTTAATGAAGAAAACCCCTTGATACTCCCTTGATATGGGAAAGGGTGCGTGTGGGAGGATCTGGACTGCAACATATCCATGTGTGCATCCATGAACTCTTTCACCCATACTTATGCCAGCGTCCGCGAGGTTTAAGGCAATTTTTAGGCCCAAAATCCCATACACTTCTGAGAATTTAATATAGCTTCCAGAGTCCATCAAACACATGATGACAATTTGAATGAACCAAAAACTGACTCCAGGACTAGGCCTGACCATCCCAAACTGGGACTCAAATTTTTTCAAACACTTGGCATCAATGAAATGTACAGGTCTAGGATACAAGACAGAGCAAGAATGACCGAACAATATTATGAGACATTACAAGAAGGATCACCACCCCCTTCCTTGAACTGATATGACATCAATTAGGTCTTGCATCCTGTTACACAGTAATTTGTCACCGTCCCTGCAATCCCCATCCCGCACATTGGAGGGCTCATTTCGTGACCTGTGAGTAGTGACATGGCTTGAAAACACCTTCATGACATCCCTTTGAACAAGAGCTTTCATTGCCCTGAAGACATCTCCTGCTGAAAAACCCTAAAAATGGCCCTTTTTGCATTGGCGCGGGCAGCCAGTTCAGTACCCGCGCCAATGGGGAAAATATTTCAAAGAGGCCGCGCCAGTTGGCGCTCTGTCCCAGAGTCACACTCGCGCCAGCCAATTTAAGGAATGTTTTTTAAAAATAAATGGCTGAAGTTTCGTCCTAACTGATCCAGGAACTGATATCTATCTTGAGTTGGGAGGTTTGGCTATGGATCTCCATAGAGAGGAAGTGGTTTGCCACCTCTCATGGAAGCTTCCTTGATGATAGGGCCAATCCCACAATTATAGGGATCCCAAATCCCCTTCCTCCATCTATAAAAGCTTGCCCATCTCTATGGCAGCTAGTCTTCAAGTTCCCACCCCAAGAGCCTTATGCCGCAAGAGCCTCCATAATTCCCTTAAGGCCAATTCAAGCAAGGAGACTATTTTCAAGAGCTTAAGAGAGAGGTTTGTCCCATCCTCGACAGGTGTTTCGAGACGTGTTCTGCTGGCGACCCCTTCCGAAGGAGAATTCAGCGTCAGAAATTGGTTGTAATTTTCCTTTGATTGATTATTAATGAACGACTCTTGGTTATGGTTCCACTCTTGTTGTTTATGATGATGAGTTATGTCCTTTCTGACTGACATATAGTTGCATCTACTGTATTTTACGCTTGCGTTTGTTTTTTTTCTTGCATGTGCAGGTGTCCATCACGGAGATCGTGGGGATCGTGATCTACCAGGGCTAAGGAACGGGAGCGCTACCTCTTCTACAAGCAAGAGCGTTGGATTCCAGGTAAGCCTTCATAGCTAGTTGGTTTATTTTCAATTAGGAACCTGCACTGTAGCGTGAACGATTGTTGCTAGACTCGGTCTGGGCTAGTAGGGATCGCCTCTGTCCGCAGAGGGGATTTACCTCCACAACAAATCGGGCGACTCCACCGTGGACTCAACCTGAGCTTCTTCAGTACCTGATCAGTATTTGGGATGCAGATGAACAAGTGTTCAAGTTGCGGGATCAAGTATTAGAACTGGAGGTTTCTGACGTATACTTTATAACCGGACTGTCGCGCAGAGGTCCGGTGCCCATATTGACAGGGAGCAGACCATCTGGTGAAAATATGGAGCAGGTAATGGTGACGGTGTGCCCAGGGGCACAAACCGGATCTGGAAGCGGAAAGGTAGACATTCACACCGTTGAGGATCAAGCACTCAGAGTAGTGCTACACACCATTATGCAGGTTGCAGGAGCACAGGCCACACATGAAGCCACCAAAGCCCAACTCATACTCGCCTCTGAGTGTATGAGTCCTACACTATTCGATTGGGCCACAGCAGTGACAGTCAACATGAAGAGGCAGCTGAAAAAATGCAAACAAGCCAGGCTGAAATAGTTTGGCTACGATTCTATCCTGGTATCGTTCATTCTGGAACGACTACCAATCTTCCAAGGCCAAGGGGCCATAGTAGTTGAGCCGGTACCACGAGAGCCGAGAATGGCTCGCTCGGCAGCACTGATGCCCAGAGCGGGAGGAGGCCAATAGATGTCCTAGAGGCCGGAGTCTTTTGGGTGGCTACGACGTCAGTTGATCATAGTCTAAGACTGGCCATATGGAGGAACCAATTTCAATGGTGATCCAGATCTTCCACTCCCGGAGGGAGATGATTGGGACGAGGAGTTGGGTAAGATCATCTTTTTGATTTTTATGTTTTATGATATTTTGTTAACAATGCCCGGACATATTCTATTTAAAATGGTTTTACACTTGCCTTTGTGTGCAAGAACAGTTTTACGTGCGACTTAAACGGTGAAACGAGTTGTATTTTATACTTTTTCGGCTCTAAAACACGAAAGTCACTTTGGAGTCATCTTTCACTTCTTTTCCGACTCTCTAAACATGAAAATATTGTCGAGGCCCTTGTCGTTTAGATCTCATTAAATTGGTTTGTGAAAACCAATACCTCATTTCCAAAGATACGTTTACCCCTTTTTCGGGTTGGGATGGATTATTTACTTAAAAAAGGAATACCCTAGCTGATCGCGATTAGGAGGTTTTCTCAGGCATAGTTTTCTACCTTTTCGGGTATGAGAAACTATTTACGAAAAGGGACCTCTGGATTTTACTTTTCAGTTGTCTTTTCAAACTCTCTAAACATGAAAAGATGCCGAGTTCTTCCTTTTTCAGACTCGTTAAACCCTGATGACATCGGATTCAGTCATAATGATGCTATTCGAGTCGCTCCTTCCTAGGGCTCGTTAAATGTACTAGGATGGATTCATCCGAAGGACGGACTTATATCACAAGCATATTATATCCCCTTCAAGATTTTTATCAAAAAATAATTGGGGTACTCGCCAGAAATGGTGGGGAAAAAATGGAACCAACATCATTTTCGTGTCGGCAGTATGTCGCTCTTGAACATGGCACTTTTATGCATTCGTGTTGGGTTGGGGACATCTCATCTCGTTTTTCACTTGCCTCTGTGGGTTTGGATAATCCCTTTTGACCTCTCATCTACTCTTTGCCTCGTCGCCATGACCTTTGAACTATTGATGTCAAATACTACCAATTCCACTGTCGTGCCGTTTACATGTTCAAGAGAAGTTGACCTCTGCAAATATCAACTTCCCTCTGATTCTCATCTAATCGTGATTCAAAAAAGACATTATGTTCCTCTATCTCGTGTCGATGATGTGGGAAACACTATGGCCCACCTTTGATCAAGGTCACTTCCGTCGACTTCAGCTCATTATCCGTAGTTGGTCTAGAGACTCCTTCCGGAAGCCTTAAAGAACACTGCAGCCCAATGGTGGAAATTCTTCAGATCATCTGCAGGTTTTCATTCTGCACTGCCTCATCGAGTGATTTACAGGTTCGACTTACCTATTAATTCACATGATATCAATTAAATGCCTGTAGTACCTTGAGAACACATATATACAATAAACCACAACACCAGCATACCCTCATCATCTACTGCACCGACGATGTTCTTGCATGTTCGACTTCACCTCACATATTCGCATGTTTAACTTGTACTTTGTCTGGGTCGAGATGGAGCGCAAGACCCCGGATTGTGTCCGTTGTAATCCAGGTCGCGATTTTGTGGATTATTATGATTATTTACATGACTCACCGATTGAATGCGCTGTCGCGACCCATACCCGAGTTCATTTATCGATCCTCACTTATTTATCGATCCTCACCGGATGGTTGTGTCCATGCCTTGGATCTAGATTATTGTACACTCTGAGCACGATGGCCGCCCATACCGTACATATATCATGTATCCGAGACACGCTGTATTTCTTCACGCAAGTTTTTCGACTCACGTGAGTCCTAAGGGACACGCTCGCAGTGCGTGCTCATCCCTCTCTCTTTCGGGCCTCATGCTTTAGGGGGCATCTATTACACAGCAATTTTTCACCGTCCCCTCCAATCCCCATCCCGTACATTGGAGGGCTCATTCCGTGACCCGTGAGCAATGACATGACTTGAAACCACTTTCATGACATCCCTCTGAACATGAGCTTTCATTGCACTGAAGACAACTCCTTGTGAAAAACCTTAAAAACACCCCTTTTTGCATTGGTGCGGGCAGACAGTTCAGTACCCGCGCCAATGGGGAAAATACTTCAAAGAGGTCACGCCAATTGGCGCTCTGTCCTAGAGTCGCACTCGCGCCAGCCAATTTAAGGAGTGTTTTTTAAAATAAGTGGCAGTTTCTTCCTAACCGATCCAGGAACTGTGATCCAGGAACTAATATCTATCTTGAGTTGGGAGGTTTGGCTACGGATTTCCATAGAGAGGAAGTGGGTTTCCACCTCTCATGGAAGCTTCCTTAATGATAGGGCCAATACCATGATTATAGGGATCCCAAATCCCCTTCCTCCATCTATAAAAGCTTGCCCATCTCCATGGCAAGCTAGTATTCAAGTTCCCAAATTCCTAAGAGCCTTATGCTGCAAGAGCCTCCATACCCCTTAAGGCCAATTCTGGGCAAAGGAGACTATCACAAGAGTCGAAGACCAAGTTTGTCCCATCTCGGGATGAGCGTGGGCTTTTGGAGATTTTTCCGTCTGCTGGCGACCCCCTCCGAAGGAGAATTCAGCGTCAGAACTTGGTTGTAATTTTCCTTTGATTGATTATTTATGAACAACTATTGGTTATGGTTCCACTCTTGTTGTTTATGATGATGAGTTATGTCCTTTCTGACTGACATATAGTTGCATCTACTGGATTTTACGCTTGCGTTTGTTTTTTTTCTTGCATGTGCAGGTGTCCATCACGGAGATCGTGGGGATCGTGATCTGCCAGGGCTAAGGAACGAGAGCGCTACCTCTTCTACAAGCAACAGCGTTGGATTCCAAGTAGGCCTTCATCGCTAGTTGGTTTATTTGAAATTAGGGACCTGCACTATAGCGTGAAAGATTTTTGCTAGACCCGGTCTAGGCTAGTAGGGATCGCCTTTGTCCGCGGAGGGGATTTACCTCCACAACACATCCATTATTTTGACATTTACACAAAATACTGAAACAACCATGACTTGAACCAGTCATATAACCATGCTTATAACTGGCATAAAACCATGTAAATAAAAATGAGATAACAACCATTAAAGCCACACATTAATAAGTAAAAAATAAAGAGAAATTATATTTTATTAAACATAGGAAATAGTTGAACGGGTTCGGGACTTCCGCGTACCACCCGACCATAAACATGGTTGAGCCAAATCTCTCTTCAACCATTCACCTCTGAGACATATTCCAAGCATGAATGTGGGATCTCATGGATAAAAAAAATACAAAAAA
Source organism: Pinus albicaulis (assembly GCA_034641835.2). Classification (NCBI taxonomy): domain Eukaryota; kingdom Viridiplantae; phylum Streptophyta; class Pinopsida; order Pinales; family Pinaceae; genus Pinus; species Pinus albicaulis. The sequence goes on along the minus strand of CM076569.1, from coordinate 810,573,137 downwards.
AACCAAGGGAATCTAGAGTTTAAACTTCCTCCTCCCTCACCATACCATGATCACACCAATATAGGTGTTGAATCACAAAATTGAACCAAGCTTGGAATGCCTCTGGAATCCATCACTATCCTTGAGGAATTTTTCATTTCCATGTCTCTCAACATTTGCCACAATCCACACCAAGAGTTAATCAGGGCCCTAAACTCGAGACACCACCGTTGAGCTCCAAAAATGTTCTTTCTTCCACCACATTCCATTCCATTTCTTTCATCCATTATTAATCCTAGGCTCAAATGATCAATGAAATTAGTTAAAATTGCTTTAAGAATGAATATCGTGGCTAACTTGCTATGTTTTTGTGATTGTGTCATTGTAGTACTTTTTGAACTGAAACTAGCTACAGAATGCAGACATTCTGTAGCTAGTTGCCAATTCTGTAGCCAGCTTCATGTTTATACAGGTTCCGGATGTCATCTTCGATAAAAGCACACATGGGTGTATTCCACGTCATGTCCTCATCATTTTCTGCCCTCCATGGAGATTGAACAGAATTTTGTACGTGGTTAAGCACGTGGAAACTTAAACTAGGAGGTAGACTCCTAACAGGATAAGGACAGTCTAGATTCTGTTACGTGATCATGATCAGAGTCCTAGTTTAGTTTCTATTAGGAAAGACAATAATCCCCGTATTATCTCAAGTTCTGTTATGTAAATTTGCTATAAATATGCTCGGGAAACCGAGAGACAAAGTTTAGATTTTGCTTAGATTTTATGTTTGACTGTTAGATCTTTGAAGTCCGTGAATACTCTGTTTTGAGGTGGTCACTCTTTAATGAAAGAAGCAACGTTTCCTTGAACACGTTGAGTCAATTTTGAGCTAGATTTCTTGCTACTCTGGTGGTAGAGGGCCCCTGCCTCCTGAGCGGCCTTGTTTATACAGTAGATAAGTGTTTTAATCTCGCTTTTATTTCTAGTTTTAGTTTCGCTTTTATTTCAGCTTATGTTCATATTTGTTTATATTTACTATCACAGCCAAACTTACTCTAATCAACTCTTCCAAAATATCATTATGAAGAATAAGGCACAACTGTGATAGTGTAGGTTTAGTTGCATTTACTTTCATTAGTTATCATAGTTAAGACTTACTCTAATAAACTTTTCCAAAATATCATTATGATGGATAAGGCATAACTGTGGTATTGTAGGTTTTAGTTGTTAAGTTTAAACCAAGTAGCATAGTCAATCTTACTCTTACAAAGCTCTTCCAAAATATCATAACAATGAGTAAGAAGTAACTGTGGTGTCTTGGACTTTAGTTGTATTTGCTTTCAGTCTTGTGTTTATGTTCAATTGCTTTGAATGATACAACCATACTCGTTCTCACAAACTCTTCCAAAACATCATTCATACTGAACAGGATGAACTGTAGAATTCCTTAGGTTAGTAGCATGATAACTTAGTTATAGCACTCCGGAGGTAGAATGCATGTGGTTCAGTTCTGTCATTTCATTTTTAGTTTGATAATGGCTTTTAATTTAACACTGTTCACTGTAGACTAGTAGTACCCTAGTTTAGTCTTAACTTAGTTCACTGTGTTAACATTCCAGTGTAGTTGCCATCCATTGCATTTCAAATTGTATTAGTTGTTAAATTTAAACACCACGGTCTTCATTATTTACAAAACTTATTTTGTTCCAAACTCATACTAACACATAATTATCTGGACAGAAGGTAGTATCAGTCTAAGGCCTGGAGTATTTTTGCAACCTTTTTACCATTTCACAAACAAGCCTTCTCTCAAAGACCATTCTAAAAATAAATCTATTACTTTTGTATGAGGCCTAGTGGTGCTGGATTGAGTTGCAGAACAAAGTTAGAAGCTAGTTTAGAATAGAAATCTTATGGTGCTACAAATGTTCTTTTCCAAATATATTTTAATAGACCTTTAATCATGGATGAGATGTTGTAACATTGTAAGTTGATTGTTCGATTGTTTAGTTAGGAGAATTTCATTTACACTTAGCTGCCCATTTCTCAAGCTCTTCCAAAACATCTTTAATGAATGAATTGGACAAGTTAAGCTCATGTTGTGGTTTATTTTCTTGAAGTCATTATCAAGCTTTGTAATTTGCTAGCCATAGTTTAGGCTTTGTTTTGGTTCAGTATTTGCATTTGTCATTTGTCATCCATAATTTAGGCTTCACTCTGTTTTTCACCAGTAGCTTCTTTCCATCATCATTTAGGTCTTACCCTTGTGAACATAAAACCATAAAAACCCAAAAACATCATAAAACACTAGACATAACGTAGTGAGAAACAATTACCTAGGCACATATAGTGCACCACACTTCAGCAATTTACCAACCCTGGTTGACAATTAATGAACTCAATTTAGGAGACCAGGTTGAGACAAACATTTTGGCGCCATTTCCAGGGAAGTGTAACTAGGTAGCCTTGTTTCTTAACTCCAAAAAAAAAAAGAAATTATATGCGTAGAGAGAGAGATTCAAGAGGTAGATTCATAAGAAGTAGCAGCAGAAGCTTGATCCCTAGAACACCACTTGTTTCATCTAGACCAAGAGCTATTACACCTTCAACTCAAACCCATAATCCATCCTTTACTAATCCTAGACTTCTAGAGGACTTAAGATCAGATATTCCATTAGAAAGACCTCCCATTTCATCCACAGAACCTGCCTTAGAAGAGGATTCAAGGACCTTTGTTAGAGACACAAACTTTTCCACTTCTTCAGAAGAATCAACTATGGCAGAAGAAGGGGGAGGAGGAGTCTTTAATGGAGAACACACATTATTTGGAGGAGGTAGAGGGAGAGGTAGAGGAGAAGGAGGTAGAGGTGTAGAAGGTGAAGGGGGTAGAGGAAGAGGTAGAAGAGAGATGGGAAGCTCTTTTGGGTTTCCTATAGTAGATGAAGAAACCAATACAACCATGAAAAAAATTTCACCCTCTGTCCTTCCAAACTTCTATGGAATTAAAACTGAAGATCCTGAAAGCTTCCTATTTGAATTTGAAGTCCTATGTATAACTTATGACTACTTACAAGATGCTCAAAAACTTAAACTATTTTCTTCAACATTGAAAGGAGTAGCATTGAAGTGGTTTATGAGTTTGATCAATAGTTATATTAGGACATGGGAAGACATGAAACAAGCATTTCTAGAGAGATATTTGGATTATTGTATGCCAGTTAATCATAAGGAGGAAGTGTTTAAGATGTTACAAAAAGAAGATGAAAACTTGGAAGATTTGTTGGAGAGATTTCATTACAACATCAAAAGAGCAAAAATGGAAAACTTAGATCAAGATACCTTAAAAGCTCTCTTGTTGAAAACAATTAGGGATGAATGGTTGGATATCCTTAACATGATGGGAAAAGGGGATATATCTCAGCTCACATTACCTGAAATAGTTGAGTTATGTATCAACCTTTCAAGAGGGAAATCTAAAACTATAAAAGGCCCAAGAGACCCTGCTCTTGCAAGGGTAAGTAAGTCTGCTTCTGGGATAGTAAGTAGGGCAGAGATAGGGCATATTCTTGATGAATTCAAATATGATATCTTAGGGAGTCTTAGTGAACAAATAGACACCCTTAAGTTACAAAACAAGCAAAAAGCTGAATCTGATGCTTTAGCAATCTTTTGTCCCAGATGTAGAAAGAAGCATGCCTTAAGAGAGTGTCCTTTGGATGCAAAAGTTGTAAAGACCTGTGTCATTTTTTTAAACATGAGACCAAGAGTTGTCCTTCACTTCCTGGTCTTAAAGCTATCTTTCAAGAAGAAATTCCTACAAGTGCCACAAAATCTCTCAATTTTGTCTCTAGAAGGCCTTGGCAAGGACCCCAAACACAAGGATTTCATGATCAAATGTATAATCAACCTCCACCAAATTGGAATTCTTGGCAACAACCTTGGTCCCAATTTCAAAATAAATTTCAAGCTTGGGCACAAGGGGCACAAAATCCCTATGGAAGATACTCTCAGTACTATCAGTTTCCACCATCCTATCCACCCTATCCACATTTTCCTCAACAACAAAATCCTCAAAATTTACAACATCAAAATCAACCACTTCCATTACCATTTCCTCAAAAATCAAATCAGTGGCCTGCTCAACCCATACCAAACCCCAACAATAGAAATCCTCAGAATACATATATGATAGGAGGCCAACAATTTCCAACTTATTTAATTACTCCTCTAGACCTTAGTGATGTTCAACTTAGGTCTGGAAGAATACTTGAAAAGAGGAAACCTTCTGTGATTATACAAGAACAAGACAACTCTGAGGAAGATTCTCTACAAGAAAATAAAAGTCTTGAAGAAGACACATCTTTTCAGGACCCAAACATTGAAAAATCAAAACAAAAAGAACCAATAATCTCAACTCTTGTATTAGAGCATCCATCAACATCCACTCCTACACCTCCCTTTCCAGAAAGATTACAAATTGATAGAGGTGTAGAAAAACAAATTATGGTGCCTAATTATGATTTCCTAGATGAGCTAAGAAATGTTTGTATTAAGATTCCATTACTACAAGCCATCAAGGAAATCCCAATTTTAGCAAAGACAATAAAGGAGTTGAGCATGAAGAAAAAAAGAAAAATAATAAGAGAGACAAAGAAAATTCAACTGGAAGGAAAAATAGCAGACATTATGATGGGTAAGATTGCTATTCCAAAGTATCTAGACCCAAGATATCCAGTTGTCAAAATTCACATCAATGGAATGGAGATCCAAAACACACTCATTGATTTAGGAGCAGCAATCAATATCATGAGTAGACAAATCATGGATAAACTGAAACTTCCTAATCTTCTCTTTACACCCACATTATTACAATTAGTAGACAAATCTGTGATTAAACCTGATGGGGTAATAGAATAAATTCCAGTGTCCCTAGATTCTTGGGAGTACCCTGTGGATTTCATGATCCTAACTCCTAAGAATAATATAGGAGGACACCCTATTATATTAGGAAGACCTTGGTTAGCTACAGCTGATGCTTTCATTAGTTGTAGATCTGGTGATATGTACATCTCTGATGGTAGTTCAACTAAGAAATTCACTTTGTATCCTCCAACAAGGACAATTACAGATTTAGATGATACTCAATGGATAGAGGATGAAGAAGACTTACAACCTCTCTTCACAATTTCAGAAATTAGTGAAGATAGTCAAATTTTGAATACTTTAGAAAACTTTGAATCCTCTTCAAAATATAAACATGAACCATTTCAAGAAGAATCCAACATTGAGTTTTTGTCATCAAGACAGATGTCTCTTCATTCCATGGATAAATTTGGCAGCTCTACAAGTGAGATATTTCCAGGCAAAACTTTAAACATAAACAAGAACCTAGAAAAATATCAACAAGAAGAGTTATTCAAGATATTACAGAGACATTCTTCTGCATATGCATGGGAGTACACTGATATGAAAGGGATAATTCCTAAGACTTGCACTCATCACATCTATATAGAGGAAAATTGTAAACCAATCAGACAACCTCAAAGAAGGATGAATCCAAATCTTAGGGAGATTGTTAAAGAAGAATTGCAAAAATTGTTGAATGTCAATTTCATTTATCCTATTTCAGATAGTCAGTGGGTTTCTCCTTTGGTAATTGTGCCAAAGAAAAATGGTAAATGGAGGGTATGTATTGACTACCGAGAATTAAACAAAGCTACTCTTAAAGATCATTTTCCCTTACCTTTCATAGATCAGGTGTTAGATACCTTAGCTGGAAAAAAGTACTTCTCATTTCTAGATGGGTTTAGTGGCTATAATTAAATTCAAGTAGCACTTGAGGACCAAGACAAAACCACATTTACCTGTCCTTGGGTTACTTATGCTTACCGAGTATTTCCATTTGGATTATGCAATGAACCTACAACATTCCAAAGGGAAGTATTAGGAATTTTTTCAGATCTAATACATGATTGTGTAGAGGTATATATGGATGATTTCATAGTTTATGGAAACACATTTGAAGAGGCTTTAGCAAACTTGGAAATTTTTTTAAAGATATGTCAAGAATCAAATCTTTCACTTAGTCATGAGAAATGTTTCATGATGTTTACTGAAGGTATTGTTTTGGGGCATCATATTTCAGGGGATGGGATTAGAGTTGATGAGTCAAAAGTTGAAGTGATCTCTAACTTATCTATTCCAAGTTGTCAAAAAGATGTTAGGAGTTTTCTAGGATTTACAGGATATTATCGGAGGTTTATAGAAAACTTCACCAAGATAGCATCTCCACTCTTTAAATTGCTTACCAAAGACTGTGAATTCAAATGGAATTCTGATTGCCAGCTAGCCTTTGAGACCCTAAAAACAAAAATTTCTAAAGCACCTATTTTAAGGGGACCTAACTGGAAGTTACCTTTTCACATTTCAACAGATGCCTTAGATACAGCTCTAGGAGCAGTATTGGGACAAAAAGACCTGATTCCTTATGCCATCTACTATACCAGTAAAAATTTGACTCCTGCAGAGTTAAACTATACTGTAACTGAAAAAGAGTTTTTAGCTGTTGTTCATGCCATAAAAAAATTCAGACACTATATAACAGGCTATGAAACTTTTGTTCACATAGATCATTCTGCAATTAGATACTTAATGAACAAATCAATTACTAATGGCAGAGTTATAAGATGGTTATTGCTTTTACAAGAATTCAATATTACCATTCTAGATAGGCCTGGAAAACAAAACACAGTAGCTGATTTCCTGACTCCAAAACATCAAAGATGACACTCCAGTTGAAGATCAATTTCCTGATGAATATCTTTTTGCAATTTCTACTTAGACTCCTTGGTTTGCTGACATTGCTAATTATTTAGTTTCAGGAAAATTTCCTTCAATAATGAATGCAAGAGATAAAAGAAAAATCATTTATGACAGTGCAAAATATTCATGGGTTGCTAATGAGTTGTACAAGATAGGTCCATATTTGATCATTAGGAGATGTGTTCGGGAAGATGAGATGCCTGAGATTCTCAAAGCATGTCATGATGAACCTTGTGGCGGACACTTTTCTGATAAGAGGACAGCCTATAAGATCCTTCATTTAGGATATTATTGGCCATCCTTGTTTAAAGATGTTAAAGAGTATGTCAAAAGGTGTGACAGTTGCCAAAGGGTAGGGAAACCTTCTCCTTCAAGTGAGATGCCATTACAACCTCAGGTACATATTGAACCTTTTGAAAAATGGGCTTTGGATTTTGTAGGACCTATTAGTCCTCCATCAAGACAAAAGAGATATATATTAGTTTTCACTGATTATGTTACCAAATGGGTAGAGGCCAAGCCATTACTTTTTGCTAATGAAGCATCCGTAGTTAATTTTCTTTTTGAGGATATTTTTACTCGTTTTGGTGTCCCAAGGGAAATTGTTACAGATCAAGGAGCTCAATTCACATCAAGGCTAGTGGAACAAATGATGGAGAGGTACAAAATCAGACACAGAAAATATACTCCCTATCATCCATAAGCAAATGGTCAAGTGGAATCTACTAATAAGGTGATTGAAGGGATCCTAACAAAGACTGTCCATTTACATAGAAAAGATTGGGTAGATAGGCTTCCTGAAGCCTTGTGGGCCTATAGAACTACATGGAGAAGCACAACAAACCATACTCCTTATGAACTTGTTTATGGAAAGCAATTTTTGTTTCCCATAGAGTTCCAAATTCAAACTTTCAAAATGGAAGTTCAGCTAGGACTTGATCTATCAGAGGCACAAAAGCATATATTGGAGCAGATTAATGAATTGGATGAGATCAGACAAGATGCAGTTCAGAAAACCAGTATAGTCCAACAGCAGAGGGCTAGATGGCATGACAAGTACATCAAGGAAAATAAGTTCAAAGAAGGTGACTGGGTTCTCTTGTTTGATTCAAAGTTCAAGGATTTCCAAGGTAAATTTCAAACACATTGGCTTGGGCCTTATGAAATTGTGAGAATTTTTGGCAATGGAGCAGTAAAAATCAGGACAATAGATGAAGAAGAGGTTACTTTTCTTGTGAATGGTCATAGATTGAAGTTGTATCACAAACCACTCTCAAGAGAAGAATTTGTCAAGAAGTTCCAGGAAAACAGTGATATGAAGTTAATGAAGAAGAATCTTTCTTCTTCATCAACTTAATTGAATTTTCTGAAGTCAGACATATGAAAATATATATATATATATATATATATAAAATAAATAAATAAAAATAAAAATAAAAATAAAGTATAGACATGAAAACCAATCACTGATTGGCATGTTTATACAGAAAAGATGGAGTGAAAATCAGAATCTTTCTGACACTCCAACTTTTCCATTTTGTTTTTTTTTTTCTGTAAGCAGCTGTTACAAAATCATAAGTTCAGATCCATTTCACTTATGATCCATCTCATTTTATTTCATTCCATCCATCTCATTCATTCATTCATACTTTACTTCATTCCATATTTCATTCATCTCATTCCATACTTCATCCACCTCATTTCCATTCCAGAATTTAAAATTTGATGTTTTTCTGCAATTGAATAATACACAGCAGAAAATTGTAGGGTACTTTTCCACTCCATTTCATAAATTGTAATCCATCCCACTCCATCATTCACTTCATACATATCCCATTATACCATATTTCATCATCCATCTTCATTCATTATATACAACATTCCATTTACATTCCAAACCACTCCATTCCATGATTCAAGTTCTCTATAGGTACATTCTACAATAAAACAGACATTCTATAGCTAATCAGACTTTCTGCAGCTACTCAGACTTTCTGCAGCCAGACAGATATTCCGCAGCTACAGAACCTGAAGACACTGACCAGCAATTATTTGATTTTGCAACAAAATGTTCCTGCACATCCATGAACAAGTCAAGATCAAGAAGGCATATGAAGATCACAATAAAATCAAAGCAAAGGAAAAGGTATGAAGTAATTATAATGCCACATCATGAAAAAATTTAGTATAGTTTAGCTATGAATAATTCGAAAATTTGTTTTGATTAATTTTATTGATCATGCCGAATAAACCTTCCGCAAAACTTTGGATAAAAATCCTTCTATTTCACCATTCCAAAACCCATATCCGATCATCATTTTAAAAAAATCTTTAAACGGTTAAAGTGCTGAAGTGATTGAGTTAATCACGTCACTAAGCATTTAATGATGATTTTTTAAATATCTCCACGGTCTTTTCACTCATTGATTCGTTTTCTTCACCTCACCTCATTAATTCATTCCGTAACCATTCCTTATCACTCCTTTCCGCAGCCGACTCTTAACCATTTCATTCTGTAGAACAGAGTTATCTCTGTAAGAACCGTTGTCACCGTGAAACAGAGGAAACATTTGGGGAGAAAAGCAGCTTGTTAACAACCATTCTTACCGTGAGTAGAAGGCTGGTGAATTGAATATTGAAGAAGAGTTATGGGCCTCATCGTGAGAACAGAACCAGTTGGCACTAAATACTTGGAAGGCTACCCTCAAATCCGAGAAATGTTGCAACAAGCAGGATGGCTGCAATTCCTTGAAAAATTTAGTGGCTCCCACAAAGAGGTTACTAAAACGTTTGCAAGGTCATTCAAAGGAGCCGAGGTTGAGTTTGGAGATATTAAGTTCACTGTCACAGAGGCTTTTATTGCAGAAGCAACATGACTCCTTAGACAAGGAGAAAGGTGGTTTAAGAACAGAGAATTCCATAACGAATCATGGAAGCAGATACTCAAGTCACCAGGTATGGATGTCACTGTGTTTAAAAAGGGTATCCCTAGTTTTGCATTAAAGAACAAATGGAGAAACATGTTTGCTTATCCTACAAAAATTCATCACTTGTGAAGGTAGATATGGTACTTTCTATGTTTACCATATTAGGTTGATAATGCATTTCCTAGAAGAAGAGCTTAATTTGCCCTATTTCTTGCTTCAAATTTTAAAGAAAATGGCTTCAAGTGTCCAAAAGAGAATTCAATTTCTAGAGACAACTTTATACCACCATGGGTTAGTCAAGATTTTGATTGAGCATCATTTGAGCAAAATAGGGGATAATTGGGATAACTTCTTGGTGAGAAATCACTTTGAGGAACCAAAAGAACCTTCACCTGAACATGAACCTACAAAAAGAAGCAGAAGATGGAGACCCTCCAAAACTGAAATTGGTAAGTCAATACAAGAAAGTAGTGAAGAAATGATCTTTGAAAAATTAGTTCAGATTAAGGAGCAGCTTAAGGAAAAGAGAATCATAAGAAGAGTTGCCAGAGAAAAAGGAGAAGGGCCATCTCAACCAAGGAGGAGCCACAGACTAAGGGGCATACTAAGGAAAAAAAAAGTTAAACAAACTGGGGTTATAAACATAGAAGACGAAGAAACACCTACTGAGGAGGATTTTGATGAAGAAGTTTCAGAAATTGATCCTGCACAGCAAGAAATTTACAACTATGTTGAAACATTGGAGAGAAAAGCTTCAGAGAGTAGGGACAGAACCCCTAGTCCTCCACGGTCTGAAATAGATGTGCTAAGAAGAGATAGGTACGAGCTGGAAGTACTTAATAGACATATCAAAACTGAGAATGATATTCTGAGGGAACAAGTTAAACTAAAAACCAGTATGAACTCATCCCTATCTCTACAAATGGACAAAGTGGAAAAGGCTAATGAAAAGTTGAAAAAGAGGAACAAAAAGCTAATCAGGACACTTACCAATTTAAGGTTCAAGTTAGTCATCAAAAATCCTAGAAGGCCTTTAACTACCAGACAAAGCAGAAGAAGAGGATTGGATGTTCTTGCAGAGGTCTCTGAGTTCATGGAATAGTTGCATGAGGACATGCAAGAATCTAGCAGTGGGGGTATGTTGAGCTCCAAAAATGTTCTTTCTTCCACCACATTCCATTCCATTTCTTTCATCCATTATTAATCCCAGGCTCAAATGATAAATGAAATTAGTTAAAATTGCTTTAAGAATGAATATCGTGGCTAACTTGCTATGTTTTTATGATTATGCCATTGTAGTACTTTTTCAACTGAAACTAGCTACAGAATGCAGACATTCTGTAGCTAGTTGCCAATTCTGTAGCCAGCTTCATGTTTATACAGGTTTCGGATGTCATCTTGGAGAAAAGCACACATGGGTGTATTCCACGTCATGTCCTCATCATTTTTTGCCCTCCATGGAGATTGAACAGAATTCTGTACGTGGTTAAGCACATGGAAACTTAAACTAGGAGGTAGACTCCTAACAGGATAAGGACAGTCCAGATTCTGTTACGTGATCATGATCAGAGTCCTAGTTTAGTTTCTATTAGGAAAGACAATAATCCCCGTATTATCTCAAGTTCTGTTATGTAAATTTGCTATAAATATGCTCGGGAAACCGAGAGACAAAGGTTAGATTTTGGTTAGATTTTATGGTTGACTGCTAGATCTTTGAAGTCTGTGAATACTCTATTTTGAGGTGATTCCTCTTTAATGAAAGAAGCAGCATTTCCTTGAATGCGTTGAGTCAATTTTGAGCTAGATTTCTTGCTACTCTGGTGGTAGAGGGCCCCTGCCTCCTGAGCGGCCTTGTTTATACAGTAGATAAGTGTTTTAATCTCGCTTTTATTTCAATTTTTAGTTTCACTTTTATCTCAGCTTATGTTCATATTTGTTTATATTTACTATCACAACCAAACTTACTCTAATCAACTTTTCCAAAATATCATTATGAAGAATAAGGCACAATTGTGATAGTGTAGGTTTAGTTGCATTTACTTTCGTTAGTTATCACAGTTAAGACTTACTCTAATAAACTTTTCCAAAATATCATTATGATGGATAAGGCATAACTGTGGTATTGTAGGTTTTAGTTGTTAAGTTTAAACCAAGTAGCATAGTCAATCTTACTCTTACAAAGCTCTTCCAAAATATCATAACAATGAGTAAGAAGTAACTGTGGTGTCTTGGACTTTAGTTGTATTTGCTTTCAGTCTTGTGTTTATGTTCAATTGCTTTGAATGATACAGCCATACTCATTCTCACAAACTCTTCCAAAACATCATTCATACTGAACGGGATGAACTGTAGAATTCCTTAGGTTAGTTGCATGATAACTTAGTTATAGCACTCCGGAGGTAAAATGCATGTGGTTCAGTTCCGTCATTTCATTTTCAGTTTGATAATGGCTTTTAATTTAACACTGTTCACTGTAGACTAGAAGTACCCTAGTTTAGTCTTAACTTAGTTCACTGTGTTAACATTCCAGTGTAGTTTCCATCCATTGCATTTCAAATTGTATTAGTTGTTAAATTTAAACACTACGGTCTTCATTATTTACAAAACTTCTTTTGTTCCAAACTCATACTAACACATAATTATCTGGATAGAAGGTAGTATCAGTCTAAGGCCTGGAGTACTTTTGCAACATTTTTACCATTTCACAAACAAGCTTTTTCTCAAAGAACATTCTAAAAGGAAATCTATAACTTTTGTGTGAGGCCTAGTGGTGCTAGATTGAGTTGCAGAACAAATTTAGAAGCTAGTTTAGAATAGAAATATTATGGTGATACAAATGTTCTTTTCCAAATATATTTTAATAGACCTTTAATCATGGATGAGATGTTGTAACATTGTAAGTTGATTGTTTGATTTTTTAGTTAGGAGAATTTCATTTACACTTAGCTGCCCATTTCTCAAGCTCTTCCAAAACATCTTTAATGAATGAATTGGACAAGTTAAGCTCATGTTGTGATTTATTTTCTTGAAGTCATTATCAAGCTTTGTAATTTGCTAGCCATAGTTTAGGCTTTGTTTTGTTTTAGTATTTTCATTTGTCATTTGTCATCCATAATTTAGGCTTCACTCTGTTTTTCAACCAATAGTTTCTTTCCACCAGCATTTAGTTCTTTCCCTTGTGAACATAAAACCATAAAAATCCAAAAACATCATAAAACACTAGACACAACGTAGTGAGAAACAATTACCTAGGCACATTAGTGCACCACACTTCAGCAGTTTACCAACCCTGGTTGACAATTAATGAACTCAATTTAGGAGACTAGGTTGAGCACAAACAACCACCCTCAGGCTTTACCATGTATCCTGCCAAAACTAGTCAAGGGATTCCTAGGCCTTTGGGAATTTTCCTTGAAATCCATTTGGAAATTCAAAAGCTCAAACTGAGATCAAATCCCATCACATGATGGATATCTAGAAAAAGGCAAGGCAAGGTTGAAAACCACTTTCAAAACCTGGAAAAACCATGCCAACAACAACAAGAGAACCAAATACCAACATGCATAAACCATGCATGTAAAAACTAGCTAGGAAATCACACATGAAATATGTTACCTGCAATTATTATTGCTAAAGCTGCCAAATCGTGCTCTTCCTTGCTTGATCTTTTTCTCCTTTCCTTTCCTTTCCTTCCTTTGCTTGCTTTCTTCTTTCTTAGCACAATGCTAAAATTCTCCAAGAAAACTCTAAGTTTCCAAGAGTATGAGAGAGAGAGAATAATGAGAGAGTTCCAAAACTGAATTCACAAAAAATTTGAGCCAAAAAATTTGAGCAAAAACTTGCCAACTAATCCTCATAAGCCTTTTTATCAATGAGGCCTCTATTTTCTTCATTTTCCATTATTTTCCTTCAATTTCCTCCTCACATGCAACATGTGACCTTTCACCTTCATTTTCTCCTATTTTCCTTTATTTTCATAAATAAATGTTCCAAAAATATTGTTTTTCTCTTTAATGCCTTGGCCATTTCCTTTTCCATTTCCTTAGCCATAATAACCGAAATGAACACCCTCACTAGGATGCTTTTCCCAACATTCAACTTGGAATAAGTGTCCCTTAACCGTTGTCTTAATTTTACCTTTATTAACTTTTATTACATGAACTTTTAACCTGGGTCTGTTACAAAACCCTCCCCCTTGGGGGAACACCGTCCTCGGTGTTCAATGACACATAAAATCCAGAAAACCACTAAAAATAAAACATACTTCCCATGGAGTTTTATAACACAGCTCGTTGTACTATTTACAATGACTGCATATACGCATACACATTTGCTTCAACTAAAAAATAACAATATTGTCTATGGAGCTTTATAATATAGCTCGATACAATATTTACAATAATATACACATATACACATTTTCTCAACCAGCAAATAACAAGATTCGATGCCTACATCTGCAAAAATGGAATCCAAAGGCTCACACCTCCACCCTCAAAGTAGTACCAGGATTCACTTCCTTCCCAGGAATTCCAGAATCCACTATCAAAGCCAAATCTACATCCAATGTCTTGGGCTATAACCATGCGCTATTGTACCCTCAGTGAATAGTTACCGGCTCATTGTTCCAGGGCATATTCCCAATATGCCATTAGGGGAATTTTGAGGTCTAAAATGGGCCTCCTAAGAAAAATGTACACCAAAAATAAACTTTATAAGAACCAATAGGATTCAAGATAATGATGTCAACCATGGGGGACGATTCACCATTTTTTAAGTAAAAGGGTAAAATGATTAAAAAATAATAAAATAATAAAACTACTTTTTCAACTCGTATTTTCAACTTATCTCCAAAAGCTTTTACTCAAATTTTGAGTGGGAGTACTCATTGGATGCAAAATTTAATTCCTCATCCAAGGAGTACCCATGTTGCATACTTTTGATGGACCCTACTACACAAAAAATTATAAACACATAAAAAAACATGATTACAATCATGTTTTTCATGTATTTCTCATTTTTCGTTTAGAAGGACCCATCGAAAGTATGCAACATGGGTACTCATAGGATGAGGAATTAAAATTTGCATCCAACGAGCACTCTCGCTCGAAATTTGAGTAAAAACTTTGGGAGTAAGTTGAAAAGTAGTTTTTTCATTTTTTCCTCTAAAATTTTATGATGTCATCAAATATTATTTTATTATTTCCACTATTATTTTATAATTTCCTTAGAAGGCCCATTTTAGACCTCAAAATTCCCCTAATGATCTTATTCCATCTAGCAATGCTAATGACCAAAACAAATCCATCCCTAACCTTCCCTTCTCTACTACATAGTCCCTTGGGAAATCCAGTAACCCGCTTCCTTACAGTCAGTCATCTTCCAAGCTCCCTGACATCCCCTATCCCCGACGATCAATCCCTTGGAAATGATTCCTCGTGTTAGAAGATATAAAAACAAAGGCATATACTTGTCTCAACCATCATAATAGTAATAGCATGCTCATGGAAATCAATGGACACTATTGGGTACTAGTGTCCCACAATGGCCCTGCTCTTGTAGTGCTTTAACAACATACTGCTACCTGTTTCAAATCCTTTTGTTTTTTTTTCTAATGCTTGCTATCAGTTAGAACCACCCAACTGGTAATTTCTGTGCTTCATGTACCAAGCACATAACTTCCATTAGATTCAAAATAAATTGAAATAACTTCAAATCATACCTCATCGGTAGCTCCTCAATAAGGTACACCTGCAATTTTGTTCACTTCTTGCCACAACAAGTCAAACTAGTTGTTTGACCAAATCATCATGTATAAACATATCACATCTGGTTAGCTCAAAATGAAACCATCATAATTGAAATTATGAATCGCATGAAATTACAATAAATCATAATCATAAATCACATGTAACCATCATAAGTTAGAATCATAGATCACATGAATAATAAAAATGAAATAAAATATTGATACTTATCCTTCAATGGTCCTTACTTATACCTTTTTTATTTTGTACACACACTCGATCGGTTGCCACGACTGACAAGCACCCAATGCCTTTACTTCTCTCCAATCATGTACACATACACATAGTGTACATCACAACACATGCACCCACATATGACATACAACACCATACAATACGTGCACCCACACTGGTATATGACACATTCACCTACTCCCAGTGTACAATACAACACAATACATACACATACATATGGTGTACAACACAACACATATACGTGCATAATACAACACAACGACTACACCTACCATTATGTCACGACTGCACAATGCACACACATAGTATTGCATGCAACACAGTATGCACAACATGCACACAATACCACCTGTATTATAGTACCATATGCACAACTTGTACATAGTACCACCTGTACACATCACCACCTTCAAAACGTGTGCACAACATCACATGTACATGGCACCACATGCACAATGTGTACACAACACCAAATGTACACCACACCACCTGTATAATTTGTACACAGCACCACATGCATGACATATACATGACACCACACCACCTGTATAATTTGTACATAGCACCACATGCATGACATATACATGACACTACATGTACACAATGTCACATGCATGACATGTACATGACATCACCTACACACATCACCACGTGTACAACATGTACACAACACCACATGCACACACAACCACATGTACAATCATGCACACAGTGCCATATGTAAAACAGCACACAACACCATATGTACATAGAACTTCATATATAACATGTGTTAGTGCTCGAATCCGCCTTAGGCTGAAGGAAAGCAGGATTCAAGGTAACATCAAACCAAGCTCAGCCTCGTAGCTAGCCCCACGAGGACAAGAGAGGGCTCTCTCCAGTCAATCTCGGCAAAAGATGTCCAATAGGGCCTGAGATGACTTAAATGAAAAACTGATATTGATTTTAGGCTAGTAAATAAATAGGAAAGAAGTAATTTAATAAATGTTTCTGGGCTGTGTGTGGCAAAGAACAACATGATCTGAGAAATTAACTCAAAGACACAGATTGTTTCATGAGGCAAGATAGGCAGGGAGTTTAACAATCAATTTGGAATAATATGGAGTGAAAATACTGTCGAGAGGTTGATAAGGGAATATATAATGAATCCTTACCAAACAGAAGAAGATACACAAAAACATGAACACTTTCCCAAGGCAGAGCAATAAATTGAATTCTACCTTTCTTACTTAAAAGAATTCAACTGGAAAGATTATGAATGAACAGTGAAACATAACAAGACACATATGAAACAGGAAGAAGAAACCTATGTCAAACTCACGCCACATCAATCTCATAAACCAGAGCTGTATCCTTTCATTTATCCTCTGTCAAAACTGTACAGTGAAAGCTCTGAGTTTTTCTCACACAAATTTCCAGAACTCTTTTCCCCCTTTACAAATGATTTACAATAATAAATAAGCTCAGAGATGGGAAAACAAATTGATGAAAATAAGGAGCTGTTTCAACTGAAATTATGAAAATAGGAAAAGATTCATCCATCCGTTCCAAAGACAGAACATCGTTGCATTTTTCCACTTTGAAAATCTTTGACGACCAAAAAAGGCGTAGCGTGGATCCCATTACATTGTGACTAAAGACAAAAATAGGCTTCCGTTCCTATTTCTCTACATCTTGTTTTTCTTCAACAGGTACAACCTCTTCAAATTTGTCCTTGGTAGTTTGACCACAGTTTTCATCTTCAACCATTGAAACAACAAGAGCTGTCTCCCCTGTATCTGCAACATGGACTAATACGTTGTTGTTCAGTGCACTGTCATTGTTGGGCATGGAATTTATGAACATCTTCTTCTAGTGAAGTTTGGCAGAAAGTAGATATTGCAGGCACCCCACTTGTTTTTCACCTCGGACAAAGCTAAGTATTTTCAATTGTACACTCAGGGTTAAATTCAACACAGATGGCATGATACCAGAGATCGTATGAGTCACATGCAACAGAAGTATGAAGAGATGAAGAGTCTTCTTCTTTTGTGGTAACTCTAGCTTGTACCCAATTTTGATCGCTCTTTGTTCCTCCAACAGCACAAATATTGATCTGTTTATTACTGCCACCAATCGTGTCATAGACGGGGAGACACATAATGATCTCAAATTGAGCTTTACAAAGGGGACAAAGATTGGTAATGATTTCCCAGTTATCTATGCATGTAAAACAGAACCAGTGATCACAACAGTCAAGGAACCCATGATCAATAACTTCTTCCATGCAGATCCCACATCTTTCAGTTTTAGCATCAGCATCATTGAGCATCGAAGTGCCTTCAGTGAGTATGTCCTCCATCACAGTACAATGAGTATCATGAAAAATGATTGCCCCTTATTTTTCTCTACGCACGCACTGCCAAAATCTTGCCTGACATTGTGGGTGACAAAAGAAAATAAGAAAGCCTGAAATTGGCCTTGGCCGGCCCTTCATGTTGCTTCTGGTTTCTGCCTGTTCTAGTTGTCGGTATATGCCTCTTCTTCAAATCATAACACGAGCTAACATCATTGGAAAATACGCATAAACTTTTACTCGGAGCAAAAGAGTGAATCAACTTAGAAATTCGATGAAAAATTGATGAAATTTGGTCTTTTGGTTCTATGCGCCACGCTCCAGCCCAACGCGTCGCGCAGGCTGGATGCGTCGCGCCAGTGCAATTTTGCACTGTGCATTTCGGCTCTACGCGCCGCGCTCAGTGGGTGCGCCGCGCCTACTCCCAATGCGCCGCGCATCACAAATTCACCATATTTCGACCCTTAAACTTCGTTTCTCCCATCCCATTGACTTCTTCATGATTTCTCCGGCTCCAAGCTGACTCTGCTTATGCTAATGAATAAGACAACGAAAACATATTTAAGGATATGGATTTCGATTTTAGCAAACCCACTATTTGAAGACTTAGCACTTCTTACAATAAACTCTATTTTTGCTCTTGAAAAAAATAAATCTCTTTGTTGTCTTTTGCAGGGATGTTTAGCATGAAGTTTGGCAAGGTGACATAGAGCCTACATTTGAAGTATTTCATGGGCAGAAAAAATGTATATTTAAAAACAAATTTGATGATTTTTTCTTCAAAACAGGGTTTTGAAGAAGAAAAATTCTCAAGCCTTGTTTAACGATGAATGACTGAAACATTGACTTTGATGAGTTTTTATGAACTTTAATGATCAATCACAAGCCAGCAGATACATGACACTAGGCCCTTCCGTCAGATTATGGCATGCTCCCTAGCGAAATGCAATTGAATGAATGGAGCGAGACACCTAAAAATGAAATGCAGAAAGTGAAATGATCTCTGACAGAGGACTGACAAGACCGACTCTAACATTGGCTCCAATGGGGATGGTAGCTCCCTGGAGGTGCCAAGAACAACAGATCTTTGGGAGAGCAGACAGTGCCTACATCCATTGGGCTATGGAGTCCGTTATTTTGACAAAACGACTAAAGACTGATGACTCAATTTATTGACTGGAAATTCGACTCAAACTAACTCGATGCAAACTGAAATGACTGAAAAAACTTGACTCTAGCAAACTAACTCAAAATGAATAAGACCTGAACTT
This sequence comes from Pinus albicaulis, assembly GCA_034641835.2. Taxonomy (NCBI): domain Eukaryota; kingdom Viridiplantae; phylum Streptophyta; class Pinopsida; order Pinales; family Pinaceae; genus Pinus; species Pinus albicaulis. Next base: position 810,553,801 of record CM076569.1, on the reverse strand, counting down.
AAAACTTAAAACTTGATGGCAGTACATGACCACCCGTGTTTCTTACAAGACAATATACCATCAAACTATATCAAAATGCCAATGTAACCAATCAAGCAGATGCCTTCTTGACTGATTCTCCCGATCAGATTTCCTGGTCAACAGTAAATACTGATAACTGGGCATCCAAAAACATAATTGACCATGATATCCTTCATCACTGAAAACTGAAATCATCACCTTCACTGCTGACTGCAACAGATTTTCCAGTGGATCCTGAAAAACTTGAAGATTTTCTTCTTGCTGAAAGAACAAGGTGTCTTTTTCTCCCGCTTCTGATCTTCCTTCAATAAAAGTCTGTTCCTGGTCTTCAAAGAATTCTGAACAAGTGGATGAGTAGATCTCTTCTTGGAAAAACATTTCAATACATGAGACATATGAAGAAGAATCTGAAAGGAAGCCCTGAATGGTTTGATTTTCTGTAGTCTGAATATACTGTAGGTCATCTTCATATGATATGATAGCCAGATTATCATATTCCTCATTGCATTCATCAATCATGAGAAAAGCAACTTCAGATGATTCTTGAAACCCAACACTATCATTTCTATCATTTACCATAAATTCATCAAAAGAAACTTTTTCACATACTTGAACAAAAATTCCATCTTGTTGTTCATGAATTGACTGGATTACCTCTTTATGAAGATCTAGTTCCAGTGGGATGAGAGCATTTAGATCTGCAACTTTGTTTTCTTCATGCCAGATAATCTCAACAGCAGATTTCTCCTTTATGGGATTTAGCACAAAGTATTCTTGGTCATCACAATCTGAATCTGGATCTGAAAAAGCTGACTGGACATTATCACATTCTGAAATTGAAACTTGATTTCCCTGCATGCTATCTTCTTCCATGGATAGATCTGAAACGAAACTTTCTCTTTCATCATTTTCAGCCATATGGCAATCTTCAACCTGCTGCAAAGTTTACTGAGCATCTTGATGGGTATCCTCTAGGTTCTCTTCATGTTGCTGAAATGGTTTCTCATACAGAGCCTCCATGATTTCTCCGTCCATGAAGTCATCATGTCCATAAAAATTCTTACGATCTTCAATAAAACAATGAACATGGCTACAACAGTCCTGAACTAAACTCAAGGATGGATATGTTTCTTTATACTTTTCAAAGAATGTTGTATGAAAATCCTTTAAACAATAAATAGAAGCAGGCGGCAAAATTTCATACCAAGATCGGGCTTCATCTTCCAGAGTAGCCATAAACATTTTCATCAAACAGTCTTCAGGAAAATTGATGTTTAAATTATGCACATGAATGTGAAATTTCACCAGATGAAGAGCAACGTCATTACCTTCCACATTTCTGAACATAGGAAAATTATGAAGCCAATCTACCTTGGGCATCTTATTTGGAAAACCTGGGATGTGATCTCGGCTCATCAGAGCGTATCTTCATGCAACTCGATCCATCTTGAAAATCTGCAGTGGAGTCACCATGAGGCATTGATTGCTGGATTTTTCAGTGAAATCACCAGGTGAATGAGTTCAGCCTTCTGATATTTGATCGTTGTTCACCATCAACAATCAGATCTAAACTTGATTACATGTACTGGGACAAAAAAATCTACAAGTCGAGTGTCACATCAACAACAAACCATCGTCTTCCCCAGTATGTTTACCACTATGTTAGTGCTCGAATCCGCCTTAGGCTGAAGGAAAGCAGGATTCAAGGTAACATCAAACCAAGCTCAGCCTCGTAGCTAGCCCCACGAGGACAGGAGAGGGCTCTCTCCGGTCAATCTCGGCAAAAGATGTCCAATAGGGCCTGAGATGACTTAAATGCAAAACTGATATTGATTTTAGGCTAGTAAATAAATAGGAAAGAAGTAATTTAATAAATGTTTCTGGGCTGTGTGTGGCAAAGAATAGCATGATCTGAGAAATTAACTCAAAGACACATATTGTTTCATGAGGCAAGATAGGCAGGGAGTTTAACAATCAATTTGGAATAATATGGAGTGAAAAGACTGTCGAGAGGTTGATAAGGGCATATATAATGAATCCTTACCAAACAGAAGAAGATACACAAAAATATGAACACTTTCCCAAGGCAGAGAAATAAATTGAATTCTACCTTTCTTACTTAAAAGCATTCAACTGGAAAGATTATGAATGAACTGTGAAACATAACAAGACACATATGAAACAGGAAGAAGAAACCTATGTCAAACTCACGCCACATCAATCTCATAAACCAGAGCTGTATCCTTTCATTTATCCTCTGTCAAAACTGTACAGTGAAAGCTCTGAGTTTTTCTCACACAACTTTCCAGAACTCTTTTCCCCCTTTAAAAATGATTTACAATAATAAATAAGCTCAGAGATGGGAAAACAAATTGATGAAAATAAGGATTTGTTTCAACTGAAATGATGAAAATAGGAAAAGAGTCATCCATATGTTCCAAAGACAGAACAGCGTTGCATTTTTCCACTTTGAAAATATTTGATGACCAAAAAAGGCGTAGCGTGGATCCCATTACATTGTGACTAAAGACAAAAATAGGCTTCCGTTCCTATTTCTCTGCATCTTGTTTTTCTTCAACGGGTACAACCTCTTCAAATTTTTCCTTGGTAGTTTGACCATGGTTTTCATCTTCAACCATTGAAACAACAAGAGTTGTCTCCCCTGTATCTGCAACATGGACTAACACGTTGTTGTTCAGTGCACTGTCATTGTTGGGCATGGAATTTCTTAACATCTTCTTCTGGTGAAGTTTGGTAGAAAGTAGATATTGCAGGCACCCCACTTGTTTTGCACCTCAGACAAAGCTAAGTATTTTCAATTGTACACTCCGGGTTAAATTCAACACAGATGGCATGATACCAGAGATCGCATGAGTCACATGCAATAGAAGTATCAAGAGATGAAGAGTCTTCTTCTTTTGTGGTAACTCCAGCTTGTACCCAATTTTGATCGCTCTCCGTTCCTCCAACAGCACAAAGATTGATCTGTTTATTACTGCCACCAATCGTGTCATAGACGGGGAGACACATAATGATCTCAAATTGAGCTTTACAAAGGGGACAAAGATTGGTAATGATTGCCCAGTTATCTATGCATGTAAAACAGAACCAGTGATCACAACAGTCAAGGAACCCACGATCAATAACTTCTTCCATGCAGATCCCACATCTTTCAGTTTCAACATCAGCATCATTGAGCATCGAAGTGCCTTCAGTGAGTATGTCCTCCATCACAGTACAATGAGTATCATGAAAAATACTTGCCCCTTATTTTGCATTGTGCACGCGCTGCCAAAATCTTGCCTGACATTGTGGGTGACAAAAGAAAATAAGAAAGCCTGAAATTGGCCTTGGCTGGCCCTCCGTGCTACTTCCGGTTTCTGCCTGTTCTAGTTGTCGGGATATGCCTCTTCTTCAAATCAGAACACGAGCTAACATCATTGGAAAATACGCATAAACTTTTACTCGGAGCAAAAGAATGAATCAACTTAGAAATTCGATGGAAAATTGATGAGATTTGGTCTTTTGGTTCTATGCGCCGCGCTCCAGCCCAACGCGTCGCGCAGGCTGGATGCACCACGCCAGTGCAATTTTGCACTGTGCATTTTGGCTCTACGCACCGCGCTCAGTGGGTGTGCCTCGCCTACTCCCAATGCGCCGTGCATCACAAATTCACCATATTTCGACCCTTAAACTTCGTTTCTCCCATCCCACTGACTTCTTCATGATTTCTTCGGCTCCAAGCTAACTCTGCTTATGCTAATGAATAAGACAACGAAAACATCTTTAAGGATATGGATTTCGATTTTAGCAAACCCACTATTTGAAGACTTGGCACTTCTTACAATAAACTCTGTTTTTGCTCTTGGACAAAATAAATCTCTTTGTTGTCTTTTGCAGGGATGTTTAGCATGAAGTTTGGCAAGGTGACATAGAGCCTGCATTTGAAGTATTTCATGGGCGGAAAAAATGTATATTTAAAAACAAATTTGATGATTTTTTCTTCAAAACAGGGTTTTGAAGAAGAAACATTCTCAAGCCTTGTTTAACGATGAATGACTGAAACATTGACTTTGATGAGTTTTGATGAACTTTAATGATAAATCACAAGCCAGCAGATACATGACACTAGGCCCTTCCGTCAGATTATGGCATGCTCCCTAGCGAAATGCAATTGAATGAATGGAGCGAGACACCTAAAAATGAAATGCAGAAAGCAAAATGATCTCTGACATAGGACTGACAAGACCGACTCTAACAACATGTACATAGCACCACACGTACACATCACTACATATCCAACAAGTCCATAGCACCATCTATACCTAGCACTACATGTGCAATATACACACAACACTATATATACAATAGACATACAACATCATATGTACACAATACTACATATGTTACATGTACACATCACCATAGGTACAATCACTGAATATACAACATGCGCAACATATACACCACAGTGGTACTGCACACCCATATACCACACACGAACCTCACAAGCAACCTTGCTTCTAGTTCCTTTCCATTATCCATGCGTATCCTAGCATGTCGCAGATCACACTACTTTCACTTCGTTGATGTACCCTTGTGTTGGAAATATTGTCATTGATGGGAAAGGAGCATATAAGGAACAAAAAAGGTATAAACGAATAGTAAGGAAAAGAAGAAAAAATGGCATTGAAAACACTACATTGAAGAAATTGTAATAATGTGAAATTGTTGATTAAGCTAAATTGTTCTGATGCAAAGGCAAGTCTCTAAGGAAAAGGCAAGACTCCAAGGAAAAGACAAAGATGCATTAAGCTGAATTGTTGTGATACATTAATGATGTACATTGTTATTTGAAGTTGGCATTAAGTTGAACCATTCAATCATTACATGTGGCTGAAATTATTATTGGATTATTTATTTATTTTGTAGAGTAATATTCAAGATATGAAGTGTGTGGAAATGAAAGAGTCGAAGGAAAAAATTCAAGCCTATTCTATTCCTATTCCTATGTGGAATACAAACAACCATAAAATTATCTCTATAAAAGATGTCATTTTGGAGTGCATAAAAAAGGTTAGAGAGCTAGAGAATGTGATAGAGCTGATTGAGATACTATGCACATATAGAGCTGATATGAAGAAAATTGAAAGGGAGAAGAGGCAGAAGTAAAGATGGAGATATGTGGATTTTATAACCAGGTAAATCAACTTATTGTTTTCATGTTATGTGAGTGGATTGTGGTCTCCTTTCAAATTGTGTCTTGCTAAAATGTTCAGTTGGAGCTAGTTGAGGTAGGAACCTCCTATGGGTGGTAGCCTGCAGAAAACACATGGGATTTGGAGCTTCCTTGCATGTTGTAGCTTGCAAAAATTTGAGGTAACAACCTCTTGTAGGTTGGAGCCTAAAAAAAATCATATGTATTAAGGAGTAGGATCTTTCCTTTGCATCACAACAATAATAAAATCGTGGTTTTCTCGCTTATGGGTTTCCACTTGTATATGGTGTCTATGTGCATCATTATTGTGTGTTGATGTGATGTGTTACTCTGCTTATTTCTTGTTGTTCACATATTCAGTTTGTTGATCATTATGTATTGATTTTCTCATGTAATGAATCTGTTAATGAGTTTGATAAAATATTTTTAATGTCCATGAATGGACTAAACTGATTCAGCCCCCCTCTTAGTTTAGTCAAGGGTTCATCAATTGGTATCAGAGTTGGTTCCTTCTGTATAAGTCTAAGATATTGAAGGTTCTTCTGGTCGAGTCATGGACTATCAAAGTGTACATGTGTTGAGTTCATCAAAATTTCATGAATGGAGAGATAAGGCTAAAATAGATTTAATGGCTTATGGACCTAAGGTATGAAAACTTGTATGCGATGTTTACTGCAAAGACTCTCCCTCTTTGCAAGAACAACAGTGGAATTCCAAGGAAAAATGTGTAATGTATAACAATATTCATAACAAGGATCTTGATACATTAATGAATTTAACTTCTGCAAAAGAAATCTAGAATAGATTTCATTTCATGCAGGAAGGAGACATTAATGGTTGCATTATTAAGAATAAGAAGATAAACAAGAAGAAGAAAAACCCCTTTCAAAAGGAAAAGGTTGAATCGAATGAGGTACCTGCTACTATGAATGGGCATGATTGCCATGAAGAAACTACTATTTAAGAACAAGCCAAGCTTGACCTTGTTTTGACTGAAATAGGAAGACTGAAGAATGAAAACAAATATTTGAATAAATTAGTGCAGCTATGTGATGAAAGAGAACATGAATAAAAGAAGGAAGTCATTAACCTAAGGAAACAACTTGAAGAAGCAAGGAGAATAGAGGCGATGATTAATAACCAGCAAAAGGAGAAAGATATATAATGTGAAAGACTAGAGACTGAGATTTTTTTCAGCTAGAAGGCAGTTATATGAAAATAACAGGTTATGTAAGAAGCTAGAAGAAGAGCCTACTTCCATGAAGAACTCATAAAAAGGATCTACAGAAGTATAAGCCAGAAATAACTTGATTTGTAAATAAACAAACAAAAACAGGCAACAACATCAAGAGACAAAGAACGGGATGAATAAATAGTCATTTGCAAAAATCTCATTTTCTCTTGGAGATAAATTGAGAAAAATTGGAAGATATCAAAGGAGATTCTCTGATCCTATGAAAAATATCACATGTTTTTCATGTCATGAACTTAGACATGTTGCAGCATAATGTAAGAGAAAGAAGTTCAAAAAGAATTGACAAAAGATGCAGGAAATAAGAAGGCTTCCTCAAGCAAGAAAACATAAAAGACAATTATTCACCATGTACACACATCAATTTTATGGTTATTGTTATATTTGTAATGAGTTTGGTCATAAGGTTGTTGAATGAAAAATGAATGTAAAGAAAAGGAAAAATGACTCAAGAAAATACAAAACAATTCTGCCAATTCTTGGTCATACAATGTGTTATTTATGTGATAACTTTGGACACAAAGCCAAATATTGCAAGCTGCCATACATGTTAAAGGACTTTAAACAAAATATGGAAGCAACCCCAAGTAGACCAAACAATGAGCCAAAAGAAAATAAATACAACCAAAGACAACCAACTAAACTGTGGAAGAGAAAGAAAAATACTGAGGCTTGAATGATAAGTTAAATCCATCTTAGCCTTAGGGGGAGATGGTTAAAGAAATGAAGGTAGCCATCCAGTAAGTAATAAAGAGAAGTAGCAACAAAAGGGGGAGAGCATCCTTAAAAACTCCTAAGAATAGAAAGAGGATATGTGATGACTAAATGTTCATATGCCTTGAAGAAAACACTAATCAAAATACTAAAGGCATTAAAGGAAATATTTGTATCAAAGAACTCTAGGTCCAAAGAAAATTCTCAAAGGAGGAACTAGCACCTCCTCCACAACATATTCAACAAGAAAATTATGGCGTTTCTAAGGAATATGAAGGACATTGCAGGAAGGCCAAACTTGCACATGAATTGAAGAAAATCGTATCAAATTCCTAGCGCTGGCATGCAAATTGGAATCTAAAATATTGAATAAAACTATTTGTATAGTTCAATATGACAATGGGTTAGTATGTCCTCGACTCATATTTGAAGAACAAGAAAAAATAAATTTTACCTGTACACAAGCACCTGATATTTGAGATGATAAAAAAAATGTGGGGGGGACAGGGAGGGGGAGATTCTTTGCTACTCACAACAACATATGGATAGATTGAGAACCTAATATGACCTAGTGAAACATTCGAATGGATTATAATGTGTAATGCTTACAGTAGTTATTCCATATTGTGCTAGTTGGTGCATGGTTTCATGATGAATAACATGGAAAGACTTTCATAGAAAATTTCATCCTAGACATCAATGTGATTCAACATAGTTGCATAAATCCAGATGATGCAAAGAAATACACTAGAGAGTCATCTATTATTGGTAGGGGACAACGTTACATATTATGAAATCTATATGATTGCAGCAGACAATGGCATTATACAATGTTGATTTCTTCTTATTCGTCCCTGTAAGCCATGGAAGAAAATGCAATCCGTTAATGTTAGTAATGAGAAAAAAATTAGAATGATAATTATAATCCCTTGAAAAGTGATGATACTATAATATCACACAATGCAGACAAAGAAGAAATTGCAGTTGGACGTAGAATAGAAGGAATAAAAAATCCATGGTGGTAGATGAAACACCATCCATGAATGTGGAAGCTAAGAGGATAATAAAACACTAAGCGATGAATGGTTAAAATCACAAAAATTGTGCTTCGAGCTATGGCACCGGAAAAATCTACAGAGGATGATCACAGTATGCATTGCAAGTGTTAGAGATAATGAAGAAAAAAAACCAATAAGAAGAATGCATAAGAAAAATGTTCATTATCATTATGTGTTACAAATAAAGTGGTGGAATTGATTGTCTGAAGCGTCCTTGAGTAGCCTTCATATATAATAGCGTTGCAATAAAATAAGCGTTAATATTTGGAGCAGACCAACGGTTATTGTTGGAGGAGGAGTAGTGTTATTTTTGGAGCATGAGCAGCGTTATTATTGGAGCAAGAGCAGTGTTATTATTGGAGCATCGTTATTGTTGGAGCAGAGCAATATTATTTCAATCTAAATATCATAGCAGCGTTTTTTTCGCATGGCAAAGCCTCTATGGAATCGTATTGATAGTGAAGCAGTGTTATTTCTTTTAAGCGTATGGATATGATGCAACATTATCATTTTTTATTAATGTATTGGCTTTGCAGCAGTGATTTGAAAATATCTGACTTATGGAGTTATATTGGAGATAACTGCAATCATTTTTGGAACAATAAATGATCTTGAACGTAGGTGTTGAAAGAAAATCACAGGAATGATCACATTAAAAGCATAGGAGAGTGTTGTTTTCATTTATTGTTTGAGGCATCCTTGGTCGACAACATTATTTTTATTATAATCATCCTCTGGGTATCTATTAATTACTGGGCGCAAATTTAATAGTATATGTCATGAGAAGTGTATATATATTAATATCATGATAATAAGAATATGGGTCTTCAAACTTGGGGAGATCATTGTGTTTGTTTCAAACAGGATGTGTTGATATATATACTTGGACAACACGTTCATTATGACAAGAAGTTTATTGTAATAGTTCGCTCATTGAAAGCATATATCAAGTGTGTTTATTGTAATAGTGTGTTCATTGTCAACACTAAACTTGGCTGAATGAATATAGTTCTATGTGCATATTGTTCACACAAATAAACGATCTAATCTAAGTCCCTCTGCACACTTCACAAGTTTTGGGAATAACCGTGTAGGCATGCATGAAAATTGTTTTGTAGAAGTGCTATTGTGTCACAAGGATGTATTGATTTGCATACATGTTATTGTTTTGGCTGGTACATTAACATTATAAGGCTGTCGTGCATCATATGTCAATATGTCAATATCATTGAGAGCATTATGGTAAGATGGATGAATACCACGTGCCAGGTTTCAAATTCCGCTGAAAGCACGAAAAATATGTAGCTTTAGGGTTTTTTTCCCTAACGATGGTGGAAAAACTAATGTTAACATTACATGTAAAAATTTATTTGTATGAGAGTTGCCGATAATTTTGTCCTTAAATTTCAGCTTCTAAATGATGAATATTGTGAGACTCAATCACAAGAGCATTATCTTTGCACTTGCGTAATAAAAGCCAAATGTAAAAGAAATTCATGAGAATTCCATGTCTTCACTTAAAACTATTGTAAGAAGATATATTAAGGAGCCTCCAATGAGAGAAGCTGGTTTATAATCAATTGGGAAGACTAGAATGTTGTAAAGAGTACAAAATCCTTACTCATGAAGATAAGTAAATTTCTCACGTAGATGAAAGTGGAGCACTAGGATTCATTCTCAAGGAAGAGAATGCACCTATTGTGGATACATAAGCTACAAAAATGTAAAGAGAAACAGTCATAATCCAGACACTACCACGTTCGTGTGATGAATATGAAAATAAGCCTGAAAACTTGCTAATGATATTGCTTCTGTTCATTCCGTCTCTACCTTTTCATTTTCCTTTTTTGCTTCTCCTTTGCACTTTTGTCTTCATCTCATCGTCTACTTACTTATTTCACGATGACCGACAATCACTACTGGCCTTCAAGAAGCTCATAACCAGTGATCCAAACATAGTTCTTTCCCTCAACCTCACCTCCTTGGATCTGTACGACCCCATATCTCCTTGTATAGCCAATTTGTCCTTTCTTCGCTCCCATGATCTTTCAGGAAATGCACCCCATGGTCGTATCCCAACTCAATTGGGACGCCTCTGTCGTCTGAGATCTCTCTTCTTGGACAACAATCAATTATAAGGAAATATCCATCATTAATGGCTACCATATGGATTATAGAACAATTATAGATGAATGAGGGGAAAATAATATTGTAGGTTCAATTGAAAACTCACGATGATGAAGAACTAATATCACCTATGAATTATGACAGTGGCCAAAATGATGGCTTTCCTATGTTGTATGATGCAACCTCTTTGAAATTTTGATATCATCAACTTATTCATGCATCTTACGATGAACCTAAAGAAGCTAATGAGAATATTTGAGTTTCAGATGTTGGCCTAAAAAGTCATAACTCAGCTATTGAGGATGAAGTTCATGAAGACAAATTTCATTATTCAGACAATGAAGAATAATTTTATGGCCTTGATGAATTGTATGGTTCAAAAGTGGGCAGTATCAGTAGTATGTATGAGCCAATGCATAATGTTTCCAAGCATGCAGGTGTGTCATCTGATTACAAGGTTTCATCAATGGCATCGAGAAAAAAAATTATGAGATGGCTCCATATTCTGGAATATATGGTTTTGATTACAATCTAGGCGGCAACGTTTTAAATACAATGGTATGTATATATAACTCACAACAGAGCCCAGTGTAAAGAAAAATGCCGAGGGTCCATTAAGAAAGTTACGCACCAATATTTCACCGAGGAAGCTGAGTTTTGCTTTGTTTGCGGTATATTTATGAGGGATGTTTTCGACCCTTTTCCTAACGCATATCTTGGTTTCTCTGATTTGATTTTGGCCTTGGATAGAGGTCTGTTATAAGGCATGATTAGGTCTTGTTCAAAGTGGTTCTTCACACTATCTTTCAGTCTACTCATGAATGTTGTAAAGCAGTTCTAGGCATTAATTCAACCCTGTCCTAAAGTGTTTTTTTTTAGATAGAATTTTTGGCCCTCATGTAGGACTCAAATAGGCCTACTCTGTGGCATTTGTAAGGCCTTGTATAGTCACGTGATGATGGAAAGTAAGGCTTAACCCTTGTATCCGTCCATGGAATATTAGTTAGCCCTTTTTTAGGATACATTTAGGGCAGAAATATGTGGCATAATTTCTCTTTATCTTCAATCCTTTTTAGATCAATGGAAGTATGTTTTGAGCATCTATGATTAGGGAAAGTTTGGTCTTTAAACAATGATTTTTGACCAATATTTATGACCTTATCTTGTCTGAAGTGGTATTTTCATAAGCCCTTCTATACCAGTCTTGCATCCTGTGTCGCTAGTCATTTTTTATGACATTGGTTTATGATTGTTGAAGTTAAGGACACATCTAAGCAATTTGGACTATATGGTGTTTCTCTTCATGTAGATCATTATTGAAGACCTCATTTTGTACCCCTGTAGCATTTTTTTATGGGTAAACTCACTAGGTTTTGAGGCTCCTATGTGCCAGAATTCTAACCTAATTCCTATGATGCGATCTGAGATATTCTTCAAGCATTACATTTTTGTTGGGCAGAAGGTACTCAGTACCTGTGGTAAGCTTTGTTTAAATTTACTAGAAACATTCCTTTTTGGAAGATCTAACACTTGGTGTGGACGGTGGTAACCATACACATTTGTAACATACTCGGCCTTCCTAAGGCTCTGTTTAGTTGTAAAAATTTGGTGGAGTTTGTAAGGTCTCAAGGAACTTTCAGAACTTGTGTTGAAGGCTATATGAATTTAATGTTTGAATTGAAAAATATATGATTCGTGGTGGAATATCTTTGGTGCATCATTGTGTTATTCACTTGAGGAACTAGGGAATGAAGCTATTTTTTAAGGCTTGAATTGTAATTATGAAGCATCATTTACTCTTGGATATAGTTGCACTCATCCCCAAGTCGGTGTTGATATATCTTCAAGGCCTCTTTCTAAAAGGCATCCATAAGCTTTGTTGATGTCTGTATTTTCATATTTCAATTAAACAAATTGAAGATGTCTTTGTGAAGATCACTGTGATAGAACATTTGAAGTGTCTAAGGTATGGTTGAATGGTTGGAGCGGAGTCTGAACTAAGAGCTACTGTCTAGATCTCACCGTGAGTGCCACAGTCCTAGTATCAAAGATGACCTTCACAGTTCAAATAAAATATGAGTAGTGAAAATTATGTGTGTTAGAGTCTGAGGTACGATCGTTTAGTTGTGTTTATGTTACTATTGATGTACGAGACACTATTATTGTTCATCTAAATCTTACATCAACATAAAATAATGATTGATATTTCACCATTGCAGATAATTTGAGCATTGACATGCATACCTCCTATTGTCATAAGTGAAATTGTATAGTTGGCTAAGTTTAAATGATGACATTTGGCTGCGCAAGAATTGATAGCTATGGTTTGAGACAATAGAGAAAAATTTGTAGAGAAATTTGGCATGAGATATTGTTGGGGATGCTACTACAGTTTTGATGCATGTCTAATATGTCTTGAGTTAAAATATTAAATATACCAAAAAAATGGTATTTCCTCTCTGCCAACAACATTTCTTCCTCTTGGAAAGCAACATTTATTTTAATTGAATTAATGGAGAGCATATTAACTCATTAGAATGCACTTTAGTCCATTATGATAGTGCAACTTATCTATATTTGGTTATGTCTAGAAGACATATTAAAGTGGTTTTTAGAAAGATGGAAATAATACATCTAAGGAAGTTGACAAAAGTGACACATATGTGCTGAAGAGACCCCTTGCCATTGATGTCAAAGTGGGAGGTAATGTAATCAGAGGAAGGAATACATTTCTCAGAATGAAAGAGGGAGGATGTGTTCCCATCAATGCCAAAGGGAGAGACTGTTGGAAATATTGTCATTGATGGCAAAGGAGCAGATAAGGAACAAAAAATTTATAAATGAACAACAAGGAAAAGTAGACAAAAGGGCAGTGAAACTAATACATTGAAGAAATTGTAATAATGTGAAATTGTTCATTAATATAAATTGTTGTGATGCAAAGGAAAGTCTCTAAGGCAAAGGCAAGACTCCAAGGAAAATACAAAGATGCATGAAGCTGAATTTTTGTGATACATTAATGATGTACATTGTTATTTGATGTTGGCATTAATTTGATCCATTCAATCATTACATGTGGCTAAAATTATTATTGGATTATTTATGTATTTTGTAGACTAATATTAAAGATATGAAGTGAGTGGAAGGCAAAGAGTCAAGCCTATTCTCTTCCTATTCCTATGTGGAATAAAAACAGCCATCAAATTATCTCTATAAAATATGTCATTTTGGAGTACATAAAAAAGGTTAGAGAGCTGGAGAATGTGATAGAGTTGATTGAGATATTAGGCACATATGGAGCTGATGTGAAGAAGATTGGAAGAGAGAAGAGGCAGAAGTAAATATGGAGATATGTAGAGTTTATAACCAAGTAAATCAGCATATTGTTTTCATGTTCTGTGAGGGGATTATGGTATCCTTTCAAGTTGTTTCTTGATAAAATGTTTATTTGGAGCTGGTTGAGGTAGGAGTCTCCTGTGGGTGGTAGTCTGCAGAAAACACATGGGAGTTGGAGCTTCCTTGCATGTTGTAGCTTGCATAAATTTGAGGTAGCAACCTCCTATAGGTTTGAGCCTACAGAAAATTACATGTACTAAGGAGTCAGATCTTGCCTTTGCAACACAACAATAATAAAATCGTGGTTTTCTCCCTGATGGGTTTCCACTTATATATGGTGTCCATGTGCATTATTATTATGTGTTGATGTGATGTGTTGCTCTGCTTATTGCTTTTGTTCACATATTCATTTTGTTGATCATTATGTATTGAGTTTCTCATGTAATGGTTCTGTTAAAGAGTTTAATAAAATATTTTTAATGTCCATGAATGGAATAAATTGATTCACCCCACCCCCCTCAGTTTAGTCAAGGGTTCATCACCCTGTTTTAAAGGTAAATACTCTCTGTAGACAAAGACGATCCCTTTAGCCATAAAGTGGGTCTAGAAAAAAGGGAAACAAGCTAACACCTACTTTCCTAGATTGAAAATTAAACATAGATCGAAAGAGATGGCCTACCTCAATCTGATGCTGCAATGTTGCTCTTTGTAGAAGCTACTTGATCCTTCACTTTTCAAAAACTTGATCTCCACTGCTACCAGCGTTCAATTACCGGCACAAGTCACCAAGAAACAAGAAGAAGCATACAAGTGCAACATGTATATACAAATATAACCTATATAATTAATCAAGGAATTCTACAATTATTAATCATTAACATGAACGATAATGGAAAATAAATATCAGTTGTATTATATTATTAATAGAAGAGGATTTACAACATGTGCCTTGATGTCGAAGAGAAGGTCTAAATCTAGGCACGTCTCTAAAGAACTCCTTTTAAACTCAGTGTGATAAGGCTAAGGGATCAACTCTCTCCTTCAAAGCTTATGAAAATCTTCAAACCTCTCTTTACTATTCTCTTCCATATTTGTTGTCTCTAACAAAGGAATTGGACGATGATGAGTTTATAGATATGGAGGAGGGGACATGGATCCACTTATGATGGAAAAATCTCTTATCTCTTTGGGAGGTTCCTCTTTTGTGGGAACAAGAGGCCCAAGTGAGGAAGATCGACCATATCCTGACCAACAAACATCTAGATCTCCACCCTTGAAGCTTCTAGGCCATGAAGCTTTGTTTCCTTATTTAAAAAATCTTCCATAAGTGGATCGACGCAGGTGTGATGTACATACTAGTGTCGATCAACGCTGCTCACAAGCTTAGGATGGATCATTGGTGCTCATGGGACATATAAGAGTCACGCTACTCCAAAAACATGGGTTTTTAAGGAACTACTCCAGGAATGATTAACAAAGAGTTTTTTCTTCATACTGTAAGGGATGCAATGGCATATTTTCATGACAGAAAAGGGACATAGGGATCATTGTTAAGGTCCTATAGGATTTTGGAATAGGGAGTACAGTGATAGTGACAACATGTTGTGTAATAGATACCCCCTAAAGCATGAAGGAAAAACGAGAGCGAGGGGTGAAACGCTTTACGAGAACGTACCAATACCAAGTCGCCACCGTTAGAAAACCTAGGAATCAAGTACATATATACAACTAAAATATATGATATAAATACATGATTATAAGTCATGGAAGCAGCTATCCATAAAATAGATCATGTAATAGGATCTATGGCATCGACATAGCCTTCTAGCAATAAGAAGGATCACAAATATGGACTTAGGTATGGTTGCAGCCATCCATCTAGAAGAGTCATGTATACAGTCATGAATAAATCATGTCGCCTTGCAACCTAGACATTATTAGACAAAATACAGGGTCTTATGCTCCGTCATGACCTGATCAAGTACAAATTCAGGCATGTGAATGAGTGAGTTGAAGTCAAACATGCAAGAAAATTGCCTGGTTACCAACCAATGATGTAAATTGTTAACATGCACGAGAGAGACCAGTAATAATGACGATGGCCCTCAAGGTACTAGCAGTACAATCCAAGAGATTTGAATAAGGAATTGAAGTCAAACACTGATGAAATCATCCGATCGAAGTCCAATGAGGTGAACATTTTGTCGAATGCGAAAAACCTGCCATTAAGGCATGCATGCTCTAAGGTATTGAAAGGAGTCTCTAGATCAAATTCCTAGATAATGAGCTGAAGTTGGTAGGAAGAGATCCATTGAAAGAGGGCCATGATGTATCCCACATCATCGACACAAGACAGAGGAACAATATGGATGTGAATCAAGACTAAACAGAGAATCAGGTAATGAAAAACTATAGAAGGAACTGCTCTTGAACATATCAATGACACGAATCCGAAGTTTAGGAGTATTTGACTCAAATGGAATTAGAGGTCATGTTGACAAATGGTAATTGAATGAGAGGCAAATAGATTTCCCAAACCCATGGATGCAAAGTGACGAATGTAGGATGTCCCCAACTAGAAATGAACTACAGACTAGTGTCATGTTCAAGAGCGACATACTGTCGATGCAACTGATAAAAGCTTCCATTCCCCCCCCACCATTTCTGGTGAGTATCCCGATTATTTTTTAATACAAGCTTCAAGGGGATAACATATGGTTTTCAAATAATTTTTTCCTTCGGGAAAATCCATCCTAGTACATTTTACGAGCCCTAGGAAGGAGGAACTCGATAGTGTCATGATGACGAATCCAATTTTGTTAAATTTTAACAAGTCTGAAAAAGGTGAAACTCGGTGCCTTTTCATGTTTAGAGAGTTTGAAAAGAGCATGAAAATAAAAATCCATAGTTCCCATTTCTTAGATATTCCATCGAATCCGAAAATGTAGAAAAAAAAGTTCGAGAGAACCTTTTAGACATGATTGACTAAGGTATTCCTTTTTTGTGAATAGTTTATCCCAGCCCAAAAAAGGGGTAAACATATACTATGTAAGTGACATTTTGTTTACTTTAACGATTTCAAAATGACAAATACTCGAAAATTTTATGATGTTTCAAGAGTCAGAAAAGAGCTGAAAGGTGACTCCTTCTGGAGGAACGAGTGGTATAAAGGATAACAACTGGTTTGGGTTATGGTGGAACTACTCAGAACAAATAAATGTCAAGAGGCTAGCTAACAAGACCACTCATTGCAACGGTTCCTCGGGAATAGGTAAATTAACCAAGTGAAGGTGTATGATCGGCCAAGCAGATGGTGATGATGGAATGAGAAAACCAAGGCTCATCTGGAAAAACATGATGATAAAAATGAAATCACGAGAGGTAAAATGAGAATGTTTTCATTTTTACACCAGCTTGAAAACATGGAAAACTATGCTTGGAATTGGTTTCATTTTACACAAGCTTGAAACAAAGATAAACTATGCTTGACACTAGTTTCATTTTTACAGAAGCTTGAAACATGGAAACTATGCTTGGAATAAGCTTGCATGCCCCAGCATGGTGACTCAATTCGAGGTACATGCCCCCCAAGCTTCATTTCGTTCACCCAAGTAGACTGCTGGTTACTAACAGGTGGATAGAGTGAAGTTTCATTTACGAGATCAAGTGAAAGAATCGACTGGGATTTTATGAGATCCAATCAAAAGCTCGAATTGAAAGGGAACTTGTTTCATTTTTTAACGAGGTTGACACAGAAAAAAACTTTCCTCATTCATTTTTAATGAGGTTGACATAGTAAAAGAACTATCCTCATGATACCTTGTTTCATTTGCTAAAGAGCTTGACACAAGAAAATAACGTTTCTCTGAAGAGCTTGTTTCATTTTTTAAGGAGCTTGACACAAGAAAAGGAACTGTGATTTGAAGGGCTTGTTTCATTTTTTAAGGAGCTTGACACAAGAAAAGGAACTATGCTCCGAAGACCTAATCATGGCACGTAATAGGTCATAGCTTCCAAGAGTTTCTCATCCGATGGGAGAAACACATTCTGGAAATCTGGGTCCAATGCCCCCAGTACATGGTACACGACATCACTGACGGCACTATCACTAGATGCAGAAAATGAATATGTGGCCACATAATTAACATGTGGCGGGGAAGATACCAATGTCGTATAAGAACCATTAAGGGATGAGGGTAGACTAGGTGTCATATTAGGACCAATGAATTAAAGTTGATCAACAGTGACAATTCGACCTTCATGTGGAAAGCAGAGCATATGAAAGAGGGAAGAGAAAAGTGCTCCCATGACATAAGTATAGTCGCGCCCTAGGAGTAAGTTAAAATTGAAGGGGCCTTGGACAACCATCACATCTATATAGAAAATATTTCCTCCCAAAGTAATAGGAAACTTCAGAAGGATCCCTAAAGGTTGACTAGTTCCTCTGTTAAAAGCCAATAGATTTCAAGTAATAGGCACAAGCTATGGAGAACTGAAAGCTTTCCAAGTAGTTGAATATAGAATAATAACATATGTGCCTTCATCTATAATCATGCTAGGCATGGCCACATTATATGCTTGTACCGTGATCACAAAAGGCACGTAAGAAGGAAGACGATATCTTGCAACTTGAGTCCAATAAAAGGAAGTGACTAAACTACACGGAGGGGGTACCATAGGAATGGGAGGACTATCCCTCTGCATTATGGGAATAGGAGGATCACCTTCATAGATGAATATGGGAGTTAGAGGATCATCCTCCTAGACCGCGGGAATGGGAGTATCTCCCTCCATTCCTTGGGAATTTGAAAAACAAAGAGAACCTGAGTGGGATGGGATCCACTCTCTACGGAAAAGACCTGATGAACCTAGGTGGAATTAGGTTGACATTTTTCTCAACCAATTATTGGTAGGGAATGGACTCATGAGATTTAATTTCAAATAGAGTGGAATTGACCAGAGATGAATCTTGGTCAACCACTTAATCAACTAGCGAAGGACTCGAAGAAAAATTCTGGTAACCAACTGGAAGACAGGACTCAGAAGCCGTAAGTGTATCCAACACTTTAGAGGCTTCATCCATATAATGGCATAGGTGAATGGGATGGTTCCCTTTACATAACCTACAGGGAAATTTTATCTTACCCTATTTCTTATGAGTCTTAATATCTCTAGCTGAGGGTTCATCACCAGCATGATATCCAGAGGTTGATGACGAAGGATGGTGAATCGGGCCAACAGACCACACTTCTAACACCTTGGGAATACCAGGAAAATTTCTAAGAATATGGTCACCCTCGCATAGCTTGCAAGGGAATTTTACTTTGCGGGATGAAGCGGGAGGTTTTTCCACGTCAATTGCATTGGTAGCGATGGTCACTGGTTTACCCCCTTGCTTACTTTCCTTCTTCTTCTTCTTCTTCTTCTTCTTCTTCCTAGCCACCTGGTTACTAGAGTCTAGACTTTCACCAAGTTAAGAGTAAGAACGGGGTGAAGAAATGGGTGAAGAAGGCGAGGAGTCAACTTTAAGATCAACATGGGGTTGACATTGTTTAGGAGGAGGAGAAATTGGTTGAGAAGAAGTTTGGATGTTCGAAACCACATGGGTCAAAAAAAACCAAACTGGCATACAATGGTTAATCCCGGAAGGGACAATGTTGCCATATAAGGAGCTCCAACATTTCCAAAAGAAGGAAAAGGACTAGGATTCCCATCTGAGGGGACTTATTTGTTGGAAAACTGAGGAATTGTTGCCATTAATCTCAACATAAGATCTGATAAGGAGATGAGCATGAGTGAAATGTTATCGTGGCCGATAAATTTCAGAAATTAAACACAAAACGAATAAAAAAGGGGTAAACTAGGCAAGAGGGTTTACCAAGTATCCATGAACTTCATTATACACCTTAGAAAATAAATTTACTAAGAACTTAACTTACTGAAACCAATCTCCCTGAATGTTGTGTTCGATGTATCACATTTACAAGGTGGCATACTCGGTTACCTATGGCGGGTTTGCAACCTAGTGGTGTCTCCCAAAATATACGTGATGGTACATGGGAGTCCAAGTCCGTAGTAGTGTTGTCTGATGTGTAACCATTCAATGATAATGCCCCAAATATACTTATCATACATCATTATACTTCCATACATGGGATAGGATATCACCTCTGGATTGTAACACAGACCGTTAGCGACAGCTCCTACGCTTAAAGACGTCAGAACATGTCTCTAGCCTAGACCTCTAAATGTTTTTCATTAGGTTTCAAATGATTCTTAGGTCAATTGAGGTTCATTTTAAAGTTGATATTAGTTAAAGTTTCAATTTCAAGGTTCAAAATGATTGTTACCTGAACACTTATAATGCAACTAGTATTAGAAAATGATTCTTTCAATTCGATGAATGCTATCTAGTGTAAGGAAGAGTTTCAAACTTTGATGCAACAATCAACAATGTAGTAAACGAAACTTTTCTGAACTAGACCACTCACACTATCCCAATCCAAAACACAATATTCAAAGATCCAAAACTATGCAATGTAATATATGCATTTTTTTGCGAAAACTATGAAATTGTAATATATGCACAATTTCCTTTTCCGTTCGATGAATGAGAAATGCACTCAATGAACATTTCAACTTTCAATCATTAAAATATGTATTTTAAGTTCAATTATAAACCTCAAAAAATGATTTCTCAATTCAACTTATCTAATGCACTTTCAACGAAATACAAATTTTGATATGAAAACTAGATCAATGCAAAATTATTTTGATTTGTATGGACAAAATGCAAAAAGACACCAAAAGGAAGAACACAAAAACTTGTTTTGAGTATCCCAAATGAATTCCTAAAAATGCCACAAAAATTTAAAAAGTCAAAGTAATAACGAGATATTCCAAATCACTTTCTAAAAACAAAGACTCTTTTCTTTTCACACAGACTAACACACAAAGAGAGATCTTTCAGTTGAAAACGAGCAATGTGATCTATTCTCATTGATTTAAAAGAGAATCAAATGCACACAGGACGGACACTTGAAAGCCCTAATCACACAAATCAACTAAAGAAAACAAGCAAATCAAAAGGTTGGAGATAGATGACAAGACATACTCAACAGCGGGTCTGGAACCCAACGAAGCATGCAACCAATCAAATGACTCGAAACACCCAGAAATCCTAGGATGAAAAGGACGAACAGTTCGAAAGAAACAAGACCAAGTGAACTAAATGAGACAATCAAGTCACAGAAAAGAAGACGAAAAGAGAAAATTGAGCAGAGAAAATAATCTGGAAGGGCATGACACACTGGAACTCAATGAAAGGAAACCCTGAAAGCAATCATACAGGAATCAATGCGCCTGTGAGGCTACACCTCACGCTGGAAGGTAGAAAGAACAACTGTGTTAAAACATTTAGCGCTAATCAGCACGTCTGTGAGACAAAGAACAATGTCGATCAAGGAAAGTGATAAAAAACAAAAGGGTTTTCCTAAATAAAGCTAGGCTTATCACTTCAAAATAAGGATTGATGACTGTAAGCAGTCGCAAAATCCAGAAATGAAGGAGAGGCGGATATTCGACAAAATATGGATGAACTACCAAAAAACTCAAAGAGTGGAAAGAGTGACTCCCCAGTGGATTCACCAACTTGTTTTATAGGTAAATCCTCTCTGTGGACAGAGATGATCCCTCTAGCCCTAGAGTGGATCTAGAAACAAGGGAAACAAGCTAACACCTACTTTCCTAGATTATAAATGAAACATAGATTGAAAGGGATGGCCTACCTCGATCTAATGATGTGATGTTACTCTTCGTCGAAGCTACTTGATCCTTCGCTTTTCAAAAACTTGATCTCCACTGCTACCAACATTCAATTACCTGCACAAGTGACCAAGAAACAACAAGAAGTATACAAGTGAAAAATTCATATACAAACATATCCTATCTAACTGATCAAGGTATTCTAGAATTCTTAATCATAAACATGAACGAGAATGGAAAATAAATATCAGGTGTATCATATTATTAATAGAAGAGGAGTTATAACCTACACCTTTATGTTAAAGCTCTCCTTCAGTGGGTCTGAATTTGGGCATGTCTCCAAAGAACTCATTTTCAACTCAGTGTGAGAAGACTAAGGGCTCAACTCTTTCCTTCAAAGCTTATGAAAATCTTCAAACCTCTCTCTGTTATGATCTTCTATGTTTGTTATCTCTAGTAGAGGCATTGGAGGATGATGAATTTATAGAGATGGAGGAGGGGACATGGATCCACTTATGATGGAAAATGGCAAAGATGGATCCATTTATGATGAAAAATGGCTTATCTCTTTGGGAGGTTCATATTTTATAGGAACAAGAGGCCCAAGGGAGGAAGCTCGGCCATATCCTGACCAAAAAACATCCATCTCTCCGCCCTCAAAGATTCTAAGCAATGAATCTTAGTTCCCTTACTTAAAAATTCTTCCAAAATTGGATTAGCATGGGTGTGATGTCCATACTAGTGCTAATTGGCACTGCTCACAAGCTTAGGATGGCTCATCAGCGCTAGTGAGACATATAAGAGTCATGTTGCTCCAAAAATATGGGTTTTTAAGGAGTTACTCTAGGAATGATCAAAAAAGAGTTTTTTCTTCAGACTGTAAGCAATGAAATGGAATATTTTCATGATGAAAAAAGGACATCGAGATCACTATTAAGGTCCTCCAGGATTCAGGAACAAGGAGTACAAGGACATTGACAAAATGTTGTGTAACAACCCCTCAAAATTACCTGCCATAACATAGACATTTACATAGTATAATCACATAATATCAAATCATACCCACATGATACTGACCTCATATAATTTTCAAGGTTACTCTTCCCACTTGATTCCTCATAAGACCAGGAACCTCTTCATGTCATTCACTTGCATAAGAAATCATTCCCACATAAGAATGATCCCTGACAACCCTGTCAGACAACAACATACATACATACATATATACATAGAAACATAAACATAAAACAATCATGAACAATGAAAATATTTCCGGACATATATACATATATAGACATCAACATAATCATGATCAATTCACAATTACAAAATAGCATAATGTCAAGGTTAAGAGAACTCCCTTTATTCGTGTACAACATGCAGAATATTTAGAACTACCATTCCCAACATAGTCAAGGCATCTAACACCTCAAATATATTTACTTTACCTTACCTGATTACCTTTCTCTTCCATGCAATAATCTTCATTCGAGTCTTGCATTACATGTTAGGTTTCATTCAGCTCTCCCTAAGCTCCATTCACTTTCCTCCTTCCCAATTGATTCCTAAGATCCTCAAAACATGAAAGGCAAGAACAAAAGAAAGAAATAAGAAGACCATGAAAAACAAAAATCAATATGACACTGCAACAAAGTGGCATGGTCATGCACCAAACATAAACAAAATTGCAAATAAATCACAGAGAAATGACAGAGACTGAAAGCATAAAACTAGCAACAAACACCATGACTCAATCCTCGTGGGTTCCCAATGCTTCGATGGGAAAACTCAACTTGATCCTTATCCAAGATTTCATGGCAATCTCCTTCCATGCAATCCCCTACATCATACTTCCATAACCACATAATTCTCAACACATAAATAAATATAACAATGTACCAGTTATCTTACTTTGTTGTGCAAAACACATTGCCTTGTAACTAAACACACATGTCAACCACATGTTCCAAATATCAAGACAACATAACTATCAATTTGAAACCAAACTTTACCAAGTCTGAAAATCATGTCATAGTCAATAATTAACTCACATTCTTTAGTCCTAATACATGATGCTACAAATATCACTTACACTCAAGTACATATCAATTGTCCCAACACATATGTATTAGTACAATCATCTTAAAACAAGATCATTTCTTCGTGAAATATTACAGACACATACTCATATCATGAAATTAATCGAACATTCAAATAACATATAGCTAACATAATAGACACCGAACACTCAAACACCAAATAGACGACATAATCAAACATCCAAACACCAAATAAATGACATAAGAAACCTCATACCTTAATGTATGTCAAGGGAGACTATCTTGTCTACACAATCAATCTAGATTAGCATGACATAATTGCACAACATATCAACTCAATCATAAATAATGTCATGATATCCATAACAGTAACTATCTAACATGTTCACATCATAACCTCATAAACAATTGTTATTCATGCATAGCAATCACATATGCATAGTCAGTCTAGAATAGTACAACACAATATCACAAGTATATTATCTCATACCTGAATGTCACAACCATGACCATATATACAGACCAATGTAGATCAACATGATACATATAACATCAAGATCTTAATGAAATAACCCTAATCATCAATATAAATAACATACAACAACAACAAGTTAACATATAACATATCAAAAAAATTTAACATAATCATTAAGTTAACTAACGTAAAAAAACAACAATAATGAATATAACAACAAATTACTATCATTAATTAATATTTTACAGATGTGCATATGACCACACTGATTCACTAGCATCTACCATGGATGTAACCACAAAAACAATAAAATTAAAAACATGTATATAAGTGACCCTAATTATTATAACAACCATTAACCACATACCTAAATTCCAAACATACAACCTGGATGACGATCTTCTCTTACCCCGAGGTCTAATGATGCAACCTCACTTTGACAACCTACATCTCTTGCTTCATCTCATCCATCACATTAGCATAATAACATACCAATAAAATCCGGATGACCTAAAACTCCTATAATGATCTCATGGACAACAACATTAACCATGCAAATGCATGCATAACAATGTATCGACACTGACATGCATAACAAATGCATATACAATTGACATCCACTCATGGCGACCACATCGAATCACCATCAACTTTCACATGGTGGCACCACTGTAACTATGACAAACGCCATGCATAACAAGCACATATACTGCAAGAATACGGAACACATATGTAATCAACATGTATGCATGACAAACACATTCACCCAAGGAGAGTGTAATCGTGCTCTCATACCACCTTTAATGTACAACTCCCCTCACATTTACCCAAGTAACCATCCAACTAGGGTAAACATGAGATGAGAGCAGTTAAGAGCATACTCAAACTCCTTGGTGACTTTAAGGAAGTGGAATCAGTGCAGAAAACCATAACATAGACCCCTTGTACCTCCTACAGGACCCCATAGGCTATCCCAGTCATCCACCTGACTTGTCCCTAAATCCAACTGAGCTTTAATGAAGAAAACCCCTGGACGCTACCTTGATATGGGCAAGGGTGCGTTTGGGAGGCTCTAGATGCTCCAATAGCATCACACTCTTTCACCCAGACGTATGCGAGCGTTGGCTGGATTTATGGCACTTTTTAAGCCAAGAATATCAAACACTTCCCAAAACTTCTCGTAGCTTCTAGAATCCATCAAACACATGACAACAATTTCAATTAACCAAAAGCTAACTCCAGGACTAGGCCTAGCCATCTCCAATCGGGACTGACATTCTATCAAACACTTGGCATCAATGAAATCTACAGGTCTAGAATACAATATATAACATGAATGACCAAAAATTCTTATGATAAATTACAAGAAGGATCACCACCCTCTTCCTTGAACTGATATGACATCAATCAGGTCTTGCATTCATTATTTTAACATTTACAAGTAAATACATGAAATAACCATAAGTTGAACCATCCATTTAACCATGTTTATAACCATCATAAAACCATGTAAATAACAGTGAGATAACAACCATTAAAGCCACACATCAATAAGTAAAAAAACAAGAAAAATTAGCTTTTATTAAACATATGTAATAGTCGACCAAGTTCGAGACTTCCACGTACCACCTGACCATAGACATGGTTGAGCCAAATCTCTCCTCAACCAGTAACCTCCATTCCATATTCCAAGCATGAATGTGGGATATCATGGACAAACCAATCCAAAAAAAAACCAAGGGAATCTAGAGGTTAAACCACTTCCACCCTCACCATACAGTGATCACACCAAAACCAGTGTTGAGATCAAAAAATCGATTCGATATTGGAATGCCTCTATAATCCATCACTATCCTTGAGAAAAATTTTGTTTCCTTGTCTCTCATGATTTACCTCAATCCACACTGGATCACTAGGCCCTAAACTGAGACACCACCCTCGGGATTTACCGTTTATCACGCAAAATCCAATCAAGGGATTCCTAGGCCTTTGGGAATTTTCCTTAAGACCACCTCCTTCCTAGATTATGAAATCCATCCCGCAATTCGAAAGCTAGAAACTGAGATCAAATCCCATCACACCATGTTTATCTAGAAAAACAAAAGACAAGGCTGAAAACCACTTTCGAAACCCAGGAAAACCATGCCAGTGACAGTAACACATCCAAATACTAACATGCATAAACCATGCATTTCCAAACCAGCTAGGAAATCAAACATGCAATATGTTACCTGCAAGTATTCTTGTTGAAGCTACTAGATCTTACACTTCCTTGATTTATCTTTGCTTTCAGTTCCTTTCCTTTCCTTCCTTTGCTTTCTTTCCTATTTCTTGGCTCAAGGCTGAAATGCTCCAAGAAAAATCTAAGTGTCCAAGAGTATGGGAGAGAGAGAATAATGAGAGAGCTCCAAAAATGAACTCACAAGAAATCTTGAACCAAAATCTTTGAGCAAAAGCTTTCCAACTTATCCTCAGAAGCCTTTTTATGAATGATGCTTCTATTCTCTTCATTTTCCATTATTTTCCTTCAATTTCCTCCTCACATGCAACCTATGACCTTTCACTTTCCTTTTCTCCTATTTTCCTTTATTTTCACAAATAAATGTGCCAAAATTACCTTTTTGCCTCTTTAAATACTTAGCCATTTCCTTTGCCATTTAATTAGCCATAATAATCGAAATGAAAACCCTCACTAGGATGTTTTCCCCAAAATTAACTTTGGAATAAGTGTCCCTTAACCATGGTCTTATTTTTTCCTTCATTAAATTTTATTACATGAAATTTTAGCCCAGGTCTATTACATGGCCAATGATATAACTTCTTAACAATTTTCAAAGTCTTATGATACCTTGGGTGGTCTAAATACAACTTTACATGAAACTCCCTCAAGATAAGCTTCTTGAGATCACTGCTATCTAGCACAAAAATCATGTTCCTAAATGAAAACAAGCCATCTGCTATGACTTTATACTCCTCATCCCTACCACCTTCATCATGTTGTTGAAACTTGTGCTTCAGTTTTTGGTACCTCTCATCATGCTGCCTTGCATGCAATATTTTCTCCTGTAAATTTGTCCCATAAGAAGTCACAAATTAAGTATGATTTACCTGCACTCTCCTACTAAGATCATATGCAAACCCTATTCTCCTTGTCCTTGATGTATCTGATCTCAAAGTTAAAATCACTGAGGGTAGCCAAACGTCTAGCTTGCTTGGCATTTAGACTATTTTTTTCAAAAAATTACCTAAACCCTCTTTGATAACTCATTAGAACAAATCTCCTACCAAGAAGATTTTCTCTCCACATGTTCATTGCATGAATGATAGCTACCAACTCAAGAGCATGAGTCACATAGTTATTCTCATTCTCATTCAGGTTCCTTGACTCATATCATACCACATGCCCTTCCTGAATCAGGACTCCACTAATTCATTCCTGGAAGGCATCTATAAAAAACAAAAACTCCTTATCATGATCTACAATCTTCAAAACTAGAGCATTTGTAAGTAAAACTTCAACTGCTCAAAACTACTTGCACACTCCTCATTCCATTCAAACTTCTTCCCTTTCCTCTGAAAATATGTAATAAGATAGCTAATATGTGAGAAATTCCTGGTGAACCACCTATAATAACTTTCTAGTCCCATCAATGATCTCACTCACCCACATTCCTAGGATTTGGACACTCCCTGATAGATTTAATATTTTCCAGGTCAACTGGTATCCCACCCTTGGAAATAACATGTCCCAAGTAATGAATCTAATACTAAAATAAACTACACTTGTTGAGCTTGGCATACAAATAATTCTCTCTCAACAATCTCAACACTACTGCCAGATGCTCTGGATGATCTTCCCCATTCTTTTAATATATCAAGATATCATCAATAAAAACTATCACAAACTTGTCCAAATAATAACACAAAACATTTTTCATCAAGAACGTGAAAGTGGCTGGAGCATTATTAAGACTAAAAGGAACCACAAAAAACTCATAATGACCATACCTTATACATAATTCAATCTTTGAGAATATTGTAGCTCCCTTCAAATGAACAAACAAATCATCAATCTACGGAAATGGATACTTTTTCTTGATAGTCACCTTGTTCAACTACCTGTAATCAATGCACAATCTAAGAGTATTGTCCTTTTTATTTACAAAAATCACGGGTGCACCCGAATATGACACACTTTGCCTTATGTATCTTTTATCAAGAATTTTATTAAGTTGAACCTTCAATTCCACCAACTTTGGACTGCTCATCTTGTACAATGCCTTAGGTGCTAGTGCTTCTCCTAACATCAACATAATAGAAAGGTCCACCTCTCTATGAGTAGAAAAATCTAAAACATCTACGGGAAACACATCTTGAAACTTCTTCAAAAAAATGATACCTCTTCAGGACTTCGTCATCCTCAACATCCTTCCATTTGTCACTGGAAATATGAATTGCAAAAAATACACATCCTTTCCTACAACTACACTTTGTATACATAATGGTAACCATTATCACTTATGTAGGCTTCTTATTTCCATGCAAAACTATCCTCTCCCCATCATCATCTAGGAACTCAGTAGCCTTATCATAGTATTTTACATTAGTCCTATGAATGAATAACCAATCCATTCCCAAAAACGTACTATATGAACCTAAAGGAAGCACATTTATATGTGTTGATGTAGGCATACCATTCAACTCAAGTGCACAATATCTTACCCAATGATGAAATCTTCTCTTGGTCCTTGTAGCCAACTGCACCAACCAATATTTGCATGCACTTATTTATTCAAAAAACACTTATCCACCAAGTCAGGACTTATATAACTATAATTAGATCCAGAGTCAATAAAAATGAAACAACTTTATCACAATTATTACCATCCATCTCAATAATGGATGCCAAATGATTTTCCTACCTACTAACCATTGCTACATAAATCTAAGGAATACTCTACCCAACATATCCATATTTTTGTGCCTCCTGAGAACTCTAAATATGAGGCCTGCCACCCTAGTGAAATGGGCACTCACTCCTGCTATGCTCTCCACCACAAGTCCAACACCTCTAAGGCTTCCCACCATCGCCCTTATTTTTCTCCTCAGGCTGAACTCCATATCCCATGTCAATTGTATTGAAATTCTTATACAACACTACATTCTCCTTGTCACCTACATTCTAAGGCATTCATCGCTTCTTAGCCCACTTTCATTTAATCTTCTCATTACCTTTCCAATCCCGCTTAGGCTCAAACTTGCACTTTTAGTGCTCATAACATTGCTTCAACTTCCTGATGACTTCGTCCAATGACCAAGGCTCATCATAATTAATCCAATCTTTGAATGCTAAAGGAAATCCACAAATGAACCTTTGGACCTTTTTATTCTCATCCTTAAGATAAAGAACATATCTCAATAGCTCCAAAAACTAGGTCATATACTCTTCATCTGCCATGGAACCCATCTTCAACTCATATAACTCCTTTGCCTTTCTGTCATAGTTCTATCAGACAAGTAAATTTTCTTGAAGAGTCTTTTAAAATCTTTCTAACTAAGCTCCTCTACCTTGATGCCTCTGACATGCTTCACATCTTCCCACTAGATATTTTATTTTCCCTTAACGCTGAATATAGCTATCTTGGATTTCATATTATTTAAATATTCATGTAATTCAAAGAAATTCTTCATCCCAAGTAGTCATGCTTATGAATCTTATGGTTTCTTCACATCCCCATCAAAATTAGGAGGCTTGGATTTCTTGAACTCCTCTAGAAAATATTGTTTCTCACTCCTCTTATAAGTATGTTGGTGGTAATGATGATGATCTTTCTCATAACCGAGACTAGAATAAAATCCATGAGTGCTAGCCTACTTGTGAGAGGTATCCAAATAGTTTCCACATATGACTGTATCATCTTTTTCCAACATGTATCCTGATAAAGACCTACTACCATATGCCCCATTAGTTTTTTCCTCCTATCCATGACTGGTCCTCAAATTTCCCTACTTCTACAAATCTAAAAGCCTCTGAAGAATGACTGTGTTAACCTATTATTTCTTTTCCTAGATGGTATAGGTAAATTTGGGCATAATCCTCCAAGACTTGGTCAAATTGGGTATCATTCCCCAAGACCAATGAATAGGGTCTATCATTCCCTTAAATCAGTTTTTATATTCCCTAAGTGAATATGTTCATTTGTTGGCTTCAATTGTGAGATTTCCAAGGTTTGAAGTATATATTATATGACTCATTGACTCTTCAATGCTCCTCTGCAAGGGCCTAACTACATTTCAATGCACTTACCTCCATGCAAAGGTGCACTAAAATTCACTTCCCAACACTCAAGGGTGCGTTGGTCCCTTGGGAGAGAAATCATCATTGTTCCGGGAATATCCACATGGCCAGTACCTTATATAAGAGCTCATAGGTGTTATACTTCAAATAAAAGTGTCCATCCATCACCTCTAAACTTGGAAACATGTCTCACCTATTATTAGGTCATTCAATGAGAAACTACCTTCAGTTTCCCTATAAATTGAGCACTCATCTAAGTGCTAGGGAGGAAGAATTTTGTGTAATGTTATGATGTTGGATTTTGAATTGATGAGGGATGGAAGTACTGATATGTTGTTGAAATGATGCTTGATGTGATGAGGACAAAATGAAGTTGGAGTAGGTTGATGATGAGTCGATCTATTTGTTGTAATATTATCCTCCTACTTTCTTAATAAAGATATCTATTCATTTTCTCATACATATGTTTATATCTTGTGAATTGAATTCTTGATTATGTATGCATTCTCAAATCTAATCGATCGATTTGGTTAAGATAAGTAGATACTTGTATATTGTATATTGTTTGTTGTTCTCTACCTTTGATTGCAGGAATCAATCTAGCGGCTTTATTTGGATTAAGAGCGACAACAATAACGAAAAAAGGAGAAGGAGAGCGAAAGGATCACAAGTAGGCTTCTTTCCTTTTTGTCTATCTATTTGTATTAGAGAAAATAATACTTGTATTTCTTCTACTGTTCTGAGTGAAGGAACACCACACTCAGGGAACCTATTTTATCCCTTTATTATAATTCTATATAACAAATTGGCGACCATACTGGGGAGAATTCCATCATTCTTGGTGTTTCTGCCTCTGTTTACCATCATCGGTAGACTCTAATTTCTTTTATCAGTTATTTGAATGAACACATTTCTTTAGAAGTGTGTTTAGCTTCTTGTTTCCCAAACTTAGTTGTGCCCAATGCACTGTTGGTCAGGGTACAATGCACTGTGTTCCATTCAGGGGTGCACTGCCCCCTTAGCCAACGAAATTCCCTCAAAATTTGTCTTTCCATTCAGTTTTAGCCAATTGTATATTGTATTCTCATATCTCTAATTGCTCTTAGAAACCAGTAAACATTCCTTGGTATTCCTCCTTTGAAAACTAGTTTGTTTAATGTTTCATTAGCTGTTTTCTTTATCATTGGAAAATAAAATTCAAATCAGTTAATTTTGCATTAGATCAATTATGTTTTTGAAAAGGAAATTGTTGTTTCATTCCTCATTTCCTGTAGGAAAATTGTAGTTTCATTCTTCATTTTCCTAAGAGAAATTGTTGTTTCATTCCTAATTTCTCAAAAGAAAACATTTTTTTGATTGATTTGCGAATTTAGTTTCTTTTACTCATTCAAATTAAAGGAAACTAAAA
This sequence comes from Pinus albicaulis, assembly GCA_034641835.2. Classification (NCBI taxonomy): domain Eukaryota; kingdom Viridiplantae; phylum Streptophyta; class Pinopsida; order Pinales; family Pinaceae; genus Pinus; species Pinus albicaulis. The sequence continues at coordinate 810,522,070 of CM076569.1, read as the reverse complement.
AGAAAAACATGCATGTGCATCTAGAGATTGTGTGTGTTGCATAGGAAAAAGTTAGGGAAATCTGCATTTAGTGTGTGCTCTTTGTTGTATGCTCAAAATATGATTGCTCTTTCACCTTAGTAGCTAGGATTTTCATTGAAAAATCTAAATTAAAAAGTTTGCTCTCCATTTAGTTTTCATTTTAGGAATTTCCCATTACATCATGTGGTGAACCTCAAAGATAAACTTTTAAACAAGATCAACATAAAATTTACCTCAAGCAACCTAAGAAATAATTGTAACATTAACGATAGCACTTAGAAGTTCTAGGCTAGAGACGTGTTCTGGCATCGTTAAACATAGCAGTTGTCACTAACTTATCTGTGATACATTCCGAGTGTGAAATCCAACTCCACGTATGTAAGTATATCATAGCTCTTCCATGTACATTAAGGTATATAAGGCAGTTTTCTAGAACGAAAAGTATAAGGGGGTGATCTCAGTATGTGGTTTCGCATTAGACAACGTTAACATGGACTTGGACCTCCACGTACCTTCGGGTATATTTTGGAGGAAAAATTTAGGTTTCTTACAATCCATAGGTAATTGAATTTGCCGCCTTTTAACTTGTGATACATCGAACACAACATTCGGGGAGATTGCCTGCTCGTACTTGTTGGTTCGCCATGAGTTATTTTATAGTTCACAATTACTTGGTAAACCTTTTACCTAGTATAACCCTTTTATTTATTTTATTTTATTTTGTAATAAAATCAATCAGTCATCGTGGAACAAGAACATCCCTGTCCCTATCGTTTGCGTAGAATAGCACTTAAACCACCTTTACCACGAGAAGCCATTTCTAGTCGGCGAAGGCGAAATTGTTCTACCGAAACCAGTACCATCAGCACCTCTAGTGTGTTATCTTCATCACATATACTAGAGTCATCTTGATTCATTTCTACGCATCCTGGTTTATTCACTATCGTCGAAACAGAGTCCTCAAAGCTACCTGTGGACACTATCCATCCAATCAGCGAGACAATACCTCCCGAAACCGATGTTGTTCAACTGGAAGTTGATCCAGATCCCATTGTTCTTTTACGAGAACATCTAGATCCCGAAGTCGAACAACTGGAATTTGTTCCTGTATCGGTCGCTCCTCAATCAATCATATCCATTAAGTCTCCCCTTTCGCGCAGTCAACCACCTAAAATACATCTCTTGCCTGACGGTTAAATTCTTCCACCTGGTTTGATTTCGATTGAGGAAGAACCTCAAAAAGAAACACGCCCCTCAACTCCAACCCATTTTGGACCAGGGCTTTATCTTTATGAGATTATTCCTCGGTTGAATTACACTGCTTCTTTTGATCCTATTTCAATTCAGGTTCTCGTAGATCATATAGGGTATACATTGGTTTGTATGACCATGGTTGAGTCAACATCTCCAGCTGTACCATCTGTTACAGTTGCAACAAGATCTACTGTTGCTACTTCGTCGATGTTTACCACATCACCAGAGTCACATCTTTATGGTGGTCCTTCCATCCCACCGAGTTACCAATCATTATCTAGAACCTACTCCGGTGCATCCTCAAATCCATGGAATTCACCCATGTCATCTTCTGGTATTCTATCTGGTACATCTCTAATGAGTACTCAACGACTTGATCCTTTATACACATATTCAGTGCAACATCAAGCTGGTCCATATGGGTATATTCCATCCAGTACAATCTCAACTGGACTCACACCATTTGGAGAACAAAATATTCCATATTATTATACTCCCCATGGTGGGGGGCAACCTATGGTCACCCATTTTGTCAGTATTCCATGATTTTATGGTCACCGAAATGTTGGAATGACTATTTGTCAGTGGCAACCTATCCTGCCCGTTCAACCACAAACAATTATGCATTCATATCAAAAAATTCAACCTATTGCACCCACATCCACTCCACTTATAAATACTTCATTACCCCTATTACAATCTCAGATTTTTGTACCTCAACCATCTCAGGTGGGTCCTTCAACCCATTACCCTCAATTTTTGGGCCCACAAACATCAAATTATTCGGCTAGTTTACAACAACGACCTGTATCCAGAATATTTCATTCACATGCTGGATTACCATTTTATGGGATGTCACAGGCACAACCGCATCTTACCTATTCACAACCAGGTCCAAGATATTCTAGTTTGGGCTATAATCTTGGTGGGTAGTCACCTTGGAAGCCACAACCTCAAATGCCACAACAAAAATTCTAACAACAAGTAGCTTACCTAAGTCTTGGTCAACAGATCCCTCAAGCGTTTGGTCATCAAAACAACCCCTATCTGGGTTACCAGCAAAAAATGCCTTATGCTAGTGCTCAAAGGCCCATTGCCCAAGAAATTCCATCATATACTGGTTATGCTCAATCTTACTTAAATCGACAATTTCCCTTTGTCGCAACTTTAGAATTACCTAATTTAAACTGGCTTACCTATGAACCCATCATATATTCTCCTTGGTGGCCAGTGATACCACATAAATTGTCCTCCGACATTCCTAAATTCAATGGAAACCCTAGAGAAGACCCGTTAACACATGTTATGACTTATCATTTGTGGTGCTCATCCAACTCCTTAAATGATGACTCTGTTCGACTACGTCTTTTCTATCATACGCTTACTGGTCCGGCCATGAAGTGGTACATTAAAGTACCATGAGCTTCATCTTATAATTTCACTTCCTTAGCCATTACCTTTTTAACCCACTTCTAGTTACCCATATGATATGAAACTGGAACGGGACTGCTAACCAATTTTAAACAGACAACTACTACTCACATTTCTGATGATATTCATGAGTGGCATTGTCATCATAGAATGGTAAAAATATTTGTTCTTGATCAGCTCCTCGCTGAGTGGTTTATTCAGTCCTTGCTTCCATCTATCATTGAGGATGTAGCTAAAGGTGGAATTTTCACTGAAGAGCAGGTCATTTCTCGTGCCCAGTACTCAGATTTGATTTACACTAAGTCTGGCATGCTCTATGAGAAAATTCCCATCGCGCCGCGATCAAATTTTATTGTTCCTCCTCCATCTAAGGACTCTCATGCCAATGAAGGTATGATATTTTCTACACGTACTCACAATTCTACTGCATTTGATCCTGCACTTTCTTCTGAAATTCATGTCGTCTCATCTGACAAAGGAAAAAGTAACAAGCAACCTAGAAGTAAGAAAAAGGGGAAAGTGAAGAAAAAGCAAAATTCAACCCTGCAGGAATGACCATCTGATCAACAAACTGGAAACAATCGAAAACTTCGTTATCCTTGCTTGATATGTAATGAGGAGCACTTTTTTTGAGACTTTCCTGACTGCACTAAAGTCTCAAAATTTCTTAAGACCTCGACTGCATCTGCTGTGTTGACAGATCCTTTTCTGAATCGAGACACAACCATGGTTGCTACAAATCCCTCTTCTAGTTCCCAAATGCTTATGCTATCTATCACAAATACAAAAAATAATATTTTGGTGTCTACGTGAAATAAATATTATGGTAGTTAGGCTATTGATCAACCTACAACCTTGACCACAAATCCTTATATTTAATCAATTCTACCAATTGTTATTTCGGAGTTAACAATAAATCCACCTAAGGGAGTCGTCCACAAATCGACATTCAATCCTCAAGCTTGAGAAAATAAAAATTATAATATAGTTTAAGATTTGGCTCAGACACCTTCAGCTATTTCGATGCTTGAGGTACTTCAAAATTGTGCCTCCCAGAAACAAGCTTTGTTGTCAGAAATTGGTGGAATCGACCTGACAGATTCCAATCTTGTTGTCTTTAATCATATGGGCTATGTGCCATAATTACCAGTAGAATTAGCATTCTCCATCCAAGTAAATATTCTCAATCACCTCATTCATCGCACTATTATTGATGAGGGAGCATCTACTTGCATTATGTCTCTAAACTACTGGAAGTCACTTGGCTCATTATGCTTATCTCAATCACCTATGACGTTGAAAGCTTTTGACGATCGTATATATAAGCCTTGTGTTATTATCAATAGCCTGCATGTCGAACTAGGTGGAAAAACTGTAACTGTTGAAGTTGAGGTCATTGACATACCCCTTGAATACAACATTTTACTTGGAAGGCCATGGGTTTATGCTATGACTACAATCGTCTCTACTTACTTTAGAGTGATCGCCTTCCCTCATAAAGGCATTATCACAGTCATCAATCAACTCTCCTTCTTTGCCTCTAGTTCCCAGGTATCTGGAAATATTTCGTTAGTTCACGCACCCCATCTAGCACTTCAAAACATTGGTGTAGGGCTCTTAAAGGATTCTTCCCTAATGGACACCTTTTCATTACCGCCGCCTACGACATTGGAAGAAATTGCAAGAATAGAGACCTGCTGCATGATATATTCCACTTCATCTGATTTAAGGAAGATTAACAATGATTTTGAAGTTGTTACGCTAGATGAATTTCTACCGCCAAGCCCAATTGAGCTGGATATCAATCAATCTACATGGCTTGGGCGGTGAATCATAATTCATCATCGCCGATTGTTTGGGTCGATCATTCATTAGATTTTGGTACTCTATCTGATCCTTTTTCATCCACTTTCTAGACTGATGAGAGCATTGTGGAATCCATGATACCAAAAGGAGAACCATAGGAAGATCATCATCATCGTTCCCATCTTCAGGATTACGAAGAAGATAATCTTATTGAACTATATCACCCTTCGATCAATACTTTATTTTTGAATTATTCCAATTAATGCAATCGAATCTGAGCGAAACTTATCAAATATTGAAGAAACCATTTCTATCGATATTTCGACCAAACCCGACATTGTAGAAAACGTTCATGTCAACGTGTCTTCTTCTCCATCCAAACTCGAAACTTATCGCTCTCTTTTTCATGAATTCCGAGATATATTTTCTTGGTCTTATGAGGAAATTCCAGGCGTAGATACTAGTGTTAGGAATATGTAATTTTAGCAGTTTGGTGAGACTAAAACTGCAGAAGCAACATTATTTCAACCAACTTTGGGATTCTAGGATCTAGCCCTCCTGAATCCGGAGATGGATCTCTCCAATAAGTGCAAATATGGATCTGTCTTTGAAGTTTTGGGGTAATGATATTAGGCTAGTTATGAAGGCCAAGGGTTTGTTTTGTTTTTTGGATGGTTGAGCATGAATATTACTTGAGGGGAAAGTTCTAAATGCAAAACAATTTCAAAGGTGAGAAGTTGCAAGTGAATGGAAAAATTAGGCTAAAAATATAGATATAACGCTGGTTTTTAGTCCATTGGGTTATGGAGTCATAACAGGGCTTTAATTGAACAACAACATTAAGAGTGATCCAAGGGGCAAGTCATCTACATCACAAGATTATAGAGATTATAATGATGGAATGGAAACAATAAAGTGTTGGAGATGGTGGAAACTGATAATAATTTCACAAAGGATTTATAGTCAGTCCAAACAAGAAAATCCTCTTAAGTAACTGTTTAAAACCAACCAAGTGCAGGGCTAACCATTGACTTCTTGGGCAAGTTTGTATTAAAGCAACTTAATTGACAAACAATCCAGTAATCCACATAATTACCTTCAGAAAGTATGAAAACATATAAGAGAAGACAGAGTGTAAACTTAAGATCAGATAAAGTACTTTTAAACCTATTCTGCTTTCAGTCAACACCAAGGGAAACTTTCAGAATCTGCCTTTGGAGAATAGAAGCTAGAAACAGGGAAAACCATCACTTTTCTAGTCTAACTTTAATAAGAAAATAAGGAAAATAACTTTCAAGAACAATGTTTAAAGCAAACAGTAGGACGAGGGAACTCCAACATTCCTAACTGTTTAGACTGTATTAAATCATTATTAAATAAACAAATTGGAGGAAAACATTGAGATAAAGCTTTCAGTCAGAGAAGGTTATTGATATACAACAGATCCTAACTCTATAAATGTTGTTCTTTATCAGAGAATAGTGAACAATATGACATACATAGAAGGAAAACAATAACAAAGAAAGGGGCACTTCACCAGTGATATAGACCAGGATCCCAAGAAACAACTTTTTTATTGATGTCAAACCAGTTACAGTACTTAGGTCCAATGTTTCAGTTCCGCAATCATCTTCACTATTCAACCTAACTAATCTCTCACAAGCAGAGCTCCAAGGGCCAGTGAACACTATTTACAATCAGAAAATTAAGCTCAAGTGTATATTAAAGTTCTTCAACCAACCCCTCTCTCATCTTCTGCAGTAGTATATATAGAAGGATGAGGAGGTGAGATCTGATAAAAGATCTCAATTACAATTAATACTGACTTAATGGCTTCTTGGCCTTTGAGGGGCTCAATGAAGAAACTTACATACATATCCTCTGTATTAAATGATTTACATAAATATTAAGCTCGGTGGGAGCTTTTGTTGACCTTTGAGGCTCTGTGTGGCGTCGAAGTAACTCTGCAGATGTTTGTCATTAATTTCCTTGGTAGGGTTTCCTCTTTGGCTACGTTTTGAGATGAATATATGATCCTGATCAATAAATTTGGCCTCTGATTGAATACTTTGAGGCACAGGTGGCATCGTGGTAGCTAGAGGGATCAATTTGCCTCAATTGTGGTGGTGGAGGTTTTCCTGTCGATAAAACACTTCAGATTTTCTTTAAACTGTGTTCTAATTGGGGATTAGGCTTTTGATAAACCATCTTAGACGTAATCCCCACAATAGCTGTCTTCAATTTTCTATTCTGACATATTTATGGTTTTCTCCACTAATACTCTTTCACTGTGCTTGATTCATGTTTTTCTGCTGGTGTGCGGGGCTACGCAGGGGTCGAATGGCATCAATGCTTCATGAATCATTGATAAAACGTGAAGTCTAAACCCTGCGATGATTTTCTTTAATGAATCAAAGGCAGGAGGATCGTCACCCTCTGCCTTTGAAATTTCTTCAGCCATGGTGGAAAAATCACTTGAAACCCTGCAAAATACAAAAAACTATTATAAAATCTTGCATATATAGGTCTACTGCTTCAGAAGGCACGTGGAGGAAGCATGGCCTTTGGATGGCATCATCCAACGGTCGAGATTGATCAGAGGAATCAAAGGAAAGGCGGAAGAAATTTTTAAATCGGAGCCGTCGATCGCGCAGAGATTGACGGTCGGGAGCGGATGCGAAAATTCAAAACGGGAAAACGTTGACTGGGAGATCGAAACAGGGTGATGCAATGTAGGCCATCGATGTACAGATCAGATCGACGGTGGAGATTCGTTAAATGCCGTGTCGTAGCCCGGTTATCTGTCGGGCAACTTCGATGAGCAATAGCCATTGGATGGCCTGCCCCAGATCGGACGATGTACAACGATATTGCGCAGGATGCACGTCCGAACATTAACGCGTGATGGACGGCGGTTTCATGAACAGTGCCCAGGACGCGTGTCAACCGATGACTGGAATTGCTGGCGATCGGGAAAAAACCGCCCTCGCCCAAAGGCGGTGTGATGAATACCGCGCGGTCTTTGGAATGGGTTAGTGGAATGCGGTGACCACTGGGAGATGGACTCTGCACCGTTCGATCTTCAGATCAGATCGACGGTGCGGAACGATTTAAAATTTGTACCGGTGGAAAAATAATAAAATAACAAAAACCGACGATTTTTAATATATAACCAACGTTTTAAACTTTAGCTGAGAATTATTTTATTTGAAGCGGATAGGCGCCCGACTGCGGGACCTTTGGGCGCATGGGAAATAATGGGACCAGGGTTTTTAAGAGGAAGGGGCTTAAGACTTAGCTTGAGGGGGCTTAAGTCCCCACCATAAAAAATATGATTTTTATGAATTTTTAATGGTTTTCAAGGGAATCTGAGGGTTCCAATAAGGCAAAAAAGGAGTTTTCAACCTTGTCAAGGGGTTTTGATGAAGGGGAAAGGGAAAAATTATGAAAATGAGGGATTTTTCATGGGAGATGAAAGGGTTAAAATTAGGTTAGTTTTGGAAGAAGGGAAGGGGGAAAAAGGTGCTTGCAGCAGTATTTTGGCTTGGAAATCAGCAGGATTTCTAAGTGTAAAATGGGAACAGCAGTGAAGTTTAGATAGAGGATAGGCATGAGGCCTTCAAGAGTCTTCAAGAGCCAAAAAATTTTAGCAATGAAATTTGTTCCTTGAAGGCTCAAAATTGTTTTTAGCCAGCATTTGGTATAACGAATTTTATAGCTAGCTAACAATGGCTCCACTTGGGGATGGTGCCTTCTTGAAGGCATCAAGAACTTCAGACCTGCATTCTCTGGGAGGTCGACCTGTGCCTAATCCATTTATGTTCTCTGGGAGGCTGATCAGTTGCCTCATCCATTGGGCTACCTTTCTTTCTGTGGATTATGTGTTCTGAAAACATATTAACAGCCATAAAAACAATGGATTTTTATCAATACAAACTTCTACCTACCCAATCATACTGATCTAACATTTTTTCTTCATTAGAGTGCACTTGGATTGGAAAACTATTTTACAAAATTTTATTCTTTTAAAAGCAAGAAATATAATCTATTTCTACTCCTTATTTCTCCATGGACCCAGATTAAACAGTTGAGCCCATATGATTCTCTACCTAATCTACTGTCTGTTGGGATTAAACTGTCCAACAGACTTCATTCTCTAAATTCTGCAACAGAAATTGAAAAGAACTCAAGTCAGGATTGAACAGTCTAACTTGATGCTAGTCTATGGCATAAGAAAAAACTGCACATAGGCATTTATTTTGCAGAAAATTAAATCAAAATGGAAGGCTTAAGATCTGAAAGTTTCTCATCGCGGCCTTCTCTTTTTACAGCTCTGTTTTGGCTCTTGTTTGAGTTGCCTCTTCCTTGTTTTCTGGTTCAGATTTTGAGCTAATTAGAACCAGATTTACATCTTTTTTGACTCAGAAAATAAAACAGATTTGAGTCATCTCTCTTTGGAAACTTAGGTTCAGATTTTGATCTTGTTTGAACCTTTAATTTCTATCCTGAACTATCTACTGATAAGCCAAGATTAAACAATTTGGAAAATCGATTTCACTATCCTATCAGCAGAAAATTTAAAGCTAATTAGTCAAGATTAGACAGTTTGACTAGCTAGAAGTGTGTTATCCAGGAGTGGCATTTGAGCTTGCACACTTTCAGATTTGTTTCTCTTTTTTGGTATGGGGCTATACCTTGTTTTCACAATCTGCCCTCTTTTCTTTCTTTTCATTGTTTTTGTATTTTTGATTTTTATAACTTGAATGCAATGGTGGATGAAATATTTATAGTGGAAAAAAGATAAAAAAGGCTTCAAAACATAGCATGATCAAGAGAAGTAATGTTTGAGCATCCTGCCATTGACAGGACCCCCAAACAATTCTGCTCCATTCAACTCCTGCAAGAAAAATGCATTGTTACCAGCAGTTGAGTGAATAGAGTAAGGGCCAAGCCATAAGTTGTCAAATTTTCCATGCGTGCCCTTCTCTTCCCTCCTTGAGTCCCACTTTAAAACTTTGTCCCCCATTTTGAAATTGCTGACCTTTGTTCTTCTGTCAAAAAGCTTTTTAATGCTGATCTGTTTCTGCAATGCTTTGTTATAAACTTCCTCTCTGGTTTGCCGAAGATGGATGGTCTGATTTATTCGTCTGATCATGTTATTTTCTTCAGTTTGCAACTCTTGAATCAACTTCATTACTGGTACACCAAGGCTGTTTGGAAAAATTGCATCAGTACCATACACTAGCTGAAAAGGTGACATGCCAATGGATTTCTTCAAAGTCAATCTGTCAGCCCAAAGTGCATGAACTAGCTTTGTGTGCCAAGACCTTTTGTTGTCTTCCAACAGTTTCTTGATTATGTTCACTAAATTTTTTTTTGAGGATTCTGCAAGTCCATTACCTTGAGGGTAATAGGCCATGGAATGCCCCAATGTTATGTGATATCTATGACAGAAATCAACCATATTGTTTGATCTAAATGTCGCTGTATTATCAGTGATAATCTTGGTAGGACAGCCAAACCTGGAGAGAATGTGAGTCTCCATAAATTTTATGATAACTGAATCATTGGCCTGTCTACAAGGTATGGCTTCTATCCACTTAGTGAAATAGTCTGTGGCAGTGAGAATCCATCTATGCTGGGCTGAAGATAGTGGATGGATTTCTCCTATAAAGTCAAGTCCCCACTGTTGAAAAGGGGCTTCAACAGTGATTAGATGCAGAGGTAGGGGTAGCAGTTTTCTTTTGCCTTCAAAAAGTTGACATTTGTGACAGGCTATGATCATCTTGTGCACATCATGAAAAAGAGTAGGCCAATAGAAACCAGCCCTCAAGATTTTGTTGGTTGTTGTCTTCCAGTACAAATGGCCTCCACACTCTCCTTCATGGAACTGGTATTTAACCTTTTCTGCATCAAAATCAGGCAAACATTTAAGCAATACACCACTTTCATTTTTCCAGTAAAGACATCTATCAATAATGCAATAGTTTACAGCTTTCAATTTGAGGAATCTTGCCTTTGTTTTTGTCAAACCAGGAGGTATATTCAATTTAAGAAAAACATAAATAATATCAGCATACCAAGGAGAATTCATAAAATGATTTTCAACAATAGGAGTTGAGAATCCTTCTTGGTCATCCAAAGCATCAATCATATTAATATCAAGAACTTCAAAATTTGATTCAGCCATTAATCTAGCTAGACCTTGGCCTTTGATGAGTTTAGTGGGTTTTATCTCTAAATCATATTCAAGGATAATAGCAATCCACTTACCTCTCTTACCATCTGGGTCCTGTGTTAGAATGTCTTTAACAACTGAGTTTGGGACAAAGGCAATGATGTGTGAGTGAAGGATGTACACTCTGAAGTCTTTCAAAGCTTTAACCAAAGCAAAATCTTGCTTTTCCATAATGTTATACTTCAAAGGGGCATCCCTCAATGCCTTGATAAAGAATGCAATAGGCTGCTCTTGTCCTTGTGGATTTTTCTGCAAAAGGACAGCAGCTATGGTATGTTCTGATGCAAATGAAAAAATATAAAAATCCTTTGAAAAATCAGGACTTATGAGAACTGGTGTTTTGGTTGACGCTTGTTTCACAACTTCAAAGGACTTCTTTTCTTCCAAGGTCCATTTTACCCCTTGCTCCTTCTTTAACATGTTTGTGATATTCCTAAGGAGCTCAGCCAATTTGGGGATGAACCTTCTCAAAAGGTTAATCTTTCCAATGAAATATTGCAACTCTTTGATGTTCCGAGGATGAGAGATTTGCAATATGGCCTCAATCCTCTTTGGATCTATCTTTATACCCTCCTAAAAAATAATGTGCCCAAGAAGTTTACCTTCTTGGAGACAAAATAGTGTCTTCTTAGGGTTTAAAGATATCCCAAACTTTCTGCATTTCTCGAAAACTTTTCTTAAATTTTCTAAGTGCTCTTCATCTATTTTTGAAAACACAGTGACATCATCAAGGTATATAATGATGAAGAAGCATAGTTCCTCCGAGAAAGCTATGTCCATGGCTCTTTGAAAAGTTGCTCCAGCATTCATTAGACCAAAGGGCATTTTCACATACATGAAAGTGCCCCATGGTGTAGTGAAGGTTGTCTTTAATTGATCAGCAGGGTGAACTAAAATCTAATTGTACCCTGAATAGCCATCGAGCAAAGAAATTCTTCTAGACCTTGCCACCCTTTGTAAAATATGGTCCATCTTTGGTAAAGGGTAGTTGTCTTTCAATGAAGCTTTGTTTAAGTCTCTAAAGTCTATACAAAGCCTGATTTCTCCAATTTTCTTCCTAATAGACACCAGATTAGACACCCACTCAGAGTATCTAATAGGGACAATAATACCAGCATCATACATTTTCATGATCTCCTTCTGAACCAAAGGCAACTGAACAGGGTTTATTCTGCGCAGTTTCTGTTTGAATGGTTTTTGGTTTTCTTTGAGGGGAATTTTGTGCTGTATTATTTCAGTGTCATAGGGTTTAAGATCTTCGTAACTCCATGCAAAAACATCAGAAAACTCTTTAAACAACTCTATGTATTTAAGTTTAATGTGAGCTAGTAAAGTTTTAGACATTTTAATCATCATAGGTTTCAGTTCACTGCCTATATTGCACTCTTCCACTTCAGTCTCTACAGGTTCCAGTTTTGGCTTTTTGGCCACATCGTTAAGATCAAACAACTCTTCCAAAGGCACTAGACCGCTTGGAAAACTCTCATCTTTAAAGTGCAGAGTTTCTAACTCCTCTGTTTCTAACTCTGCAGTCATTTCCTTTGTGTTTTTAAGTTTGCTGGATAAAAGGTTTATATTAACAGGTTCAGGAGACGGTTCTTCTTCATCAAGAAAATTTTCTTCCCTGCAGTCTGTTTCATAGTCTGAGTCTAAACTGTTTAGTTCGAATTCATTTCTAAATTGCATTAAGTCTTCTATTTGTTTGTCATTGTCAAACACCTGCCAATATTTCTCATTATCAGGAACATCTGGTCCAAATTTTATCTGAGTTGTGCAGTCTTTGGTGTTATATGGCGTTAAGCATGTCCTAGCTGGAAAGGCTAAATTGTGGGCCGCAATATTTCTTTTTCTTGGGACAAAAAACAGTTTGGACTCCTAGAATTTTTTCAAAAGGTCCATGACATCGTTTCGTTAGGCCCTAAGTCTGGGATTATTTGCGTTATATTCCCCATTGAACTGCCTAATGACTAACTCTGAATCCCCATACACATTAATTCTTCTGGCTCCTAAATTTTTCAATAGGTGTAAGCCTAAGAGAAGGGATTCATATTCTGCTATGTTATTGGAACACTGAAAGTTTAATTTGCAGAAAATTCTTTCTGTGTGGTTATTTTCAGTGTTAGTAATCCAGACACCTGCACCAACATTGTTCTTAGTGCAGGATCCATCAAAATACATACTCCACAGAGGACTGTTTTCGGTTTCATCCTGGTTACTGTCCTCTTCAACTAACGTGCTCAAAGGTTGTTGTGGAATCTCAGCACTTAGTTGTATTTGTTTTGATTCCCCTAGATTTTCATTTATTTGAGGTTTGTTTGGTTGATTCTCAATGTTTAAAATCAAAGGACACGTGCCTCGTAGCTCAAGACTTGTGTTTTGTTTGCTAGATTTTACAGGTTCAACAAACTGTTCAGACACACCTACATTGTGTTCCTCTTCCTCCCTGTTGGCCATTAATCCTGTTAAAGTGACTTGCTCACCAAGTGCTTCATCATTAAACATAATAAAATAATCAAGGCCTGTGTTTACAGAATACAGGGGAGAGTTTTGTGGTTTGTCTTGACTTGTAACTGTGAATTTCATATGGGACTCCATGTAAAGTCTTCTAGTTTGATTGAAAATAGGGATATTCGCATAAGTCATGTCCATTTGCATAGTTCTTTGTAACTTAGCCCCCCAAGATCTTGATAATAGCATTCCATATTTTGGGGGCACATCAACCACAATAATATCCATGACTAAGCATTTGGCTGGAATTTGGGCTAGGTTAACACAAAGGTCTTTGATCAATCCTAAACATTTTACTCTGCTGGAAACAAAGGAGTAAAGGTCTTTGTAAGGTCTGGTGATTTCTAAACCCAGGCTCTCCATTACAGCTTTTGGCATTAAATTATGAGAAGCCCCGGAATCATGCATAGCATTGTGCAAAATTTTTCCATGAATGTTTAAACTTACATAAAAGGGAGGAACAAGTCCCTCTTGATATCTACCTTCAATATTAGGACCAAAAATCAACTCTGGTTGGTCATCATTAAGATTGTCTGTGTCCTCATTTTCTTCTATTTTTAAAGCCTTCAAAATTTGGGTTCTACATACATGTTGGGCAGCTAACTCAGTCAAGGGAACAGAGATTTTGATCTTTGAAATTTCCTGCTCCAGGCTGAAAGGAATTTGACTCTTTAAAGTGCTGGTTTCAGCCTCAGTAACTGTCATTCTATCAGCAATATCAGCTTGCTGATTTGTTTTATTTACATTTGACAAAATTGTTTTCACAGGAGTACTAGCTGAAGTGTTAGTACTACTAAGGTCTGCGCTCTGTTTTTCTTTGTTTTGAGTGTCTTTCTCTTTACCAGAATTTACAGCCATTGTTTTATCCTTTTGTTTGACAACTTTAGGCTTGGTTGTAGTGCTGTTTTGTGAATATTTATCAGAGGTTTTGTTATTGGGGTTTTGTTGACTGGTTTTGCTTCTAAGGTCATATTATTTTTGAGTTCCATGATGACATTTTCCATGTCTTGATAATAATTCTCATCATCATCTCTTCTGTCATCATAAGGTGTGTATAGACCTTGTTTTCTATCATAATGAATCTCACAGTCATCATTGTCTATCCCTAGCATGTTGATATCATTATCCTTTGCTACTTCATCTGTTTCCTCAATCTCACTTACATAGTTTTGATGAAAGGGAGGAGTGATTTGATGATCATCTTCCCTAGGTCTGTTTGGAGGTTGGTTCCTTCTAAAATTTTGATTCTGGTTCTAGTTTTTGTTTTGAGGAGCAGTTTGGTTTTGACTGGCTTGTGCTCTCTTAATTATGCTCATCTCTTTCATCATCTCCTCCATCATTTTCTCCATCTTTGAGTTGGAAGTAGAGGGTGTAGATTCCTCTCTAAAGGACACTCTCTTTTCAGTTTTCATTCTTGCTCTCTTCTCCATTAAGTTGACTTCCACAGAGAGAGCACCCTTTTGCATATCTTCAAGAGTTGCAAAGTCTCTCTCTCTCAGCTGATAGGCCATCTCAAGGTCAAACCCTTCAAGAAACTTGTTTAAAGCTGAGCCCTGTGGAGGCTTTAGTTCTAGGGAAAGTGCATTATACACACTATTAAATCTAGTGCAATAAGCTTGCACACTTTCCCCAGTGTTTCTATGGAGGTTCTTGTAGTCAGAAAGGACTTGGAGAGGGTTTTTCTTTACTTCCCATTTGTTTAAGAATGTTTGATGGAAGGCTTGGAGATCATTAATACTATGGGGGGTTAAACCTTTAAACCATTTTCTTACTTCTCCCCCTAAACTCTGAGCAAATAACCTAAGCTTGACAGAATCATCATCAATTTCATTTCTGTCAAAGTAGTCATCCATCTTATCCACATGTTGTGATGCAGTTGTAGCATTGCTAGCATAATATAGCGGAATTTTGGACTGATAGTCCTATGGAAGATTTACTAATGGTGCAGGAAGGACTAAGGGAGCATACCATGTTGCCATGATATATATGTGGTGGGGGTGGATTTACAAGAGGTGGATTAACAAAAGGGAAAGTGGGCTGAAGTGGAGTGGTTTGAACAGTGGATGTAGGGTGAGCAGAAGTGGATGGACCAGGAATAGATTGCTGAGCTGATCTTGGATGAGAGACACCTAAATTATGAAGGAAATGTAAATCAGGAGGTTTTGTTTCTCGGCTACCAAGATGTTCACTTGTCTCAGAAGATGAAAGTGAAGACTTAGAATCTAACTGATTTAAATCACCAAGAGACCTAGTTCTAAAAGGATTTACTAAGTCAACTTGTGATTGTCGTAGAGCTGAAAGATTTTCAGGGACTGACTTAGCTCTCAAGGGTGGTCTGAAAACAGTTGATAATTTAATCCTAGGAGACTTCCTAAGAATTATTTCTGGGTTATCAACTAACTCAGGTGGATCAGGGTTAGGATAGGCTCTAGTGTGAATCTTTCTAGGAGCCACTATGCTGTGTTTTTCAGACCCAAATAAACAAGAAAAGTTCAACCAGGTATGACAATATTTGAGAGGTTAACTAATCTGTTTACACAAATTTTAATCCTACAGTCCTCTAACTGAGTTTGAAAGATATTATAATAGTAAGGGTTCTTCCCAGTGGAGTCTTAAGGTCTGTTAAGGATTGTGGAGTCGCCAAGTGGAATTTTTTAGCTCTTTTCAGAGGTAAAAGGTTTTATGGTCCACCACCATGTTTATTGGATACCAATCTGAAATATTTTTAGGTTTTTCCGAGTTATTTTTCAGTTGTATGGTTTTTAAGAATATCCTAACTCTGTTTCAAAACTTTGCTACGGTTATGAGACCAAGAGAGTCTATTCTTATGGCTAAGCTAGCTGATTTTTCAAGGTTAGATAAATGCTTATGGGAATCCTAGGGTTCACCTAGTTTGTCACTGATTAAAACAAGTTTCATCATGATTACCATTCTTTGGTAGTGCTTGAAAATGCTGCTTTTTACTCACAAATTTTGTAAAAATGAAAAATATTCTGGGCTTTGTTCCCCAGCGGAGTCGCCAAAAATGTTAGGTGCTAGTGGCTCAGCTGGAAAACAGAACAATTGTCATAAAACAGGGGTTATCTAGAGCTTTAAGTTCCCCAGCGGAGTCGCCAGAAATGTTAGGAATCTGTAATTTTACCATATTGGTGAGACTAAAACTACAGAAGAAACATTATTTCAACCAACTTTGGGATTCTAGGATCTAGCCCTCCTGAATCCAGAGAGGGATCTCTCCAATAAGTGCAAATATGGATTTTTCTTTGAATTTTTTGGGTAATGATATTAGGCTAGTTATGAAGGCCAAGGGTTTGTTTTGTTTCTTGGATGGTTGAGCATGAATATTACTTGAGGGGAAAGTTCTAAATGCAAAACAGTTTCAAAGGTGAGAAGTTGCAAGTGAATGGAACAATTAGGCTAAAAAGATAGATATAACGCTGGTTTTTAGTCCATTGGGCTATGGAGTCATAATAGGGCTTTAATTTAACAACAACATTAAGAGTGATCCAAGGGGAAAGTCATCTACATCACCAGATTATTGAGATTATAATGATGGAATGGAAACAATAAAGTGTTGGAGATGGTGGAAATTGATAATAATTTCACAAAGGATTTATAGTCAGTCCAAACAAGAAAAGCCTCTTAAGTAACTGTTTAAAACCAACCAAGTGCAGGGCTAACCATTGACTTCTTGGGCAAGTTTGTATTAAAGAAGCTTAATTGACAAACAATCTAGTAATCCACATAATTACCTTCAGAAAGTATGAAAACATATAAGAGAAGATAGAGTGTAAACTTAAGATAAGATAAATTACTTTTAAACCTAGTCTGCATTCAGTCAACACCAAGGGAAACTTTCAGAATCTGCTTTTGGAGAATAGAAGCTAGAAACAGGGCAAACCATCACTTTTCTAGTCTAACTTTAATAAGCAAATAAGGAAAATAACTTTCAAGAACAATGTTTAAAGCAAACAGTAGGACGAGGGAACTCCAACATTCCTAACTGTTTAGGCTGTATTAAATCATTCTTAAACAAATGAATTGGAGGAAAACATTGAGATAAAGCTTTCAGTCAGAGAAGGTTACTGATATACAACAGATCCTAACTCTATAAATGTTGTTCTTTATCAGAGAATAGTGAAAAATATGACATACATAGAAGGAAAACAATAACAAAGAAAGGGGCACTTCACCAGTGATATAGACCAGGATCCCAAGAAACATCTTGTTTATTGATGTCAAACCAGTTACAATACTTAGGTCAAATGTTTCAATTCAACAATCATCTTCACTATTCAGCCTAACTAATCTCTCACAAGAAGAGCTCTAAGGGCCAGTGAACACTATTTACAATTAGAAAATTAAGCTCAAGTGTATATCAAAGTTCTGCAACCAACCCCTATCTCATCTTTTGCAGTAGTATATATAGAAGGATGTGGAGGTGAGATCTGATAAAATATCTCAATTACAATTAATACAGACTTAATGGCTTCTTGGCCTTTGAGGGGCTCAATGAAGAAAATTACATACATATCCTCTGTATTAAATGATTTACATAAAGATTAAGCTCGGTGGGAGCTTTTGTTGACCTTTGAGGCTCTGTGTGGCGTCGAAGTAACTCTGCAAATGTTTGTCATTAATTTCCTTGGCAGGGTTTCCTCTTTCGCTGCGTTTTGAGATGAATATCTGATCCTAATGAATAAATTTGGCCTCTGATTGAATACTTTGAGGCACAGGTGGCATCGTGGTAGCTAGAGGGATCAATTTTCCTCAATTGTGGCGGTGGAGGTTTTCCTGTTGATAAAACACTTCATATTTTCTTTAAACTATGTTCTAATTGGGGATTAGGCTTTTGATAAACCATCTTAGACGTAATCCCCACAATAGTTGTCTTCAATCTTCTATTCTGGCATATTTCTGGTTTTCTCCACTGATACTCTTTCACTATGCTTGATTCATGTTTTTCTGCTGGTATGCAAGGCTGCGCAGAGGTTGAATGGCATCAATGCCTCACGAATCATTGATAAAACATGAATTCTAAACCCTGCGATGATTTTCTTAATGAATCGAAGGCAGGAGGATCGTCACCCTCTGCCTTTGAAATTTCTTCAGCCATGGCGGAAAAATCACTTGAAACCCTACAAAATACAAAAAACTATTATAAAATCCTGCATATATAGGTCTACGGCTTCAGAAGGCATGTGGAGGAAGCATGGCCATTGGATGGCATCATCCAATGATCGAGATTGATCAGAGGAATCAAAGGGAAGGCGGAAGAATCGTTTAAATCGGAGCCGTTGATCACGCAGAGATTGACAGTCGGGAGCGGAGGCGAAAAGTCAAAACGGGAAAACGTTGACTGGGCGATCGAAACAGGGCGATGCAATGTAGGCCATTGATCTGCAGATCAGATCAACAGCGAAGATTCGTTAAATGTCGCGCCGTAGCTCGGTTATCTGTCGGGAAACTTCGATGAGCGATAGCCGTTGAATGGCCCACCCCAGATTGGACGGTGTACAACGATATTGCACGGGGTCCAAGTCCAAACGTTAACGTGCGATGGACGGCGGTTTCATGAACAGTGCCCAGGATGCGTGTCAACCAATGTGTGGAATTGCTGGCGATCGGGAAAAAGCCGCCCTCGCCCAAAGGCGGTGCGATGAATACCGCACGATTTTTGGAATGGGTTAGTGGAATGCGGGGACCACCGGGAGACGGACTCCGCACCGTCTGATCTTCAGATCAGATCGATGGTGCGGAACGATTTAAAATTTGTACCGGCGGAAAAATAATAAAATAATAAAAACCCAAGATTTTTAATATATAACCAAGGTTTTAAACTTTAGCCGAGAATTATTTTATTTGAAGTGGATAGGTGCCCGACTGCGGGGCCTTTGGGCGCATGGTAAATAATGGGACTGGGGTTTTTAAGAGGAAGGGGCTTAAGACTTAGCCCGAGGGGGCTTAAGTCCCCACCATAAAAAATATGATTTTTATGAATTTTCAATGGTTTTCAAGGGAATATGAGGGTTCCAATAAGGCAAAAAAGGAGTTTTCAACCTTGTCAAGGGGTTTTGATGAAGGGGAAAGGGAAAAATTATGAAAATGAGGGATTTTTCATGGGAGATGAAAGGGTTAAAATAAGGTTAGTTTTGGAAGAAGGGAAGGGGGAAAAAGGTGCTTGCAGCAGTATTCTGGCTTGGCAATCAACAAGATTTCTAAGTGTAAAATGGGAACAGCAGTGAAGTTCAGACAGAGGATAGGCATGAGGCCTTCAAGAGTCTTCAAGAGCCAACAATTTTTAGCAATGAAATTTGTTCCTTGAAGGCTCAAAAATTTTTTTAGCCAGCATTTGGTATAACAAATTTTATAGATGGATAACAACTAGTATCGTTGAACACAGAATAAAAATGTACCATGATGTCAAACTGGTACATCAACACCTTCATCTTGTTCATTCTAAGAAGGCTGCTTTCATTAAAGCAAAAGTTGAAATTTTTTTGCGTGATGGTTTCATTTACCCTGTTCTGCTTACTGATTGGGTTTCCAATATTGTTCTTGTCATGAAGAAACAACGGAAAATCAGATTGTGCATCGATTTTTGGGATGTCAATCTTTCTTGTCCAAAAGACAACTATCCTACTCCCTTTATCAACTAGATTATTGATGAATGTGTCAGGTGTGAAATCTTTTCGTTCATGGATGGATTCTCTGGTTACAATAAAATTGATATCCGCCCAAAGGACCAATATAAGACATCATTCATCTATATCTGGGGCACATTCACCTATTGTAAACTCCCATTTGGTTTAAAGAATGATGGGGAAACATTTTAGAGAGAAATGGATTACACTTTCATTGACATCAAGCACATTTTTCAACCTTCTCTAGACGATTTACTTGTGCATTCACGAAAATGGACTGACCACCTGACACATTTGAAAGCTATGTTTTTATGCTACTGCCACTACAAAATATACCTCAATCCACACAAATGTGTGCTTTGTGTTAGTTCTGGTCACTTGCCTGGATTCGTCATCTCAAAAGATGGAATTCGAATTGAACCACTTAAGTTCCAGGCCATTATTGATTTGCCTGCGCCGTCAAATTTACTTCAGTTACAAAAACTTCAAGAAAAGGCTAACTTCCTAAGGAGGTTCATACCCAACTACGCTGAAATGGCTAAAGTATTTACTTGTTGAAAAATGGGATTCCCTTCCATTGGGATAAGGTTGCGCAAGATTCTTTTGATGCTCTTAAGGATACACTAATGCAATCATAATTAATGTATCCCCCTAATTATCATAGTGATTATTTCCTATATATCGCCATGGTAGATATGACCATTGCTATGGTATTGGTCAAAGAAGAAAATGAGAGAACATTCGATATATTATTTGAGACGTAATCTCAATGATACAGAAGTTAAGTATTCATACGTCGAAAAGCTCGCCCTGACGGCCATTCAATATGTCCAAATATTTCTCCATTATATCCTACTTCGGAAAACCATTGTCATTTCGGATTGCAACCCCATGACATACATTCTATCACATTAATTGCTGTGAGGGAATATTCAAAATGGATCGTCATTTTGCAGGAATTTGATTTGGAATTCATCAAATCCAATTCAAAGAAGTATTTAGTTGTGGCTGAGATTTTTTGTAACCTTCCCTCTGATAGTACTGAAACTAAATTAAAACCATCAATTCCTGATGAGTCTCTTTTTCTGATCAGGTCATCTGACCCTTGGTATGAGGATTGTATCATTTATCTCCAAACCCAGACTTTCTAGCCTGATTCCTCTCGCTCACAACAGCGATGTATTCTATACCAAGGAAAATATTATCTGATCCTCGACGATACACTTTATTATCATGGTGTCGATACGATTTTAATGAGGTGCCTCACTCATTAGGAGGATGAGAAAGTTCTAAATGATTGTCATGTTGGTGCCTGTGGTGAAAACTTGTCTGGATACGCTACTGTGCAGAAGAGTCTCCACGTGAATTACTTTTGGCCTACCATAATTCGTGACTGCATCCTCACGGTCAGAAATTTTCATGCGTGCTAGATATTTGATCGTAAAATCGGCATGCCGCCAACACCAATGCATCTGCATTGTGGGACCATTTTCAAAATGGGGCATTGACTTCATGACCTGCAACCCTCATTCGTCTGGTGCACATGGTTATATTATTGTCGCAGTCAACTACTTTACCAAGTGGGCCGAAGCGATGCCTACATTCAATAACACAGGCGAAACAACTGCATTGTTCATTTTCAATCATGTCATCTCATGGTTTGGTGTACCACAAGCTATAGTTACAGATAATGGTAATCATTTTACAATCACATGATGAATGAATTTACTGCCAAATTAGGATTGTCACATGATATTTCTAATCCTTATTATCCACAATCCAATGGAAAATTTGAATCCATTAACAAGATCCTTAAGCGATTGCTTCAAAAAATTATAGGAGTTCATAAACGAAATTGGAATTTAATCCTATACTCGGCTTTGTGGGCATATCGAACCTCGGTGAAAAACACAATCGGATTTACCCCCTTTCAATTGGTGTATGGTCTAGAAGCTATCTTGCCAACTCAATGTGAAATTTTGTCATTAAAACTCGTTGTTGACTTGTTACCTGACACATTTAGTGAAGAAACATGTCTTTTTAACATCATCCATCTATATGAAACGTGTCGTGAAGCCTCATTGCCCAATGAAACACATAGGAAATGAATCAAGGTGCAATCCAACCAATATGTCAAGCCTCACATCTTCTTAGAAAGAGACCTGGTATTACTTTATGATCAGGAAGCTGATTTGAGAGGAACATGAAAATTTGAGCCACTATGGCATGGCCCCTATATTTTCAAAAGAGTTCTGGCTAAGCGTTCCTACGAGTTAGTTGATTATGATGTAATTCCATTGGCGCAACCTCGAAATGGGTTGTATAATAAATGTTACTATGCTTAATTGAGCATAGTAAATTTTTGTATTATATTGTATATATGCTTTTGATTTGCATTTACTATCTTAGTTTTTTTTCTAGAGTTCTCTTGAAGTTAGTAATCGACTTTACATTTCATCACAGATGTTTGAATCTTTGAAACCATTCGTTTGGTATGCTAATGGTGCTAGTTGTAGTACGTAGAATGTAATATCCCAAAATGGGAATGCATCAATACATGAACACAAAACTGGAGTAGCAGTGAAAATCAACTCATAAAAATGTAAGGATAACACATAGCCATCATATTGATATTATAGCAGCAAAATGTATACAAAATATTGAGGAAATAATCACTCAATATAGGCATCACAAGCCTCAAGAGAACATATACATGAAAAATGAAGTACACTGCTACACAGAAAATGCCCAAGGCTGTGATAGCGCAGTTTTATTAGGAATAACTACTGCTGGAGAATGTCAATACATTTATCTGCAATGATATATCTCATACAATGTTTGGAGTGAATATATAAGCTCCCAAACACAATTTCAAGACAATCCTGGAAGGATTTCCTGAAATATGCAAAATGGAAAAAATGTCGGAGTGCAGCCCTAGGGCTAAGTAGCAGCTGCAACTCAAGAAATGGATGGAGATGGCTGAAGATGCTACACAAGATGAATAGATCTCCTCCAATGGATCTTCCAAGTGAAAGGTTGATCCTAACACTTAAGATCTCACGCTCCAAATAAACACTACAACCCCTCATTGCAAATGGTCACACAAATAATGGAGTCACTAATGGATACTGCGCTGTAGGTGAAATAAAATGGTTGGCCTGATGCCAAAGATAGTGAAATCAGCTCTAGAATATTCCTCACTAATATCCCAAAGGAAAGAAAGCTTCTTCCTCTGAAAAATGAGCTCCGGAAGTGGTGTTGTGAACCCTCCACTGCAACACCCTGCAACACAACCCAGCTCTAAACAGAAACTGTGCTATAGCTGAAGGAGGTAGCTTGGCCTCAAGCTTGGATGTGGGGAAATGATGTACAAGCTCCTTCAAGAGGCCTCTCAAGAAAGGAGAAGGAATTCCTAAACATGAATTCCTTGTGCTAAGAAGCACAACAATCTCAATTAAACAGTTGAAGAAAGCACAATAGTCATACAGACAACAAAATCAATAATCAATAACATGTCTTCATATGGTTTCCTTGCCCTCCTTTTATACAAATGGAAGCCCTCTCATCTTAGGTCCCACTCATTAGGGTTTCCTCCACAAGGGAATTTTCCTCCCACTATCTCTGCGCTATCTCTAAAGATTATCTCCACCTCCTATCCCAGCGCTGTTGACTTGGTCAAACTTGACCTTGTCCACATGAAAATGCCCCTTTTCACACATGAGGGTGTGAAATCCAGCTCCTATGATGATCCCTTTTCACACTATGAGGGATTTTATTCATATTTCTAAAATGTATGAGCCTCACCCATTTTTTCATTTCCTAGGTGAAATCCGCAAAAATCAATATTCCAATTAGCTGCATGTTAATTTTGGAATATTATGGTCCTCCCCTCCGAAATGTTGCTTGTCCTCAAGAAATTGCATAGATAGAATTGAAAAGCCTCCTCTTCTCCCCCTGTAGCATCCTCATAAGATAAAATCCTCCAAGGATCAATATGTTGCCTCATCAATACATCTCCAAGTTTCCCTTCCCAAGTATGCAAGCTAGCTTTTGGTGAGCGTCCCAAGTAGCTATCATCATGTAAAAGTAAAACATCCATGAAGGAAACAATGGGCTGTCTAAAGACCTTCTTGAGGCATGTGTTTTGATATAGATTGGGATCTACCATCCCCATATGAATCTCCCATCCCCAAGCTATCATCCATACAAAATGAGTTACCTCTCCACATGGCAACTCCTGAAAATCCTCCTCCACATTTGGCTCCTGCAAAGTAGGTGGGATGAAAATCTAAACATGGTAGAAAAATTAACCCACCCCATGTTGTCCCCCTCTCTACTTATGATAAGTGTAGAGTGTCTGCTGATCTTGGGCTGCAATAAGGTTTCCCTCAATTGGAAAGATGAATACTGTATCTCCAAAGATCTTCTCTCCAACGTTATGAATCATGCTAGCCCAAACCATCCCATATGTGATGGATAGGAAATCACCACCATATGGTATCCCATAAATCTCATGGCCCACATCATAGAAAAGCAAGTGTCTTACTGTAGTGGCCATATCATCTCTGATGCTCCCCTTGGAACATGTAATGCAGAAAGTGTGGGAAATCTCTTCCCCCAAGGACACATCCAGCCAATGTGTCTCTCCCCCAATCATGCTCCCAATAAAAATAAGAACAACATCAGCAAATGGAATCATGATTAGCATCAAAATGAGGGAAATATTGAAGGTTTCATGTGGTTTTGGAACGTACCAACAGTTTCCCAAGTGGTCACAACGCAGTTTTTCAAGCTGTTGTTCCAGAAAATAACATGGCAAATTGTTTCTTAACAAATTGCTAGATTTATGTGTCATCAAATCTACTAGTGAATAGTAAATGGCTGAGTGTACCAACTGAGCATAAAATAAATAACAAAACACTTGCCCAAGGCCATATAAAATATGGATGTCTCCATCATATAATTTGGCCAAAAATTTCCCATGAAGCTCAATAAGAAGCTTGCCCTCTTGTGGAGTAATGCACTGTATATAAATGGTAAGAGAATGAAAAAACTATGTTAGATAATCAATAGATGAAAAAAAAATATTATTACCATGTGCTGAAAGTAAGATGATACATATTTACATGAATAAGCCCTCCAAAGTGGTATGATATACTCCCATGAAGAGTAATGAACCATGTGCTGCATGAGGATCCTCCTTCTCATGCTTGGAAATCCAAGTTAAGAGGATTATGCCTTGGTAACAGATGTCTCCATCCACTACTCCATCAATCTCACCTCCTCCTTGTCCACCAAGTGCATCAGATGTGAAGTGATTCTGGGGACACTCCATCAATAAGCCCAAGCTCCAAAGTGACAGCACTACTGGCCTAAGTAAATAGGCTCCTTCCAACTCATAGCTCCATTCTTTGACATGCTCATTGTCAAAGACATCACCCATAATGCTGCTACATATAGAAAATTCCTTCCAAGGTGGAAGTACCTCCTGATCATCCAAGGCTAAGGAGTAGCCCCTTTGCACCATGATAGTGCCATCTCCTACTCCTGCAACATCATGCAAGGTGTGAGAGAAAATGTGCCCCTGCTCTCTCAAGAACAACCCAAGCAACAAAAGTTTTTGCTGCCTCCTCATACCTCCATCATACAAATCATGTGGTGAAAACATAATGATTGATATGGAGAATGTCATATCAATACAATGCATCCATACTCCTTGCTGCCCCATGATGCAAGTATCCTGCCATACTTCCTCCACCCACATACCCTTTGAAAGAGGATATGTCACATTATGGCCAAACTCTTTCAAGAGTAGCCAATGCAACCAAGCTTCCTGCTGCCCAGTGTCATATATTTGGAAGTAGCCTTCCAGATTCTTGCTGACCATCCACACCCATTCATCCCAATGTGGGTGCCTCCCATTATGCTCTACCTTGGTACTCTTCCAATGAAGACTACCATCCTCCCAAATCAAATTTCTTCTCTTGCATTTCATGGGATGTTGAAATGCAACTCCTTGGAGATCGCTTAGATAAGATGTCACATCAATAACCATCTTGAATCCATAAGGATCCAAGTGTGTTGGAGGCAAAATCTCCTCACTGATGCTTAAAGACAGCACTGCTAATCTCTCCAATGATGTAGTGGCTGTCTCATACTCCAACTTAAAGATGAACATATGGTTTTGTATAAGAGTGTTTTGGAAAAGGTTCATATTATCCTCCAAAAGTTCACACCCCAACTTCAAGTGTGGTATGCAAGTCAACAATGGCACATGAGGATGATGGTTCATTCCTCCCTTGATCAATTCAAGGTTGCACAACGCAGTGCAATCCTGCTGCCCCAAATCAGTAGTATGTGTTGATCCTTGGTCATGAAAAGGAAAATTTCCAAAATCATCTAAAATATTTGCTGTAATAATATAAAGTGGAAATTAAATCATACCTTGATGGAATTTTGGAACTCCTCGTATGGATACAAGAGTTCCTCCCTCTAATGTGTTGGCTCCCCCAACTACTGGTAATGATGGTTGCTCCCCCAAGGTTGTGACAATGCTGGTACAAGTCTCGTCCAATGGTGGTAAGGGCTTCTCCTCCTCTGGTTTCTCTTTGTCGAATTATCTAATCAACCTTCGAGTAAACTCAGCAAAAGTATTCACTCTTCCATGACTCAAATTTTTGAACCACCAAATGTTGGATTCACCCTCAAGGTGCAACGCTGCAATTTCTACAGCCTCTCTCTCTACCATTGGATGTAGTAGGAAGAATGCATCAAGCTTTCTTGCCCAATATTTTGCTGTAGATGACCCATCAAAGGTAGACAATAGAAACATATTTCCCTTGATTCCCTCCTTGCCATAAGGTGTCCTTCCTTCTTTCAAATGAATGAACTGTGGGAAAGCTAGAGTCTCCTTGAAGGCTCTAGGTTGATATTTGCACTCAACAAGGTAATCGCTTAGAATTTTGTGATTCAAGTGTCCTCTATTCCCTTGCTTCTTGTCTTCTTCAAAAGAAAGGGGAATTTTGACATGCTTTGGAGCTCTCTACAACACTGGTTTTCTTCTCTAATCATAGGAAGTGCATGGGCCTTCCTCCTCTTGAAACCTTATAGAGGTATCACTGCAAATTTCCTCTTCCATTTGCTTATCCTCCTTGGAGAGGTTCTTCATGGATCTGAAAAATGATGAGAAAAAGCTCAATTTCTTCATGATTTAGATTTCTTCCTTCTTCTCTTCTTCTTCTTATTGCATATTGGTTGATCCTAACACTGAAGATCTCACCCTCCAAATAAACATTGGCCCCTCACTGCAAATGGTCACAGAAATAACGCAGTCACTGAGGGATATTGCGCTGTAGATGAAAGAAAATGGTTGGCATGATGCCAAATATAGTGAAATCAACTCCAGAATCTTCCTCACTAATATCCCAAAGGAAATAAAGTTTCTTCCTCTGAAAAATGAGCTCTAGAATTGGTGTTATGAACCCTCCACTGCAACAACCTGCAACACAACCTAGCTCTAAACAGAAACTGCGTTGTATCTAAAGAAGGTAGCTTGGCCTCAAGCCTGGATATGGAGAAATTAAGTACAAGCTCCTTCAAGAGGCCTCTCAAGAAAGGAGAAAGAATTCTTAAACATGAATTCCTTGTGCTAAGTAGCATAGAAATCTCAACTAAACAGTTGAAGAAAGCACAATAGTCATACAGACAACAAAATCAATAATCAATAACATGTCTTCATATGGCTGCCTTGCCCTCCTTTTATAAAAATGGAAGCCCTCTCATCTTGGGTCCACTCATTAGGGTTTCCTCCACCAAGGAATCTTCCTCTCACTATCTCTGTGATGTCTCTAAAGATGATCTCCACCTCCTATCCCAGCGCTATTGACTTGGTCAAACTTGACCTTGTCCACATGCACATGCCCCTTTTCATAGATAAGGGTGTGAAATCCAGCTCCTATGATGATCCCTTTTCACACTATGAGGGATTTCATTCATATTTATGAAATGTATGGGCCTCCTTACCCATTTATTCATCTCCTAGGTGAAATCAACAAAAATCAATATTCCAATTAGCTGCATGCTAATTTTGGAATATTACATAGAA
Organism: Pinus albicaulis; assembly: GCA_034641835.2. Lineage (NCBI taxonomy): Eukaryota > Viridiplantae > Streptophyta > Pinopsida > Pinales > Pinaceae > Pinus > Pinus albicaulis. Next base: position 810,494,064 of record CM076569.1, on the reverse strand, counting down.
CCTATCCTCTGCAGCATGGGCCATTTTCGTTGTAGGTGGTATGTTAGTGATTTTTCAAGTGATTTGTATCAGTTGATCCACAAAGAATATAGTTGAGTATAGCACGTTGATCAAACTTTTCTCTGATGCCATTTCATTTGGTATTAACGGCATCATCATTAGGTTAGACTCACAACTTGTCATACTACAACTTACTAGTGTTTATACTTTCCGAAACCCAACACTGCATTGTATGTTCCTTAGAGTTCAACTTTTGGAAAGACATTTTGATTACATTCAATATCAACACATTTCCAAAAATTTGAAAACATTAATTGATTCCTTAGCGAATTATGTTTTAAACAGACATTTGCAACACTTGTAAAGACAAATTTTTACTCCACATCACATAATTGAATAGGATTGCATAATAAAAATAGGAAAACACTAAAAACAAATAGATGGATAGTTATAGGTTTTTAAAAAATTTGTGCCCAAGACACATTGGTCATATGACCTCAAAATGTATGCAAAAAATGTCAAAGTAGACATGTGATGCTCGTGATAATAAGCAACTGATCTTGCTATCTTACGCAATAACCACATCCAACGGTTAGGAACGCCAATAGTGTGGTACTGCAGTCTCATAGGTAACTATTCGATGTAGAAATCCACAATTCCAAGATTCAATCCTTCCACATGCTACTATAGCTCAGCAAGAGTCTCAGCCAAATCTAAATCCTGAAGGACTTCTCTCTCGACATCCCTCTCTGCTGGCTCAACTGCTCCCTACTCTGGCTGACCCACTGGTCGAACCCGACCCACATCTGTGTACATCAAAACTTTAGTTTAGTCTTGGGAAACATCAAAATACAAAACATTTAGAAACCTCAAAAAATCAAAAAACATGGTAAAAACATTCCTACCTATTGCACCCCATTGAGCTCCATCTGGTAGAATCACATCTGGATCTTTGCAGAAATCTACGCCTTCATATGCATACTCATCGATGGCAACCATCTGCCATCTGAAACAGGCGAAGAATGTAGTAGAGAATATGATGGTCAATTTAACACCATGTCTAAACATCAATTCAACCCATCTCTGCATCTAAGGATATCTAGGGCTAGACATACTCAGTGTAACATGTTGCGGCTACATCAATGGGACCTGCTCTAAAATTAAGGAAACCAGGATCGAGCCATAGTTGAAATTATTCTTCCTACCACCCTTTGCTTTAGTTATTTGTTCTTTCATATGAAAGAGTACTGCTTCAACCTAGTTGAATACTGGTTGTTCTAAAAACTCAAGAGCATACTACATGTATGATCAGTTTGCAGCATCTAGTGTCGTAGAACTAGCAAGCTTTGCGATAGTAAAAAGGATGGTTCTCAAAAGTATATCACACACATCACAGATATTTATTTTCCCATATTTACTTGGTTCAGTACCTGGATAACAATGTTGGCATATGTAATCCCTCATTGTCTCTCCTCCAAGGGCAGATCCTGCAAGGGAAATGGGAGAACCTCGTCTCGATAATCCAGTGAGAAAGTAAATATCCTCAACCAATATTGGGAGCACTTTGTCCCCAATGTGAAAAGCCCACAATACTGGATCCCACAAAATAACTAATAACTCCAATAGTTCCATATGCTACCTCATCTCTGACAATTTGAAGTATTTAAGCAACCCCAAATCTCTAAGGGCTCTTACTGTACTCAGATCATTTAGAGAAATCATATCATGTTCTTCGTGTTCTATTTCTCGCCACGCAATCATCATTTTGATCTGATGAATACCTAAAATACAATCATAAGCTTCATTAGGATCCATTTCATGCAAAAAAATTGGGAAATTTTGGGCACACAGAAAGAAACAAAAATGAGAAATGCACCCAATGCACCCCAATTCAAGGGACAGAGCATTGCATTGCATATAGACTTCAATTTTGAGTGGATTTTAATGCAGCTTTTGACATTCAAGGGTGTGTTTCCATCATAACGTAATATATTTACCCTAAGGGGCTCAAAACCCTAAAAATTGATACTAAAAGAAAGAGAAGGTTCATAGCTCCAACCTGGATCAAACAGAAAGAGAAATCATCCACTAAAACTGTCGCAATCAACTGCTGAAGTTAAAGGGAAAAACTGGTTCAGAGCTCCTAGTTTTCAAATGGTAACTATGGAATGGTAAAATGAATGGTAAAAACTCTTTTATTAGTTATTTTGATTATTTTAAATCATATTTAATGCTGTGACTATGGTTTTTATTCATTTTCACTATGAAACGGGTATTTTTAATCCATTTGATGGTTCTTTGAACATGTTTTATAGCTGATACAGTGAGTTTAGCGTGCACAACTATTCAAGAATGATTTAACCACAAAGCATACTTGTATCCTCTTTTTTAAAGCTTTCATAAAAATGAAAAAGGAATTAAAGTGCTCTTTTTTCTCTTTTTTGAGCTTTGATAAATGTGAAAAAGGAACCCCCTGGAGTCTTCTTTTAGCTCTTTTCAGACTCCGATAATGTGAAAATATTTTCGAGAACTTATCTTTTTGAGCTCGTAAAAGTAAATGAAACAACATCTACTCAGTATAAGTTTAACCCTTTTCTGGACTGAGATAGATTATTTACGAAAAAGGAAAACCTTAGTCGAACATGGCTAAGAGGTTTTCTGAGGTATCATTTTACACTTTTTCGAACCTGAGTAACAAATTTATGAAAGAGGACTCATGGAGTTTTCTTGTTGTCCCTTTTTTCAAACACTCTAAACATGAAAAAGGTCTAGGTTTTCACTGTCACTAGACTCGTTAAAACATAAAATAGCGACTTAATTTTCAATCATGGCAAGATCGAGTTTCATTATGACTAGACTCGTTAAATCATTAAATAGGGATGGATTCACCCGAAGGGTCGAATTATAGATAAAGCATATGTTACCCTCCTCAATTTTGTTAAAAAATAAAGAGGTACTAGTCAGCAATGACTGGGGAAAATTTGGGAAAAAGAACATAACACGTTATGGTAGTAGGTCGCTCTTGAACATGACACTTTCACTCCATCATCGTGACTTTTGGGTTGGGTAATCTTCTTGACAATTCATCATACCTATGGTTCATCATATCATCACTTCGATTTTGGGTCAATGCTGGCAACTCATTTCAGTGTCGCCGATATGTTCAAGAGAAGTCACCCAGTAATTCCACATCTTCTAAAATACTCATAAACCTTCATTTTCATGACAATCATCCCTGAACATTGCTACATCAAGTCACATTTTTTCTCCAAAATAATTACTCCCATTTTGCGATAAATTTTTTTCCTATCGACATCAGCTCATCATCTAGGAAGTTAAGTTTGCTACATCATCGACAAGTTTCTCACTTCCAGACCTTTGACCGAAATATTTTTCTTGCCGTTTGACATAAAATCATCTATTAATGCCTTGAAAATTGTACGGCAATACCTTGAGATTCATTAACATCAATGGTGGTTTTCTTGCGTCTGTTAACAACTCACATAATTGGCTGGTAATCAGACGATGTCTTCCCATGTTTGAATTCAGATCATATATTTGCATGGTTAGACTTGTACTTGAATGATCAGGTGAATGAGATAAGAAGAGATTGAATCTAGTTGCATCCATCTGGGCTGCGATTTCAAGAAATTGTACACATCATCTGTATGATGGATTTACATATAGATTGTCATCCAAACATGAGCCTATATCTATAGGCATGTATATAGCGGGCAACATTATGATGTAAATTTTTTTTTGAGTTATGTACATGTTATGATAGTTTATGTGCTAAGCATGGGTATGCCTCCCTCAATAATTCATGTCCAAGATGTAAGATATCATGATGTAATGTATTGCAAATTGATGCAGGTCACCATCCGCTTTAGATCCTACTCATCACATCGTAAAGCATCTCATCCAAATATTATTATTATTTTGACTTCATGCTTTAGGGGGTAGTTGTTATAGGTCAATTTTGGCATCATCCCCCAAGACCTGGTCAAATTTGGCATCATCCCCCAATACCAATGAATAGGTTCTATCATTCCCTTAATTCAGTTGCTATATGCCCTAAGTGAAGACATTCCTTTTATGGCTTCAACTATAAGATTTACAAGGTTTGAAGTATATATTATATGATCCATTGAATCATCAACACTCCTCTACAAGGGCCTAACTATTTTGTAATGCACTTACCTCCATGCAAAGGTGCACTTCCTGACACTCAAGGGTATGTTGCTCTCCTGGGAGCGAAATCATCATTATTACAGGAATCTCCACATGGCCAGTGCTTTCTAGAAGAGATCATAGGTGTCATACTTCAAATACAAGTGTCCATCCATCACATATGAACTTGGAAACATGTCTCAGCTATTATTAGAAATCCATTCAATGAGAAACTACCTTCAGTTTCCCTATAAATTGAGCACTCATCTAAGTGCTAGGGAGGAGGAATTTTGTGTAATGTTATGTTGTTGGATTCTCAATTGATGAGGGCTAGAAGTACTAATATGCTGTTGAAATGATGCTTGATGTGATGAGGACAGAATGAAGTTGGAGTATGTTGACGACGAGTCGATCTATTGGTTGTAATCTTCTCCTCCTAATTTCTTAATAAATATATCTATTCATTTTCTCATACATCTGTTTATACCTTGTGAATTACATTCTTGATTATGTATGTATTCTCATATCTAATCGGTTCGATTTGGTTAAGATGAGTAGATACTTGTATATTGTATGTTGTTTTCTGTTCTATGTATTTGATTGCAGGAATCAATCTAGCGGCTATAGCTGGATTGAGAGCGACGACAATAGCGACAGAAGGAGAAGGAGAGAGAAAGGATCACAAGTAGGCTTCTTTCCTTTCTTTATATCTATTTGTCTTAGAGAAAATAATATTTGTCTTTCTTCTGTTGTTCTGAGTGAAGGAACACCACACTCAGGGAATCTAGTTTATCCATAGATTATAATTTTGTATAACACTAGGCTTTAGAAATTATTTATTGTCCCTCAATAAAACTGCTATTATCTACCTTAAAATTTTTGATTTCTACTTTAAAAATTCTCAGTGTATCTGCTATATGAGGAGAGTAATATTCTCCTTACTGTGCAACTCACCTTTCCCATTCCATTGAATTCACATTAGGCCTATAAGGAGAATCATGTGAATTGTAGTCCACCATTTTTCTCTTCATCTCTAATATTCTATCTCCTGCAAACATGCCATGTTAGATAAACTAAATAGAAACCATAATAAAAATCATACCTGAGTGAAGTTCAGGGGAGGTTATCTGACATCTACACAATTATTCTAGATTTGCATTCTATATATATATAGTACAAAATGCATTATGATGGTTATGGTTATCATGCATTGCAGTGGTTATGGTTGGAATGTATATAACCAGTGTTACAGTTTGTGTCATCATGCATTATTTTGAGATGATGATGTTGGTATGATTTCATTAAGTGTATGCACATATATATACACATAATAACATTGTACCAACATCATCATCTCAACATCATGCATGATGACACAAACTATAACACTGATTATATAAATTACAACCATATCCACTGCAATGCATGATAACCATAACCATCATAATACATTTTCTACTATGCATGCATAACAATCACATCTAGCCCATCCAGTCCAATTATTTGAACCCAAAAGCTCGAATACCATCCTAAAACACCTCCTCCCACGTTTACCCACTTTGACAACCTCTTCAGGGTAAACATTATCTAAGTGTCACTATGATATGACCTGACCTCCAAGTTTGATTTATGGAAGTGGGTCCAACTAACTAACAACTTACAACCATCCCTCGGAGATTACAAACCACTCCTGAGCCTGCAAACCACCCCAAGTGATCAATCACTAAGATGGAACTTTTTTTCACAAGAGAAACTCGCAAACTGCACCCATAACACTACATGGATGCAGTTGGGATGCTATAACCGCATGCATAGTCCCAACTGTCAGTGGTTATGACCCAAATTCCTCAGTTCAGTGCTTGCGGTCATGATATATATGCCACATTTTCAGGTAAGCCTCCATACCACTGCCCATAACTGCCTGTAACTTTCCATAATCATGACAATAAGAATAACAATGCTAAACAAATATAAATTTAACCATATCTTAACTAATACATGCCTAATGCAAGATAGAAATTGTATAAAACATGTGAAAAGCATATAAGCTACAACTAGTCATGAATGCATATCTGATCATAAAATTTTGAACTTAATCTAAGAATCACCAATAAGGCTCAATTCCCTCTCAATTTATCTGCAATAACATATAGCCCATGCATTCATCAACCATCCAGTAACATATCAAATCATGAACGGGACCCATAGCTAGAGAACATCATAATATAACTAGTATATAACTAAAATAGAAACTATGAATAATTAGTCATAAAATCACCATAATAATCAATACAAGCGCTTATAGGTGAAAATAGGAAAATAGCTCATATTAACATATGAAAATTCTAACCAAGCCAAGGACTTCCATGTACCACCCAACCATAGATTGGGTTGAACTAAATATCTCTTTTATCCAATCACCCACGCGCCATATTCCAAGCATGAATGTGGGATCATATGGGTTAAACCAAAATAAAACCAAACAAGGCTTCCAAAGGCCAAACCACCTCAACCCTCAAGCACAATGATCTCACCTATGTGGTCCACAAATCACTAACATCAACTAGATTAGTATCTACCAAAGAAGTTTAGAGCTCCAAGAACTAGTAACTCAAACCAAAGCCTCCAAGGAACCTAAGATATTTTAGGGCTCTATAGCATTTGTCCCAACCCATGGACTCCAGGGACTAGTAGCTCAACCCAAAACCTCCAAGGAACCAAAGTTGTTTCTGTGCTCTAGAGAATTTTTTCCAATACACAACCATAGGAAACCAGAAAAGCAATAAAAAAGAAAATGGGGAACCCACTGTAGCATGGCTATCCAGTAAATGGAAAGGAAAGGATGAAACCACTAGTGATCCAGGAAAATCTCCATGTCAATGACAACATGGAACCAAGGAACCACATGGATACACCATGCATCCAAATATCAGCAAGGAGATCATAAATGCAACATGTTACTTGCAAAGTAATAATGTTGTAGTTATTGATCCAATTGTCTCATTATTCTTCATTGCTCTCCTTGATTGATTTCTCAAAATCCACGTGAATTCTAGAGTGCTCCAAGGATGCTCCAAAAATGTTCTAAGTGTGTGAGAGTGTAAGAGAGCCAAATTCTAAAACTAACAAAACTCAAGCCAAAAATTGTGAATTTTTTCTCTGAGGTTTTTTTATCATTGATGTCTCCTTTTTCTTCATTTTTCCTCTAATTTCCCTTGCATGCAAATTTGTGTCTATTCACCTTCCTTTTCTCCTATTTTCTTTTATTTTCATAATTAAATTTCATTTATTGCCTCTTTTCCTTTACCAATGCCTTTGCCAATTTCCATAGCCATTAATTAACCATAAGTGATGCCCACTATAATTTTTTTCCCAACATTCAGCTTGGAATATGTGTCCCATGACCTCAGTATTATTTTATTTACATGGAAAACTAACCAGGGTTTGTTACATAATTGGACACAAATGGAACTGATTAAGGATAAATAGTATTGTATGTCAAGACACCACTCTCACCATAACACTACTTTTAAAAATTATCATTCAAATAATAATTTTCCCACTAGTATATCTTATGATAATTGTTTTACATTGATTGAGCTTGTTGAACCCATTGATATTTACGATTCATCATTTTATTATTCAAATAATCGTCGGATAGTCAAGGCACTTCAGCTTTTTTTGATGGTTATGTCAGGTATTCACTATCTTGACAAGGTTTCCAAATGAGATAAAGTTATCTTTTTTTTGCAAGATTCTCCCCATGATTTGAATGTGCTAATTTAAAGTTAATTATCCCAAGAGTTTCAAGGTTTTTAAAAGGATTGTTTTGAATTCCGTGATTGAATCCGTGCTTAGTTGCAAACGTATTAATTAGAAATCTCTATCGTAAATATTAAGTTTCAATATTTCTTGACGTTTTCTAAGAACGAGAACATGCATGAAGGTACATTCACAATAATCTTTCGAAGTTTGCATGATTGTTGTTCTAATTGAAAATTTAAGGCTAGAGATTGGTTAAAGTTGGTTTTAATGGCACATATTTATTCCTTTAGGAAATATCTTTTATTTATTTTACAATTTATTCACGATCATATCTTTATTTATGCACATTACTTTATACTAGTACTAATTTCCCATGTCTTTATACTGGTAGGTTGGGAACAACTTCAATGGTTGCATTGGAAATTTCACTTGACTTAGCCCTAACCTTCTAGCCGGTTAGGTTAGGAGTAGGTCTAGTCGCATTTTATTTTTTCTTTTGCATTGCATTAACCTTGGCTTTTGTTCCTCATCTAGTCTTTGCTTTTATTTTGTTTTCATTATTTCTCTACTCTCTTGATAATATTTTTCTTGTTGTGTCATCATTTTTTTTTTGTTTTTTTTCAATAAGATCATGCATGAAAATTTCTCTTGTTGGATAAAAAAGGTAATGTGGCAAAGCTTTGAAAGGGCCTTGTGACACACATCAAAACTTGGTTAACTTTTGGTCCCTCTTCTTTGCTTGGGTTGGCTATCTTTAAGGTTTGTGATGTCTGAATGGAAAATACAATTCATTCAAATGGAAAGTTATAAGAAGAACCATGATGCATGTATATGTTTTAGGATCTCCATTCCTTGACTTTGTATGGTAATTGAATCATGTTTTTCTTACCGATCCAATAAAGAAGAGAAGGGAAAGGAGAAAAACAAGAGAAATCATATTAATTTTAGAGGTATATAATAGTTTCTAAAAGAATAAATTCTCATTATCTCAATAATTTGGGATCCCTCTTCTACCCTGGAGATATAAACACCAATAAATACCAATGATCATTTTGAAAATAACATTAAGGGGAAAACAAGATAAAGTCTTCCTACGTAGAAAGGTGAAGCAAGCAACTTCATCGGGGTACTAAATAGGCTCATTGGAAATAAAGCGATGTTTGTGTTCCTGTAGTGAATCTGTTGGGGTACTGAACAGGTCTACTGGTAGCAGAGAAACACCAAAGATGGAGCTAAAAATTTTATCACCTTAAACTTCCTAATATATACTATCATTCTCTCGGATCAAAACAATTAGGATATGGTAAGCCTTGTAAATGTGTTTAGCTGAGAAAGGGGAATAAGAGAGACTACCTGAGGTAATCCACATAGTGGGGAACCTGAGGTAATCCACATAGTGGGGAACATAAGGTAATACACATAGTGAATCAATACATCCTGGAAGATTAGATTATATTCCTAAATCTAGACCTAAACAGAGAAGTTTGAGTTCTTCCAGTGTGTCACCAAGTGTTGTTGTTGCAACAAAATCCCTCAAAAAAATTTCCTCCACATGAATTTTGGAGCCTCCTTGTGATCATATGATCTTTGGTTCCTTGATTTTTCTTAGTCGATTCCTGATTGATTGATTTTTTCTAAGTGCCTAAGTCTTCTTCTAAAGGTTCTAAATTTTGAAGCCACTTGCAAACACATGCTTAGATTTTGGTGCATTTATAAGCTCCCTTATTTATAGCAAGCCTAGCATCCAATGTCTACCATTGAACTCATTGTGTATGTAGTCCTTGATGATAGTTATTGCACATTCCTCGAGGACGGTGCTTGCACAATTGATAGGGACATTACACTACACAATCCATGTTAACATCCACTATGCAAAATTACTTGATATTCTTTGTCACTCTCAAGGGAAAATATATCATCATCCTAGTGATTTTTCTTAAATATCACTTTTGCATACCTTTTTCTTTCACAAGTGTTGCTTTCACATTTGTGAATATCATGTTTTCTTGCTTTGTTTTTTTCAAGTGTCGATTTTTCTTTCTCTTCACTTTAGCATGTGTTTCTTGATTATGTGGCACATTGCATAGTTGCAGTGGATATTGGGGTCATATTTGTCTCCCTATCTCCCTAACTTGCTCAAACACAAAATAATTTCATCTAGTGGCCCTCCTACTACACATTATTTAGTTCCAGTGGGTAGTGGTTCACTTCTAGGTCACTGAAACCCTCAACTGAAAAATCCTTCGAGTCTTCCCCTCAATCACTGCACATTACGTAGTTACAGTGGCTAGTCCTTCCCCTCTTGCTAACTAAAACCAATCACTGAGTTGTATGTTGTCCTATCTTTCATCCTACTACACATTGCATATTTACAGTGAATAGTGAGGTCATCTCTCATCCCCTATGATGCTCAATTGTGCAATCTCTACCTCCATTTCCTTGAGAACTACCCACTGTGCATCCTCAGTTAGTAATCACATCAGGTTGTCTCCTGGACTTCCCCACTACATAGAACCTTGATAAGTATTCACTAAGTGTGAATTGTGTAGTTTCAAATGACAGTGTGGTCATCCCTAGGTCCCTATATGATCTAGGAGGATCTTGTTTCAGTGTAGATCAAAAGTGAGGTCCAGTTAGCTCCAGTTTGTCAGATGTCCAGTTCAGTCTTCAGGTCATTAGGTCATCCAGTATTCTGGATGAAAGTTACTTCGTCATGGTTAGTGTGATGATATGGTGTAATTTGGTGTCATAGTGTATGTGGGTTCATGGTGATGTAATGGTGTCATTATGTAATGGTCAAATCCTATGGTGAAAGTCCTTACAAATGTAAACCTAACACTAGACATAACACCTAACGTTATGCATCTAAAACTATGGTGTACTAAAAACCTAAGCCTAAAATACCTAGCGCATTAACAACATGGTGGTAATAAACCTAAGGTATAAAACCTAAGACCTAGCACTATACATATATAAAAATGTATTAAACTTTCAGACCCATGTATTAAACTTCGTAATAAAACAAAACACAAAGTTCACGACCCACAATCCTTAACCACAGAATGTAACCGTGTCAGAACCGCATATCATGTGAACAGGTCAGAGTAAACCATAGGCAAAGATGTTAACCGTAACCAAAACTATGTCAAAACTGGGATGTGAATGCCACGGCAGTTAATAACACCGTTGCAGAAACCGTCGAAAGATATAACATGACCGCCGGAGGTGAGTTGTCACATGGATAACGTTATCCTCCAGCAAGTCAAAGTCGTCGGGATCAAACCATGAGGTGGCAACAAACCAGATTGACCGCCTACTCACATGCTGCCGTCAGCTCGTCCTCTGCGCTATTTTGATGACCACTAGAGTTATTTATATTATAAATTTATATTTTGGGTTTTTATGATAATGCACCAAGTTATAAAGTTATCCACCATATCGCTTATCCACTAGGTGTCACCATGTGACAAGACCGAGACTCAAACACATTATTTTCTCAACCATATGCCTAATTTGGCTTCGATAAGTTTGAGCCTACATATATTTAACTTAGATGTTTCACATGATGAAGACATGGAGAGACAAAGTGACTTTGTTTCTAGATTTTGAGTGAGAGAGGTAGTTTTGTTTTTTGTGTTTCATGGTCGTCCGAAGGCGGATTTGAGCACAGATATAGGTGTTGGAAAGCTAGGAGAGAAAGATTTATGTTTTCAGTGACCAGAGGTGCCTGCGAGCACATTCAGTTTGGTGTATTTTCTGTGTAAATAACTCCTCATATCAATCCTAATAAAATATATGCCCATCTTGAAATCGGACTCGAAGACGTATTCCACCAGGGACGAACTCCGTAATTAATGTTTGCTGTCTCTTTTCTCTGTTATTTGTTATCATTTCATTCATAATATGCTTCTGGTTTAAGCCATTAATGTTTTACGTTTCCTCCAGTCTTCCACATTAAGAAATTCAGTTAAAAATCAATTCACTAATGGAAATTAATCAATTCTACTTCAACACTTAATTTCGATCACATTTAGATCATATATTTTGGTATCAGAGTGAGTTGTGCTTTGTAGTATTTTTTCCAGTGAATGTTAACTAGGTTAGGATTGCAATGTGGAGAAGGAATGTTTGAGGAGTTCGATCCAGAAATTGGAAAGAAAAAAGTTGCTCATCAATCAACGATGACAGGAACTGAAGTAGGTGAAACTCCTGAAGTGAAGGTCATGGATGAGAATCAAGTTCAGAAAATGTTTCTGAACATGCAACAGATGTTGGCATAACTCTACAATGATAATAATGCGAGAGATGCAACTTCTTTTTCAAAGGCATCGAATATGGACAAGGGGAAAGGAAAAGTTGATAAACCTCCTTCTCCTCCGTCATCTCCATCATCATCATCATCATCTTCTTCTTCTTCTAGTTCAGATTCTGAAACAGAAAAGAAACCTTAGAAATATCTTTTGAAACTTGATGTAAAATTTGAGCTATCTGTTTATGATGGTGAAATAAACCCAGAGAAACTAGATAATTGGATTAAGAAGTTAGAAGTGTATTGTAGAATTCAGAACATTTCTGATGAAAAGAGAAAAATCGAGTTAGCTACTCTTAGGATGGGGGGAAATTATTTAATATGGTAGGAGAGTAAAACACATATAGATTTAAATCGTAAAGGTAAATTTATCTCCTCATGGTCTAAGTTTTTAAAAGCTATCGAGAAATAATTCTATTTGTTGGGATACATGCAACAAGATTTCATTTATTGGAAGCATTTGCAGCAAGGTAAGGGATAGAATGTTCAGGAGTTTACTCAGGAGTTCAGGAAGAAAAATTTGGCACTTGGTATTCCTTTGGATACACGTGAAACTTTATTAAACTACATTGGTAGTTTACATTCATATTTTTAGCATACATTATTGATGTTTAATCTTAATGACTTTGATGAAGTATGTGTTCAAGCCATACATGTTGAATCAGGTGGCATACCATTCAAGTTTTAACTGAAGACAACCAAACAGTTTGATTCCAAAGAAAGAAAGAGGAAGAGCAGTTTGAAGGGAAAGAAGACAACGACAGCTCAGAAGGAAGGTCAAATACCTAACTGTACTCTCTGCTAGAGGATTAGTCATGATGAAGCTAGATGTTGGAAACATCACCCAGAACTCAGACCGAAGAAGTTCCAGAAGAAGAAAGATGAAAAGAAGGCTAACGCAGCAATCCAACAAGACTTGGGCTCCAATTCAAGTGATGAAGGGAAAATAACCGTGATGATGGGTAAAAATTTTTATGCTAGTTCAAGTTCAAGTACTTCTTCTTCTTCTTCAAACATTAATCATCTGGATGAAGATAAAAGAGTTGAGTTATTTCACATAAGGGTAACTTCTAATTAGCACATGAAAATAGATACTTTGTTTGACAGTGGGTCACAGAAAAATTTAATATCTGAATCATTAGTTAAGAAATTGGGTTTGGAGACAAAAAATCATCCAAGGCCATACCCATTAGGTTGGCTAAAGAAAAAGACTCATATTAATGTGACAAATCAATTTCATTTAAAATTTTCCATCACAGCTAATTACATTGATGAAGTGGATTTAGATGTGATACCATTAGACATATGTGGAATAGTGCTAGGAAGTCCTTATATCGATGATCGTGATGCAGTGTTTCATAGGAAAGAGCATAAATATCATCCTAATAAAGATGGAATTGAATGCATCATACGGGAACATAAAATAAAAACTCACTTGGATTTAGTTAATGATAATCAGATGAAGTGCCTAATAAGTTCAAGTAAAATCTATTTACTCATGGTTGTAAAAGAACAACATAAGGACCTTCAAGATGCTTTTTCAAGTTGTGAATCTCAGCTTAAATATATTTTGGTTAAAGTGGTAGATTCATTTCAAAGTCTGTTTAAAGAACCAAAACATTTGCCTCCTAAACGGGAAATACAACATGAGATATAGTTGATGTCCGATGCCCCTCTTCCTAATGTCGGAATGTATCACATTTCAGTAATAGAGAATGAAAAATAAAGAAATAAATCCAAGATCTGGTTGAAAAAGTTTTACTTCGACCCAATTCATCTCCATGTGGTTCATGCATAATTTTAGTTCCTAAGAAAGATGGGAATGTGTGTAGACTTTAGGGCCTTAAATAAAATCACAATCAAGAACGGGTATCCTCTTCCCAGGATGGATGATTTACTTGACCAGTTGAATTTTTTTTTCTATTTCACTAAGTTGGATTTGCGTAGTGGGTATCATCAAATTTGGATAGCAGAAAATGACAATTGGAAAACTACATTCAAAACTAGGTAGGGACTATTTGAATGGTTATTAATGTCTTTTTGTTTTTGCAATGCACTAACAAATTTCGTGTGTGTTATGAATGATGTCTTCCATCCATATATTGATAATTTTTTCATAATATACTTAGATGATATCATGATATTTAGTTCCGGTATGGAAGAGCATGTTGAGCATGTTAAATAGGTTTTCGAAGTATTGCACAGGGAAAAAATGTACATTAAACTATCAAAATGTGTGTTTGGGAAAACTTCGTTGGTTTATGTTGGTTACATAGTTGGAGGTGGTAATTTAAATATAGATCTAGCTAATATAGATGTGATTTATAAGTGGCCAAGACCATAGAATGTGATTGAAGTTAGGAGTTTTCTAGGGGCAGTTCAGTATTGGAGAAAATTTATTGCTCAGTTCTCTTTGATTGCATCACCGTTACATGATTTAATAGGATCTAAATTTTCCTTTCAGTGGGGTGGGAAGCAACAAAAGTATTTTGATTCACTTAAGCAAAAACTTGTCACAAAACCAATCTTAGCTTTACCTGATCTTCAATAGCCATTCGAAATTGAAACAAATTCTAGTGGTTATGCAATGGGTGCAGTCTTAATTCAAAATGGGAAACCAATTTTTTTTCATTCTAAAAATTTTCTAAGGTAGTAATCAATTATCTAACATATGATAAAGAAATGTTTTCTTTGGTTGAAAGTGTAAATAAATGGAAACACTACTTAATGGGTAAGGAAACAGTGATTTACACAGATCATCAACTGCTTCAATACCTTTAGTCACAGACTAAGTTGCAACAATCTCGCCACTACAGATGGATGGGATTTACTCAACAATTTCACATAGTAATTAATTACAAGAAAGGTGTAACGAATAAATTAGCCAATATGATTTATAGACCATCTTTGAATGCCTCAGTAGTACTATAGAATAGTTCATTGAAACTTGAAAGCTATGTAGAACAGTGTAGTACTGATGTTGATTTCAAATATAGTTATCAATCACTAACTCATGGTACTCAGGTGGAAGAATTCAATTTTCATATTCATGATAGGTTGTTATATCATCTGGGTAAGTTGTGCATACCACAAACAAAAAGGGTGTGTGTTATTCAGGAAGCACATTCTTCTCAAATTGCAGGACATTTTGGCATAAGCAAGACAATGGCACAAATTAAAAGGTATTATTATTGGCCTCGAATGTATGAAACAATTGTGAAGTACATTAAAGGATGTGTGATGTGTTCGAAAATCAAGTCAAGCAATCGAAAGATTGGTTTGTACATGCCACTTCCAATTCCTTTGCGACCATGGGATAGCATTTCCATGGATTTTGTTGGAGGAATGCCTATGTCCAGGAGAGGGAATTATTACATGTATGTCGTGGTTGATCATTTCAACAAGATGTGCATTCATGTTCCATGAAAAAATAAAGTGACTGTAGAACAAACGACACAGATTTTGGTCCACTTTGTGGGGACTCATGGGCACAAAGTTGAAGAAGAGCACAACTTTTCATCCATAGACCGACGAATAGATAGAAGTGGTGAACAGGACAGTGATACATATTCTTCGAGGTTACTACAGTAAACATCCTATGTTGTGGGATGAATCTTTACCTTATGTGTAACAAGCTTACAATCGAGCCTTACATTCTTCAACTAATCGATCGCCATTTGAAACATGTTTTGGGTCTCTACGAAAGTCAACTATGGACTTCATGTTTGGTGAAGAAGATAAAGTGGATGGACACAACGATTCAAACAAATCAGTTAGGTTCATTCAACAGATACAATAGATACATGAAGCAGTGCAGGATCAGTTACAAAATAGTCAAGCCAAGTACAAAATGCACCACGACAAGCATCGAGTCGATCATCATTTTTAGGTCAACGATTAGGTATGGTTGTATATCAGTAAATACAAGTTGAAAGGAGAAGGTAAGAAAATGAAACCCATCAGGTATGGTCCTTTCAAGATTGTTGAAAAGGTTGGAAATAATTCTGATTAGATTTACCTCCTTACATGCATATTTATTTAGTTGTAAATGTAGAAAATCTGAAGTTGTATTAACCTCCAATGATCATTGATCCCGAGGAAGATACGAAAATTCCTACTATTGATGATTCAGCACCTAAGTATATGAATGAGTTGCAGGAAGATACCATCTTGGACAGGAAGGTTCGAACTTCAAGGCAAGAAGATGTTGAATATCTTCAAGTGGGATTCAAGGGCATGAATCCAAGAAAGGAAAAGTGGATAGAGATTGGAAAATTGAGGGAATTGTACCCTCACCTGATGTCTGCTTAAATCAAACCTTAGTGTTCCAAAAGCTCTCAAGTGGAGAGGATTGATATAGGAGGATCTTGCTTTAGTGCATATCGATAGTGAGGTCGAGTCAGCTCCAGTTTGTCCGATGTACAGTTTAGTCTTCATATCGTTAGGTCCTCCAGTATTCTGGATGAAAGTTACTTCATCATGGATAGTGTGATGATATGGTGTAATTTGGTCTCATGGTGTATGTGGGTTCATGGTGATGTAATGGTGTCATTATGTAATGGTAAAATCCTATGGTGAAACTCCTTACAAATTTAAACCTAAAACTTTACCTAAGACCTAGCGTTATGCATCTAAAACTATGGTGTATTAAAAACCTAAGCCTAAAATACCCAGCACATTAACAACATGGTGGTAATAAACCTAAGGTATAAAACCTAATACCTATCGTTATACATATACAAACATGTATTAAACTTTCAGACCCTTGTATTAAACTTTGTAATAAAACAAAACCCAAAGTTTACAACCCACAGTCCTTAACCGCAGAATGTAACCATGTCGGAACCACATATCATGTGAACATGTCAGAGTAAATCACAGGCAAAGATGTTAATCATAACCACAACTGTGTCGAAACCAAGATATGTGAATGGTGCAGCAATTAGTAAGACCATTTCAGAAACCATCGGAAGATAGACCATGGTCGCTGGAGGTGAGTTGTCACATGGATAACATTATCCGCCAGCAAGCCGAAGCTGTCGGGATCAAACCGCGAGGTGGCAACAAACCAGATTGACCGCCTACTCACATGCTACGGTCAGCTCATCCTCCGCACTATTTTGATGACCGCCAAGGTTATTTATATTATAAATTTCTATTTTGGGTTTTTATGATAATGCGCCAAGTTGTAAAGTTATCCACCATAGCACTTATCCACTAGGTGTCACCATGTGACAAGGCCGAGACCTCAAACAAATTATTTTCTCAACCATATGCCTAATTTGGCTTTAAGAAGTTCGATCCTACATCTATTTAACTTAGCCTTTTCACATGATGAATACATGGAGAGACAAAGTGACTTTGTATTCATATTTTTAACGAGAGAGGTAGTTTTTTTTTTCAGTGTTTCTTGGTCGTTCGGTGGTGGATTTGAGTGCATAGAAAAGCGTTGGAAAGCTAGGAGAGAGATCTTTCTATTGTTAGTGACCAGTGGTGCTTGTAATAACACTCATTCTATTGTATTTTCTGTGTAAAGAATTCTTCGTATCAATCCTAATAAAATGGATGCCCATCTTGAAAGCAGACCCGGAGATGTAGTCCACCAGGGACGAACTCCATAATAAATGTTTGTTGTCTCTTTTCTCTGTTATTTGCTATCATTTTATTCTTAATATGCTATTGGTTTAAGTCATTAATGTTCTAGATTTCCTTCAGTATTACACATTAAGCATTTCAGTTAATAATTAATTCACTGATGGCAATTAATCAATTCTATTTCAACACTTAATTTTGATCACATTCAGATCATTATAGTCGTCAACTACGAAATTATTACTTTATTTCTCTCATAACCCTTGTTCATTTCCTCATCACAGTCAACATCTTTCATGAGTAAGAAAAGGTAGAATAATTTTTTTCCTGACTAATTTTTTCTTGTCATGAGTGGGCTTCATCCACAGGTGTTATCATTTCAACCTGTAAAGGTCATCCACAAGGGATATCATCATGGAGAGAGTACAAGAAAGCACTTCGGAGAAGGAATAGAAGAAAGAAATATCATGAAGGATATGAAGGAATCTTGGACCGTGATGGGGATATTGAAAATCATGTTGAATTGGAATGTTTTAACACTGATCCAAACCCTTTGGAGGGTGAAGATGAACTACAAGTAAATATCCATCATGAATAATTCAAAGTGATAGTAGGAAGGAGAATATCTTGGCATTGATGAAATGAAGTCTTATGTCACTATCGCAAAGTCATGTTTTCTCAAAGTGTCACCACAAGAGTCATATGTGTCAATGTATTTTTCCACATAAATTGTGGAAGGTAATTATAGTATTTTCAAAAATTATAAAATGTAAAATGTGTGGAAGACCAAGGGTCCCACATGGAATGTGAAAAGTCAGTAGAAATTTCTAGAGTAATTAGAAGTTCAAATTTTATATAGGAATTTGAAAAATCATATTAGATGCTCAAAAGTCACAAGGGAGGTCAAGATTCACATGGGAGGTCAAGATTCACCTCATTTGTTATAAATACACCCTCATATCTCAAGATAAAGGGCTTGAGACTTCAGAATTTTCACCTTGTCTTCTCCAGCTTGTCATGGGAGAGAAGATTTTTCTTTATAGGAGAAAGTAGTGACTTAATGTTCCACTATTGGGGCTAGTGTGGGAGCATTGTAATTGTATACCTTTGGACTTTCCCTTAATATATAAATCTCTCAAAGCTAGCGCACTTTCATGTATATGTCATGAATGATTGTGAGACTATTATTTCATTGTTTGTGGTGTATGTTTATGTTAACACATACTAATGAAAGTGAACTATTTCGTTGGCTTTAGTATGCATCATATTGAATGTGCATTTTTACCTTATTTTATGATCATTGTTACCTTGTGAACTATTTTTCAAGTTAACTAATGATTCTTTCCATGCTCTTGTGAGTCTCTTTTGGGATAGTATTATTACATTTCTTTTAGAGGTGCACTCTTCCTTCTCCCTTTCGTGAAATAACCTTATATACATTACAATTTCATGGCCCATAATGTCAAGTTACTCGCTTGTTACAAATATTTTCGTAATATATCTTATGTTAATAATTGTAGGCAAGGAAAATTCCTAAGGATAATTGAAACTGGCCTTATTTCTCAGTTGGGGCTCCCAATACAAATAGTGTAAGGTATAGTTGGGACTTCATACCAGAGAGACCCCCTTGGTTGAAAGATTTCCAACACCTTCAACATAAACTAAACCAAAAACCGTTTCTTTTTTATTCTAGAGGAAACAAAATAGACAAGTGAGTAGCTTTGGAGGCCAAAGTGAAAAATGTGTGCTCCTTCCCGTAACCAATCCACTTGACATGCCTCTCGAAAGAAGTAAATGACTAATATTTTAGACATGGTCCAATGAAATAAATGACTTCTTGCATGAACACAGTTTCCTACAAAAAAATGATATCTGTATTATGGTTCCAAATCAGTATTTTGAGAGCTAACTATTTTTGGGCACCCCTAAGCCCACAAACATTAAAATAAATTATAATCATGGGGTCACTATGATAGGTATTTTCCTCCTCCAAGGGTCCCTAGAGATAGTGGCTTGCTTCCCCTTTTCACGTCCACATGTCATTATGTTGAGCATGAAGTAAGTGTGACCTAAAATAAATGGTTTTGGCCAAAGGGGCATCAAGAGATAGCCTTCCTTTAGAAGGAAAATTTTCTTTGAGTTTATTTTTGGACCTATCACATACCCAGTTCCCTCAATTACTTATAGAGGTTATGGGGAACCCAAAAATTTTCTTTTTCTTTCTACTAGCTTCACAATAATCTTTAGTACCACTTTGTCACATACCCCTACTAAATTTATCCTAACCACACTTGCAAAAAGTTTATTTTCATCTCTCATAAAAATTTTCAAACACTTTACATGTAAGAATTTCTTGAAATACTTGGTATACAACCAATGAAGTAGTATTTTTATTTTAGAAATTTTATCAAAAATTTTGTATGAAATCAAATAAGAAACATTTCTACGATTCCACTTGTAACATAATAGCTAAAATATACCACTCAATCATGCAACTTTTGATTTTTTCCTTTGAGGCATTCTATCAAATAGTTTGTATGAAAATTGTAATAAAACACCTTTATCACATTTATTCAAATGAGTTGCATGCAAATAAGCATATTTAATCTAAAATGGTACTATCATTTAAAATTTCTAACATAAATCAATAATATCCCCATCCATAAAACAACAATTTCATTGGGGAATTTCATCAAATAGTCATGTATGCAATGAATCATTAAACCATTTAGGAATTTATTTAGAAACTTTACATGCAAACTATTTTAGCAACTTCCTCAAGGAATATATCCTAAATTATAGTATTCTAAGTTATAAAAACTAAACCATATGATCTCTGGGAGTTTCCCTCACTATGGTCCAATTTAGCCTCTAAAACCTTCTAGATGAAAAGTTATATCCAAAATTCTAACATGATCCATTTTAATCATGATTTTAGGAGTATTCAGGATGCTCAAATTCCTTCGAGTATATCTCCTAAAATAATATAACCCAATATATGAAAGTTGGACCAAAATATTAATGGTATTCCCCCTCACTATGATCCAAATTTCAGCTTATGGAAGTTCCCAAAAGAAAAGTTATAGTATAAATTCCAACACAAAATGTTTGATGCATGATTTTAGGAGCATCTAGTAAGCTCAAATTCTTCTAATCATATATCCTAAAATATCGTGACCCAATATTTGAAAGTTGTAGTAAATCATAAATGGGATTTCACCTCACTGTGATCCAAGTTTCAGCTTCAGGAACCTCCCATATGAAACTTTATAGTATAAATTCCAACATGAACTATTTGATTCATGATTTTAGGAGCATCTTTGTAACATATCCCCTACTAACCTTAGCCAAAACTAAGAGTAGAAGGAGGTAGTTACTATAATGACATGACTCCCATTTTCATGTTATGGGAATGGGGTCTAAATTCTTCCCTTTTTTGACTCTCTTAAAAATTAAAACGAATTAAACCATTATGTTTGTCTCATCGAGACCTTTCCAAATATATAATAATTTTCTCCATTCCAACCCCTAAATTAAAAGATATAGCCATTTAATTAGCGCCGCTTCACCAACCTGCCAAGTGGTACCCACATGGTTATCTTTGTCAGCCACCTCACTACCACATGACAGTGTCACCTTAGCTATTGACCCATTCATATTGGTTACATAATAAACCCATTATAAAGCAGACATCACCCAACCCATAAAACATACACTCTCTATGAAAGGTATTGTGGCGTGAGCCCCTCGAAGGCCACTTCACCGAGCAAAGATAATCTTCTCAGAATTAATCCTTGTTTCCCCTTTCCATTTCTTTCAAGTACGACCCTTCCAAGATTACGTGGAACCCTAGTGATCTTTATTCCATTATTCACAATAAAAGTGTGCACTCAGGCACACTTTTTCCATTACATCTTATAGTTTGAAACTTATGATTTACTTGTAAAGTCCCTCACTGATTCTTTCAGGGTGATGTCATCACCCCATTATGATGGGGTGATGTTACCTTCCATGTGGCTCTACTTGATGCATGCCATGTGTCACATAGATCCAGGACACCTACCCTTTAAAAATCTTAAACTAGTTGACATGTGTTCCATTCTCCAAACACCACGTGGCCTCGATGTCATGTCATCTTCCATATTGGGCATGGGTCCTACTCAATATTTCAAAGCATGGGAAATTTAATTTCCACTTTATAATTATTTCACATTTTTTCCTTCACCGTGATACCTAAACTACATACTAACTGGCCCCACCTACCAAATCATCTCAAAAATAAAATCTTAGAGGTTACTCTTGGGGCTCCCCTGAGAATATCTGAGGTATCAAACCTCCATGGTTATCTAATAGCCATGATTTCTCACTTATTTGTGGAATTCCTTCTAAGCACCTCCATGTCTTGAATTCTAGCCCATGGAACTTATATTATGAATGGTTTTAGAACCATTTCCCACCTACATGCTCAATCACGATGGTTCCATGTGCATGGGTCTATTGAGACTCAGCTCCCAGTACTTAAAGCATCGAGGCTCGACCTTGCTTGATAATTATGTACAATAGTGTGAATCTTGTGGTTTTCAAGGGACTCTTCCCTTAGCACCTGTTTTATAGATATAAACAACCATCTTTATCCCTCTTTATTCTGCAATAATTTAGCCCAAATCGGTCTGCAATTCATATATATACATATACGTATACATATGTATATATAGGAATGTTAATCCTCCTGAATATGCAATCTATAAACCAAGTCTCTTCGGCCCCACCATTTCATGCAGTCAACTAATTAATCTAGCAGAGTTCATCTATCTCATCACATATATGTCATATAGACCATCCCACATACTCATGATAATTACATGAATAAACCATTTAGAAAGCAAGACATTCAAGAGCATGTCTATGCAGGAATTCCACATTACTTTTTTTTAACATGTGCTAGTCATTAACACATTAACCATAGATACTAACATGTTAGTGTAAGTAATTGTTAATTAACATATATGTTTGTCACCTTATGGTCTAGTATTCATAAGTTATTCCAAGCTTTTAATGTCTATAATAAATGAATCATTTCATAATATCTTGACATAAAACATTTTTATTCCTCATTTATGCAAGAAACAACACTTGTCGGTGTTAGCATGACCTTATTTCAATTCAATACATAGGGAAATAATAACAACCACAAGCACAAAACATAAGAGCTTCATTATCTTATAAGATATATAGAAACTAAGAGTGGGACTCTAACTCTCAACCCAACCATAGACAAGTTACAAACATAGTCACTTGTAGTTGTCACCCCCAAGCCATATTCCAGTGCTCGAGGAGGAATTTGTTTTTAGAGGAAATTGAACCAATATGAACAACTAAAACAATATTTCACAAGGCCTCGCTACCTTCATCCACCAACTACATAAGCTTCCACTTGTTGGAACAGGGTTCCCTAACCTGCATGTTTGGTACAATTTTGTTAAAGTCAGTCCTACATAGGGGTTTTGGGGTGGTTCAAAGCCCCTAATGTGTTGCAATGGGTTAAAGGGTAGCTCTAGGGTCTGCAAACCACGATTTTCGGACCATAGGATAGAGAAGGCTATGATATTATAAATAGATAGATAGTTGGGTCTACTAAGTAAGTAAGTTGATAGATTGATGCTACGTGCGAACTGCTAAGATCTGTTTGGGTTGGTTTGGGTAAGGACTCCTGCTGGTTGTGTGCACGAAGATCCTCAGTCCTGCTGTGTGTGGACCCTGCTAGGCTATGTGCGCGGGTTGTGTTTGGGTAGTAAGTGAATCTTTGATATTAATGAATGTGAAGTATCGTTGAAGTATCTGTGTGTTATCTGAATTGGTTGTGTTTACTGTTGAAATGCATCTATGATATTTATTTAAGCTGCGAATGTATCTGTGTTCTGGAATTGGCATGAATATATCTATGATCTGATATTGGCTACGATTATAGTGTTTTGTGATGGTATTTGGTAATGCGCACGTGGATGCAAATGTACTGATTAGATATGATAGCTTTGTTATGGTTATATGCTGATTACACTGTTAAAAGAGATGTGAATAGACTATTTCTATGCGAACCTAGTAAGCTATAACATAGATCTTCCCTGAATTACCTACTCTCTCTCAGGGTGTGGAAACATGGTTCCAGTACCCTCCCATACTGCTTCAGGTGAGACCTTGGCCTACGCAAGCATGTCATTGCCGGAAAGGGCCAGTAGTATAGGGGTTTGTTGGCAAACCTTAACCTCTAAACCTGGGTCAGGACCCCTCAAGCCAACACTAGTCAATATTTACTAGCTTTTCAAACACAACCAACATCTATGCCAGGATATCATAGTATAAAGAGTCTCAACTCAATTTCAGGAGAACAGATTACACATCAAGGGAAGGTGGTTTCTTAGTGACTCGAGCACCATAGCTTCAACCCCAATGCAACTCTTGGTGGTCCATCAACCCTCATAAGAAGCTTAGTGTCTCTTCCCAATATAGTAGGTTCATCAATCCATAAGCTTCTAATAGGTTCTTCAGCCTTGTAGTAAATCCACTTCTCTTTATAATGATTTATCCCATCAATCCATTTTGAGGTTTCTTCAGCTAGATTTTAATTCATCCATAGCTAGATTATTGCAAACTTTGATCATTGTCTTCCATGTGCTCTCACCCATTCCCTTTGGATGAATTTTTGGTAGTTCTCTTCTTTGTGTGTTCTCTCCCACTACCTATTCCCCGCATGAGATAAAACAAATGAGAGTAATCCCTTTTCCTATGTTTCATATGTGTATCCATATGTGTTTGGGAGTGTGATCCATTCCAAACAGACTCATGGTTTTTCTTCATCCCATCTCCATGCAAGTCAACTTCCCAGGATAGCGCAACCCATGCTACCTTTAATTTTTCTCCTTGGAGCCAGAGGACACATCGGCTAGTAATTCCTCTTTTCAATTAATTTATGGCTCAGTAATCCCATTTAAAACCACTCATAGAACCATGACTTATATTTAAAACATCCAATTCCTTAATCAATCTCCTTCCTCAAGAAATATGAATTTGTGTCCCTTTCTCTCATCCTTTTAAAATGTTTTAAAATGATTTACAATGAGATTATGTTACCTATGGGATGTCACAGTCCCATCCCCCTTGGGGGGAATACCATCCTCAATGTTCAATAATCATATACAAACAAAAAAAAATTTAGACTAAGACAACCCCAAGTTAAATTTCCATGTAATAAATGAGCATTATAAAAGGAAAAAATAAAACCAAGGTCATGGGACATGTATTCCAAGCTGAATAAGGGGGAAAAAATTACATTGGTCATCACTTGTGGCTAATTATTTATTAAATGGCTATGGAAATTAGCATGGAATTGGAAAAGAGGAAAAATGAAATAAATGGAAATTAATACAAGAAATAAAGGAAAATAAGAGAAAAGGAAGATGAAGAGAATGAACATGCATGCAAGGGAAAATTAAGAAAAAGGAAAAGAAAAATAAAGGAAAAAAGAGATAGAACATTCATTCATTCATTCATTATTCACTTGGAGAAGAGGAGAGAAAGAGAGAGAACAAGCACTTGGACACAAGGAAGACACAAGCAAGAGACAAGCAAGGGAGCGAAAGAGGAAATTTAGATAGTAGTAAGCAAGGGTGGAAATCAAGCAAAGAAATAGTATCCAACATGAGGATTATGCAGCTAACAGGTTGCATGTATATTTATCTTACTAGGATTTAAATGCATGGTCCATGCATTTAGTTTATTGGTTATTTTTTTGTCATTGGCATGGGATGTACAACCTTTCCTTTTCCATTTCCTAGACAGCCATGGTATAGTGGTTTTAATTTTTTTTAAGCCTTGGGTTGTCTATGGATTTAGATCTAGTTGAGGTGGTCTCAGTAAAATCCTAAGGGTTGGGGGTGGAGATGGTTTTCTCCACCCTTCATAGGTGGGTGAAGGCAGGAAAATTCCTTTGGGTATGTTGCATAAATTCTGAGGCACCCAAGCTTGTTTTGGTTTTGGTGATTTATAGACTGGTTTAGGTGAAATCACTATGGTTGAGGGTGGAGGTGGTTTAACCTTTGGATCCGCTAATTGGTTTTGTTTTGGTTTATCACATTTTATCCCAAATTCATGCTTAGAATATGACACGAGGGTGATTGGTTTAAAGAAATATTTGGTTCAACCCAATCTATGGTGAGCTAGTATGTGGAAGCCCCTCACTTGGTTGGCACTATGCATATGTTATTATGTGTTATTTCCTATTGAGATAAATAAGCATAAGTATCGGTTATTGTGTGTATTTTATGATTGTATTCTCATGGATTCATTTTGGTTAAATACTAGTTATGGGCATGGTACATTCTTATTATATGATGTGCTCTTGTTATGGAACTTGTTCATGGTTTGATATGTTATTGAATGGTTAGATGAATGAATGAGCTAATAATTGTTTTTTGTAGCTATCTTGAGAGGGGAGTAAGCCTTCTTGATGAACCTTTGATGAAGCTAATGAGACAATGAATAGTTATGCTTTCATGAAACACATTTTATATGTTTACAATGTGTTTGTATAAATGATTCTTGTGTGTTGGAAAATATTGGAAAAGATATGAACCTAAAAATAGATTATTTATACTTGTGATTATCATTGACATGGATCCTGAAATTTCTTTGCAAACCTGGGAAGTTGGCAAGTAGGTTAGCCCTAAAAATCTAGAACTGAGCTTTTGGTTGCATGCACAAAACTTAGAAATATTGATTTTATCCACACGAAGGGAGATTTTTATGTGTTTTTGGAGCCTTTTGGTTACATGGAAAAGACTGCATGCATGCAGTTAGGCCTTAAATATTGGTTGAAAGTGGTTCTAGCTCAAAGGAAAGGTCACCAGTGGAAATTGTTTTGACATCTGGGT
Organism: Pinus albicaulis; assembly: GCA_034641835.2. Taxonomy (NCBI): domain Eukaryota; kingdom Viridiplantae; phylum Streptophyta; class Pinopsida; order Pinales; family Pinaceae; genus Pinus; species Pinus albicaulis. The sequence goes on along the minus strand of CM076569.1, from coordinate 810,467,301 downwards.
GATGTGGTGTGCTTGGGTGTTATAATAAGTTTGGTACAAGTTGGTAAGTTATGCCCCATTTCAATAATTTCATCTTGGATTTTGGGTCATGCATAGTAACTCTCAGCTCATGTTTATTGTAGTGAGCTTGTAAAATTGGGTAATTGTGGGGTGAGATGTTACATAGACCAAGCCTTGCTAATATGGAGCATTATATACACAGTTGTGTACACCATTGACATTATATTTACATTTTATTTACTTGGAAAATAAGAAAGGAAATGTAGCCCGCATCTAGTCAACCATTTCCCATGTGGCTTACTCAGGCCTAAAGTGCCTCCACTACGCCTTGACTTGCTCTATTGCTCAATTTTGAAGTGTGAGCTACCTCTGATCCAAGATGCATAGAGGTTCTGGTTGGAACTCTCCCTATGGTTCTACCTATAACATAGACAAATCAATTGCATGATTACCATCTTGCACATATATTTTAAACAATGAAATATGAAACACATCAGGAACTTTTATTGTCAGAGGTAAGGCTAGCTTATAGGCCACTGGATCTATCCTTTTGAGCTCCTAAAATGTCCCACAAATCCATGGTGCTAGCTTGGCACATGACCCAAATTTAAAGGATCTCTTCCTGGGTCTAGCTTGCAGGAAATCATGTTCCTCAACTCGGAACTCCTTATGCATTCTATGTTGGTCCACACAAATTTTTCTTCCTATCTTATTCCACTTTTAAATTTTACTTAATAGTTTGCATCTCTTATTCCATGTCCTTTAACATGTCAAGCCCAATAAGGAACTTGTTCACTGGATCATTCCATATTATATTAGTGTTACAACTCCTCCCATATAGTGCTTCAAATGGGATCATTCTCAATGACTCTTGGTACCATTGTTATAATGTAATATTCGCAAATGGGAAAATCAGCAATACATGCACATAAAATGCATTTTCAGAAATTTATGCTATAATAATCATAAAAAATCATGGATCCATTATTTTATTCATTATAGGACCCAAATCCAAAAGGAGATAAAAAAAAATCATGATAGAGGAGTTAAACAAGTCTCCCATACCCATAATAGATAAAAAACAATGCAACCCAAAAACTACTACAACACAGAAATACTGCAACAAGGGACACCGTAGTCTAATGAGGGTTTATACTAAGAAATTATAGAGACAAATATATCTCTATTATATTAATCAATACTGCACAAAAACTTATATCTAGTCTCTTTTACACCATTCCAAGAGAACCCAGGAAGGGTTTTTGGAAATACACCCAAATACAAATGGTGATCTACGGCCCAAGGACTGAAGAGTCACTGAAAACTAAAGCACATGAAGATAGGAGGCTGAAATAATATAGATATGATGCAGATCTACTCAAAGGTCTCCTCCAATGAAATATTGAACCCTTCAATCATAGGAAAACACTCTAAAAGAGCCACAAGATCCCTCACTGAAGCTTCCCTCCAAAATAATGCAATTCCCAGTTGAAACTACGCTGTAAATGATGGGAATAGATTTCCTTGATGCCAAATATCTGAAATGTGCTCAAGAACCCTCCAAAATTATCTCCCAAGAGAAGGAATCCTTCCTCTTATGAAAAACTAGCTCAGAAAGTGGGTTTCTCAACCCTCCACTGCAACACCTTGCAACACAACACAATATTCTACAGAAACTGCATTGTAGTTAAATACTGAAGCTCGAACAGAATGCTGGATATGTGGAATGATAGATCAGGACTCTCCTAAGAGGCCTCTGAAGGAAAGAGATGGAATTCCTAAATAGGAATACCTTGTGCTAAACATCACCAACAATCTTAGCTAAACAGCTGAAGAGAGCAAAAGTCTAAACAGAAATATCAAATTATAATTCATAAGATAACCCCATATGGTTGCCATCATCTTCCTTATAAACAATGTGAGCCTTCTCACCTTGGTTCCCACTCATTAGGGTTTCCACCATCACACAATCAATCTCCCTCCAAAACTGTGTTGTCCCATCATTAATGCCACTCCTCCATAACAACGTTGTTTGATTTGGTCAAAGTTGACCTCTTCAACCGGCTCTAGCCCGTTTTCACACATAAGGGTCTTCAATCCAGCTTTTATATAACTATCTAAGCTAATCCACATTCATACTAGCTGTCTCAATTGATGGTTCACTCCCTCCATTCCATCTCTGTTGACTTTGTCAAGCTTGACCCTTGTCTTCATGCGTAGCTCCTTGCTTCACACATGAGGGTGTTTTATCCAGACTATGAATATGATCCCTTTTCACATTAAGAGGGATTCTTATTGTCGCTAAAAATATTTATGGGCCTCCTTACCCATTTAGTCATCTAACTATAGGTTAAGAGAAAAATTAATATTCCAATTAGTTGCATGCTAATTTAGGAATATTACAGTCCTCCCCTCCCAAATGTTGCTTGTCCTCAAGAAACTACAAGGATGGAACTAAAGAGCCTCCTATCCTCCTCCTGTAGCATCCTCATATAAGAAATTCCTCCAAGGAACAAGATGTTGTCTCATCAATACATCTCCAAATTGCTCCTCCCAAGTATGAAAGCTAGCTTTTGGTGACAATCCCAAATAACTATCATTAGGAGGTAAAAATGTGTTGTCTAGAGGCCTTCTTGAGGCATGATATCTAATATATATTGGGATATATCATCCCCATGTGAATCTACCATACCCAAGCTATAATCCATACAAAATGAGCCACCCTCCAAAATGGTAACTCATGAAAAATCTCCTCCACCTTGGGCTCCTGCAATGTAGGTGGGGTGCATAACTGAACATGGTAGAAAAAATAGCCTACCCCACACTATCTCTCTCTCTCCACTTATGATAAGTGTAGAGTATCTGCTAATCTTGGGCTGCAATAATGTTGCCCTCAAGTGGCAAGAAGAAGACTGGATCTTCAAATATCCTCTCCATAGAATCATGAATCATGTTGGCCCAATCCATCCCATACAAAGTGAATGGTACATCATCACCATATGGTGTCCAAATCAGAAAAATGTTGAAGGTTATGTGCAATTTTAAATAGTCCCAATGGTTTTTCCAATGGATACAATGCAGTCTTTCCAACTGTTGTTTTAGAACATCATGTGGCAAGTTGTCCTCCAACAAGTTGCTAGTTGTGCATGTTTTCTCATCTACTATGAGGTATTAAATAGCATTATATATCAGCTGAGCAGAATAATAATAATACCATACTTGCCCAAAGTCATGTAGAGAAGGTTTATCTCCATCTTAAATGTTGGTCCTAGAATGACAATGAAACCCAAAAATAATCTTGCCCTCTTGTGGAGCAATGCACTGTACATAGATGGTGAGAAGATGCAAATACTTTATGAAATGATCAATAAACACAAAAATACATTTCTTACCATGCATAGTGAGTAGGCTGAAAGTGAGGTCCATGGATGAGTCCACCCATGAGAATCTCCTCATAAAATTATGCAAAATAAATGGATGCATGCTCCCCTTGGAACACTCTATCAATAGAAACATACTCCCAAGTGACAACGTTGTTGGCCTTAGTGATAAGGCTCTTGTCACACCATGCCTCCTTTCTTTGACATGCCATATGCCAAAGTCATCCACCATCATGCTGTTATGTGTGGAGATCTCCTTCCTATGTGAAAGTACCTCCTTGTCCTCCAATGTTGAAGGGTGGCCTCTTTGCACTTTGATTGTGCTATCCCTTTCTCCAGAAATATCATGTCAAGTATGGGAAAAATTCTACCCATACTCTCCCTAGAGTAGCCAAAGCATGTTAGGTCCCTATATTACTAGTATAGTCCCTTATTATTGTTAGTGTAACCCCCTTATTGTTATTATTGTACCCTTGTAACCCCCATTTTGTTATTATTGTGCCCTTAAATTATTATTGTTAGGTCGACTAGGATTACATTGTGGCCCACTAGGATTACATTATGGCCCCATGGACTCCTATATATAGAAAGGAGGTTTTTAAATTGTATCATCCAAGAATTGTTCATATTTCATGTAATGTATTGGAGGTTTCTCGAAGTGGCTTATTTATGCAAGGTGCTTATATATTTTTCTTCTATTTTTGGAGGCTGGTTACACAACATTTGGTATCGCAGCTTGGATTCTAGGGTTTCTGTTAGCTCCAAACAAATGCGTGGCATTTTCGCTATAACGTTTTTTTCTACGAAGTTTCGAGAAGCTGAAATTCTTTAGGGTGCGAAGCTGAAATCTCGAGAACGATTGTCTAAAAATTTCAGAAGCTTGGTTCTGCAATATGTTTCTTGAGATATCATCTATGGAAGTTAGGTCTTGTTTTCAAGCTCCTAAACGTAATCGTGGAATTTTCGCTATAAATTTTTTTCTACACAGTTCGAAATCTGAAATTGGTATGGTGCGTGTCTGAAATCTTGGTGAAATTCATCAAAAAATTTCAGCAGCTTGGTTCGCAATATTTTTGGAGATATGCTCTGTGGAAGGTAGTGCTTTTTCGGGCTCCTCGAATTTCATCTCAAAGAGGTGACGCAGTGGGAAAAGTTCAATAACTCTCTCTGCGGGCGGTGGATTTGGGAGTGCTTCGTAAAGTGGTCGCAAGTACACAAACTGCTGAGTTTCTTGGCTATCAATTTCGAGAGACAAAGGACGAAATAGATGACACGTGGAAAGTCCTACAAGTTTTCTCTACTGAACTCCCGTCCAAAATTAGGTCATTGTGGGAGATTGGACACAACTTTGTCTTGGGGGAATCCAATTAGATCATACCGTGTGGAATTTGAAAGAAGCTTGTAGGGCTACTACGCGCTGAATTTCGGCATATTGAATATTTTCAATTACAGAGATAATTCAATTTCAATACATCGAGCTCCTCAAAGCAAGTAAAAGGTATCAATATTGGATTCTAAAATGGCGCCTAAAAAGAATTCAACACCCATTAACCCTTCAGAAGGCTCTACCATGACTCATGAAGATGAAGAATTGCAACATGATCTATCAAAATTACAAGAGCAAGTGCAACAAATTTCACTCTCGCAAAGAGAAACAAAAAATGAAATCGAAGTTTTGGAGAAAGGCATGGAAGCTAATATGGATGGCGTGGAAGTGAATATGGAAGGTTTGAAGAAAGGCGTGGAAGCTAAGATGGATGGTGTGGAAGCTAAGATGGATGGCATGGAAGCTGGCATGGAAGCTAAGATGGATGATCTAAAATCAAACATCGAATATTTGACAAAGTTGATACAAGAAATGTTTCCTAATGGTGAAAAGATAGTAGAAGAACCCCTGTGATGAGAACAAAATAAATGTTAATCATGATTTCATAAACTCTAATGTTGGCAGGAAGAACCACCATATTCCAAAGGAGAATTGATATGAGGAAGTTTGATGGAAAGGATCCCCGTCAACATGGATACTAGCGAATGGAAGACGATATTTTGATCTCCATAATGTGCAAAACACACAAAAAGGTGCACACATTTCAACTTTGCATTTAGAACAAAAATACATTGGTATGATATCGATGGCTTTATGCTCCGTAAAAAAATTGTCACTTGGTCAATTTTTATGGAGTGAAATGATAGCACATTATGAGGATACAAAGAGCAACACCTTCTTTAGCCAATTGATAAATCTCAAACAAAAGGGTTTAGTGGGCGAGCACATTGAGGACTTCCAAAAAATTGAATATAAGGGTAAGCTGATATTCCCGCGAGGAACACATGATTGATCTCTTCATAGTGCACTTTAAAGGATAACATTCAACATGAAGTTCGCGTTCCGGAACCTAATTCATCTGGAGAAGGTATTCAAAGTTGGCAAGAAAAGTTGAATGTAAAATTATGGCAACAAGGAAGCCTACCACTCAACTCTCTATAAAGAAGGGAAGTGTGGCTATGCCTAGATTTCCTACAACCTACAAGGTTGACACCACAACAATTGGAAGAAAAAAAGAGAAAAAGTGCTTTGCTACGGTTGTGATAGCAAATACACTAAAGGTCATAAGTGTGTTGAGAAGAAATTATTTTACATAGATTGTGAAGAGGAAGAAGAAAATGAACAAGAAGAGGATATACACCAGGAACCGGCCCTAGAAGAGGAAGAAATGAATCCGACCATATCGTGTAATGCATTAGCGGTGAATTACCACTCCCTCCAAACTCTCAAGATAAAAGGACAAATCAAGAAGAAAAAAGGTAATAGTGTTGATTGATTCGGTAGCACCTATAATTTTATTCATTGTAAGGTAGCCAAGGAATTAAATTGTATTTCCTATACCCAGCACCCTGAGAATGTCAAGTGATGGTTGCAAATGGAGGAACTATAAATTGCTCTAGAAAATGCCATAATATCAAGCTAACCATGGGGAATATGTGTTGACTAGTCCAATGCTTTCCATTCCTATGGGAGGTGTTGATGTTGTACTAGGAGTACAATGGTTACAATCTTTGGGGGACGATAGCGTTTAATTTCTCAAGAACTTTTCTTTGGAATTTTTTACGAAGGAAAAGAAGTTGAATTACGGGGTATTGAAGGGAAGTCGGGAAGGATAATAAGCTCTAATGTCATGACAAAAGCTTCTAAAGAAATAACACACCAGGTGTAATTGCACAATTATGCTCACTAGAAGTTCGACATCAAAATCATCTATTTCTCGCAGCATCTCCAACAAGTATTGGACAATCATTCCAAGGTGTTTGAAACTCCCAAAGGACTCCCACCTATTTGTGATCATGATCATGCTATTCATTTGATTCCCAGGGAAGTGTTCCTCCAAACATCGTGCCTTATAGATATCCTTACTTCCAAAAGAGAGAAATTGAACGTATGATTGCGTAAATGTTAGAGGCGCGGTATAATTCAACCTAGTCAAAGTTCTTTCTCTCGCTCCTGTAATATTGGTACACAAGAAGGATGGATCATGGCGAATGTGTCCGGATTATAGGGAGCTTAATAAGCTCACCATTAAATATAAATTTCCCATTCCCTTGCGATCGATGAATTATTGGATGAATTACATGGAGCAATTTATTTTACCAAGTTGGATCTTCGTTCGAAGATATCATCAAATTAGAATGAAGACCGAAGAAGATATTCCAAAAACAAGACATTTTGAACTTATGAGGGTCATTATGAATTTTTGGTCATGCCTTTGGCCCTACGAAGTACACCTTCTACATTTCAAGGGTTGATGAATTCCATTTTTCAAACCCTTCCTTAGAAAAATTTGTGCTAGTATTTTTTGATGATATACTAATCTACGTGGTGTCTTGGAAGGATCATGTTGAACATGTTGACAGTGGTGCTCTAAACTATTGCGTGGGAGAAACAATTATATGCAAAAACATCCAAATGTTTCTTTGGAGTACAAGAGGTGGAATATATGGGTCATATTATATCTCATGAGGGTGTTAAAGTAGACCCTAACAAAATTAAAGCCATTAAGGAATACAAATTCCCTCAAGACAATAAAGTAAAAGCGATTCGAGGATTTATCGGGTTAACAGAGACTATTATCACAAGTTTGTTAAGAATTATGGGAGAATAATGAGACCTCTAACAACATTATTGAAGAAAGATGCATTTTCATGGACCCTTTCGAAGCTAACTAAGGCCTTTGAACATCTTAAAGAGGCAATGTGCTCAGCACCGGTCTGATCTACGCCGGACTTCACAAAAACCTTTATTGTGGAATGTGATGCCTTAGGAAATGGGAATTGGTGCGGTTTAATGCACGCGAAAGGAGAGGACCCATTGCTTTTGAAAGTCGTCCAATCAAAGGAAAATATTTACGTAAACCTATTTTATGAGAAGGAAATGTTAGCAATATTGCATGCACTAAATAAATGGCGAACTTACCTAATGGGAAGACACTTCAAGGTAAAAATTGATCGTGATAGTCTTAAACACTTTTTGGAACAAAGACTATCTTCGTAAGAGCGACTGACAAAATGGGTCACAAAGATGTTGGGTTATGAATTTGAAATAATCCTACGAAAAAGGAAAGCTTAATGTTGTTGCACAGCGATACTGCACTCTCAAGAAAGAATGAAGAGGTGGAAGCATTGCTTTCGTAGCCATTTTCTATTATCCAACCAGATTAGGATAACTCGAAGCAAGAGATGAATGGAAGAAGGAAAAAGATGTATGAGACACTCATTCAAAAGTTGCAAGCAAGATCCTAGTACATACGATACATTTAGTTGGAAAAAATGATTCCGTCCGGTACAAAGATCGCTTATATCTTTGTAAGAATTCCCAACTAAAACAAAAGATTCTTCTCGAATTGCACACTTCTCCTTTAGGAGGACACTCGGGATTTTTAAAAACTTACCACAAGGTGAAGAAAGATTTTTTTTGGGATGTGCCTTAAATGCGATATTCAAAAGTTTGTGGCGGAATGTTTGGTTTGCCAGCAGAATAAAGTGGAGACAATTAAGACCTTGAGACTTTCACAACCGCCTTTATCCATTCCAAGTCAATGTTGGGAGGAGATTTCAATGGATTTTATCACAGTCCTATCAAGTCCGGAAAAGCTGCAAGAATGTCATCATGGTGGTAGTTGATAGACTTACCAAGTATGCACACTTTTGTGCATTATCTCATCCATTTAAAGCAAGTACGACTTGCTACTACATTTGTGGATAGAATTCAAAAGCTACATGGAAGCTCAAGGGTTATTTTGAGCGACAGAGATCCCATTTTTTACGGGAAATTTTTGGACGGAGTTATTTTTCTTGTTTGGGTACTCAATTAGCTCATAGCTCATCTTATCATCCTCAATCCGATGGTCAAAACGAGAGATAGTAAATAAATGTTTGGAAGGATATCTTCGTTGTTTTGTATCCGATAAACAAACTCAATGGGTCAAGTGGTTACCTCTCGCCGAATGGTGGTATAACACTTCCTTCCATATCGTAGCCAAAAATGACCCCATTTATGGCACTTTATGGATATCATCCACCATCGATCACATCATCTTTAAGGGAAAATTCGAAGGTTCAAGCAATGGAAGATCACATCGAGCATCAAACGAAGAAGTTCTCCAACTCTTAAAGGATAACTCTGAATTTGGCACAAAATCGAATGAAACAACAGCGAGATCAACATCGTATGCAGAGAAGTTTTGATGTAGGAGAATGGGTATTTTTACGGCTACAACCATATATAAACAAATGTCCCTCAAGCGAAGCTAAGAAGGATAATAAATGTATCGCCAAAGTACTATGGTCCTTAGCAAGAAGTTGCAAAAGATTGGTACTATGGCATACAAATTGGAGCTTCTGCTTCTTCGCGAGTACATCCGAGTTTTCCACGTTTCGTGCTTAAAGAGAAGGTTATAGGTGAAAATCTTCCCGAGCTCAAACAATATTGCCGTAACTTGATGAGGAAGGAAAAATCATATTGGAACCGTACAGCGGTCACAGAAACAAAGAACTCAACAACTACTGAATCGATCAATTTCGGAATATCTCATCAAGTGGAAGAACTTACCCACCGAAGATTCTACATGGGAGGATGAGGAAATTTTTATAAAAAAAGCACCCAGAAGCTACTCAAGCGTTGAGGACAACACTTTTTTTGAAGGAGAGGGACATCATGTCAGGTCCCTATATTACTAGTATAGTCCATTATTATTGTTAGTGTAACCCCCTTATTTTTTTATTATTGTACCCTTAGTAACTCCCCATTTTGTTATTATTGTACCCTTAAATTATTATTGTTAGGTCTGCTAGGATTACATTATGGCCCTGCATGGACTCCTAGTATATAGAAAGGAGGTTTTGTAAATTGTACCATCCAAGAATTGTTCATTTATGTAATGTATTGGAGGTTGCCCCCTCGAAGTGGCTTATTTCTAAGGCGTTGATATCTTTTTTCTTCTATTTTTGGAGCTGGTTACACAACAAAGCAACAATAACTCTTGCTGCCCCCTCACACCTCCATCATACAAATGATGAGGTGAATATATGATTATTGACATGAAGAATGTCATATCAACATAATGCACCCAAACTCCTTGCTGACATATAATGGAAGTGTCTTGCCAAGTTTCCTCCACCATCATATACTTAGGAGAAGGATATGTCATATGATGGCCAAACTCTTTCAAGAGTAGCAAACAAAACCATGCCTCCCTTTGCCTCGCTTTCATAGATATGCGAGAGTGGCTCACCAACCTCTTGCTCACCATCCACACCCATTTATGCAAATGTGGGTCTCCTCTCCATGCTCCATCTTGGTACTCCTCCGATCATGGAGAATATCATCCTCCCAAAATCAGATTTCTACCTTTTTGCATTTCATGGGACGTTGAAATAGAACCCCTTGGAGATCTCCTCAGTGAAGACCCCACACCAATGACCATATTTAATCCATAGGGATCCAAGTATGCTGAAATCAAAGTCTCCTCATAGAGTTGTACAATGCTCATCAAGGGAGATCCATCACAATGCCGAAGGATAAGAGGACTCTCATCAATCATCTACTCATCCAATGTCATGCAAGTGTAATGGTCATTAGAATGTTCTAGTAATAGTTGGGCCCCCCAACTCATCACTACATACTCAATGACAAATTGTTGGTCTCCACAATGGTGTATTTTATGTCTCTTATGCTCAAGCTCAATGCTGAACATATAGTTATGCATTGGGTTGTTTAGGATAAAGCTCATCCTATCCTCCAAAATTCCACACCCCAACCCCAAGAGTTGTATGCATCTCAATAATGAATAGCCAGGGAGGATAGTTTATCCTTTCCTTTAACAACTCAAGGTTTCACAACGTACGTGAAAATCTCATGCTCCAAATCAACAATACGTTTTGATCCTTGGTCACGCAATGACATATTTCCACAACCCTCCATAAGATGTGTTGAAATAACGAGAAAGTGGAAACTTATGCATACCTTGGTGAAGCTTGGGAACATCTTGAATGGCTACAATATTTCCTTCCCTTCTCCAATGTGTTGGCTCCCCCAACAGCCGATGATGATGGCTGCTCCTCCATAGTTGTATCGGCATCTGGGTACAAGTCTCCTCAAGTGGTGGTGAAGGCTTTTCTTCCTTTGATTTCTTCTTGTCAAATTTTTTTGATCAACCTTTGAGTGAAATCTAAAAAAGCGTATCACTCTTGCATGGCTCAAATGGCTCGAACCACTTCGAAAATGTTTGCTTCACCCTTACAGGTGCAACAACGATCACCAATCTCAACATCCTCTCTTTCTACCACCGGATGTAGTAGGAACTAATGCATCTAGCTTAATCACCCAAGCTCTTGTTGTGCATGTGGATGACCCATCGAAAGTAGAAAATAGAAATCTATTGCCCTTTATTCTCCTATTGCTACAAGGTCTCCCTTTCTTCCTCTCCGTCAAATGAACTATGGGAGAGTTAGAACCTCCTTGAAAGCTCTAGGTTGAGACTTGTATTCCGTCGGTATCCACTTAGGATCTCATGTTCCAAATGCCCTCCATCACCATGCTTCTTGTCTTCTCCCTCAAAAGGAAAGGGCATAGTATATTTCTTTGGAGCTCTGCGCAACACCCGTTCTTTCTTCCGATGATAGGAATTACATGTGGCCTTCCTCTTCTTGAAACCCTCTAGAGGTCTTATTGTATCTTCTCCTCTTTCATCTACTTGACCTCTCTTGGAGAGGTTCTTCATAGATCTGAAAATTGATGAGACAAAGCTCATTCCTTCCATAATTTTAGACCTCTTCTCATTCTCTTCTTCTTCTTATAGCATATTCAATCGAAAACTCACAGTCGAGCCATGATTATGCTCTGATACCACTCTAATATTCCCAAATGGGGAAATCACAAATATATATGCACATAAAATGTATTTGTCGGAAATGTATGCTATAATAAATCATAATAGCCCCATGGATCCATTATTTTATTCATTATAGGACCCAAATCCAAAAAGGAGATAAAAAACAAATCATGATAGAGGAGTTAAACAAGTCTCCCACACTCGTAATAGCTCAAAACAATGCAACCCCAAAACTACCGCAACACGGAACTATTGCAACAAGTGACGACAGATCAGCCTAATGAGGTTTTATACTCAAAAATTATAGATACAAATAGATCCGATATTATATATTAATCAATAATTCTCAAAAATTGAGATCTAGTCTCTTTACACCATTCCAAGAGAACTCGAGAAGGGTTTTTGGAAATACACCCAAAAACAAATGGTGATCTATAGCCCAAGGACTCGAAGAGTCACTTCCAACTAAAGAAAAATGAAGATAGGAGAAAGTTTGAAATAATATATATATGATGTAGATCTACTCAAAGGTCTCCTCAATGAAAGGTTGAACCCTTCAATCACAGGGAAAACACTCTAAAAGAGCCACAAGATCCCTCACTCAAGCTACTCCTCCAAAATAATACAATTCCAGTGAAAATGCTGCACGTAAATTATGGGAATATATTTTCCTAATGGAAAATATCTGAAGTGTGCTCAAGAACCCTCCAAATCGAATATCCCAAGAGAAGGAATCCTTCCTCCTATGAAAAACTAGCTCGTGAAAGTGGGTTTCTCAACTCTCCACTACAACACCCTACTAACACAACACAATATTCTGCAAAATCGCATTATAGATGAAGATCTAAGCCTGGCCAAAATGCTAGATATGTGGAATGATAAGATCAGCACTCTCCCGTAAGAGGCCTCTCAAGGAAAGATATAGAATTCCTAAGCAAGAATACCTTTCGTGCTAAACAACACCAAGCAATCTTAGCTAAACAAATTTGAGAGAGAGAAAAAAGTCTAAATAGAAATATCAAAATATAATTCATAAGCTAACCCCATATGGACTGCAATCCTCTCTCCTTATAAAAAAATGTGAGCCTTCTCACCTTGGGTCCCACTCATTAGGGTTTCCACCATCACACAATCAATCTCCCTCCCAAAATTGCGTTATCCCATCATTAATGCCACTCCCTCCATAATAGCGTTGTTTGATTTGGTCAAAGTTGACCTCTTCAACCTCGCTTCCGACCTCCTTTTCACACCCTAAGGGTCTTCAATCCCAGCTTTTTATATAACTATCTAAGCTAATCCACATTCATACCGGTTGTCTCAATTGATGGTTCACTCCCTCCCCATTTTCATCTCTCCGTTGACTTGGTCAAACTTGACCTTGTCTTCATGCATTAGCCCTTGTTCACACATGAGAGTGTTTTATCCATCATGAATATGATCCATTTTCACATTAAGAGGAATTTTATTGCTAATAAAGAAAGATTTATGGGCCTCAGTACCCATTTATTCGTGCTAGTTTATAGGTTAAGAGAAAAATTAATATTCCAATTAGTTGCATGCTAATTTAGGAATATTACATATAATAAAATTCTACCAATGTGGATATATTCTTACCACTTCCTTGGTTGGTGCATTACATACATCCTTGACATGTCTTCAAGGATCCTATTTTTTCTTCTCTATTTTCCCATGAGTTTAAGGGATGATAAGTTGTAGCTAAATGTCACCTTAGTTCCAAATCTTGCAAATTATTTTTCCTGAACTTAGAAGTGAACTTGGTATCTCTATCTAAGATAATATTCTTGGGAACTCCATGCAATCTCACAATCTCCTAATAAAAATTTGAGCTACCTCACTTGTTTAATTTGTCAACGACTTAATAACCATGAAATGAGCCACTTTTTTCAACTTATCAACCACTACCATGATTGCTTCATGTTTCTTAGGGAGTCCTTTGGAAACCCTCGTAATAAAATCCGTAGAAACTCACCTCCCTACTTCCATTCTAGAATGGGAATGGTGTGTGCAAAAATATAGTTGGGTGATTTCACTCAACCTTTACCTACCAAAGTACTTCATGCACTTGGATATGAAATGCACTTACCTCCCTTTTCAAATCGAGACATAAATATAATTTATTGATGGATGTTAGCATCTTTTGATAACATGGGTGGTTGGATTATATCTGACTTGGCATGAAACTCCTTTAATATGAGTTTCTTCAAGTCGTTATTTGGCACATTAATTATGCTTATGAATTTGATTATCCCTCTTTCAACAAGTTTGTACTCCCTTCTCTTCATGCTCTCAAAACCTTGTTTCAATTTTTTTTCATGCTATTGATATTTGTCATCCCTACTACCAAACATTTTTAATCCTTTCTTCAAGATTAGTTCCATAGAACTTATGGTTTCTATATGTTTTATTTGCACTCTTTTGTTGAGTGCATCTTCCACTAAATTCTCTTTTCCTTTTATATATATTTTATTTCAAAATCAAATTTGCTAAGCATGGCCATCCATCAATATTTCCTTGTATTTAACTTGGGTAGGTCAAAAAAATATTTTCATCCCTCCATGATCAATCGTGAGAGTAAATATTATGCCAAGGAGGTAATGTATCCACATTCAATTCCAAATCATGAGTCATGTAGTTGTGCTCATGTTCATTCAATTTTTGAGATACATAACAAACAACTTAGCCATCCTACATTAAGACTCCACTAAGTCCTTCCTTGAAGGAATTTTTGCATACAATGAAATCCTTCTCGATATTTACTATTATTAGCATTAGTGAATTAGTTAACAATTTCTCCGAAGTTGGTGGAAACTTGTAGCAAAATTATCCATCCATTTGGAACCTCTTTCCTTTATTTTGCGCAGTAGTAATTGGGTGGCCAATCTTAGAGAATATATCAATGAACCTATTGTAGTATCCTACTAGTCCCATGAAGGACCTTAATTCGACCACATTCCTAGGCATTAGCCACTCCATGATGGTCTTAAATTTCTCCTGGATCAACTACTAATCCCTCCCTTGAGACAATGATGTCCCAAGTAATGAATTTGTGACTTAAATAACTTGCACTTACTAAGATTTTCATAAATCTTAAGTTATCTTAGCAATTTTTAGTACGCACCTAGATTCTCTTCATCCTCCTTCTTGGTATTTGAATATATCGTAAATTCATAAATGAAAACTATGACAAATTTACTCAAGTAGGGGTGCGACACCTTAATCATAAGGCACATAAAAGTTGCAAGTGCATTGGTAAACCCAAGGGAACCACCACGGATTCAGATAATTCCCATACCTTGTTCTAAAGTTAGATTTATGGATATCCTTGTCCTTCATGCACACCTAATGATAGCATGATATCAAATCAATCTTGAATACAATAATATTGTTTCCCCTCTCAAGCAATCAAATAAGTCATCAATTCATGGGAATGGATACATGTTCTTGATGGTCACCTTTTTTAGTTTTCTATAATCAATTCACAACTCTGAATGTGCCATCCTTTTCTTCACAAATGGAAATGGTGCTCCCTAGGGAGACAAATTTGGGCTTATTTAGCCCTTTTCTAGCATCTCCTTTAGTTGCTAGCTTCATCTAAACCAATTATAGAGTGTTCATTCTATATGGATCCTTGGATGTTGGAGCTTCTCCTGGAACTACTTCAATAGAGAAATACACCTCTATATGAGGTTAAACCAGAATTTATTAGGGAAACAAATCTGAAAACTACTTTAAAACATGGTATTTTCTCGTGGTGTCATTGTCATCATTATCGAGACAAGCTAGCTTTTAGTAGTGTTATATATTTTCACAGTAAAACGTAAAAAGGCATCCTTTTCTATAGCTTTTATTATCTTACATGGCTGAAATTATTCTCATAGAGGTAGGTTTCAAATTTCCACACAATATTGTATGCTCTCTAGCTTCATCTAGGCATTCTATGGTCCTCTTCTTAAAGAAATCTACCTTGGTTCAGATGTGCAATTAACCAATCCATGCATAGAAACACACTATATGATCCTAATGGAAACACATTGATATTTGAAACCATTAGAATCCCATGTAATTCGATTGGGAAATCCCTCACACAATATTCAATTTTTCTTATCGTCCTTGTGTCTAGCTTGAAATATCCAAGGTTGGTCATGTGCTTCCTTATTTAGTTCACATTTATCAACAACAACAGGACTAATGTAAGCAAAAATTTGTAAACCGGGATCAATTAGAACTAAGATGTTTTGAGGTCGTAGAGCTAACATACCTTCCATCTCTATAATCGCTTCTTGATGATCAACTTAGTGATTATCTTGCCGTGATACACAAATTTTAGGTATATTTGGAGCCATGTCCTCGAATGTCTCCACCTCCCGTGTGTTGTATAGTCTCGTGCCAACGTTCTTGTGCTCATGTGGAAATATTTCCTCAAGTGATATCCTCCACAAGTAAAACACTTAAATGGACCCTTATTATAACCCTAATTGGCTTTTTCTTGAGTGGAACAACCTCTTCACTAATAGCGTTGGGCCCTCTATTTACTTTCTTGGTTAGTCAGGGGTTGTGCTCGTGCCTTCAAGTTACTTTTTGTTTCTTTCCTTTAATATTGGAATCTCTCCTTTGAATTTCTAGTCCAATTTATATTTAGGTTTGCACCTAGACTACCCATAACAATGTTTCAATTTCTAGATTAGTGTCCTCTAATGACACGGTTTCATCAATTTCAATTATTCTCACAAGAGGTAGGTTTCAACATTCCACACAATACTCTATGCTCTCTAGCTTTACCGAGGCATTCAATGGTCCTATTAAAGTAATCTATCTTGGTTCAATGTGAATATAACCAATATATGCCTAGAAATATGTTATATGCTCCTAATGGACGCATATTTATATCTACGACCTTTGGCATCCCATGTAATTCGATTGGGAATGCCCTCACCCAATGTTCAATTCTTCTTTTTGTCCTTGTGGCTAGTTGAATTAACCAATACTAGTCATGTGCTTCCTTATTTAATGCACATTACTCAACAAAAAGACAGGACTAGTGTATCTAAAATTTAAGTTAGGATAAATTAGAACTAATATGTGCAGTGGTCATAGATCATACCTCCCATCTCTATAATCATTGCTTGAAAAATCAACTTGGTGAGTATCCATTGTTCCATAAATTTTAGGTATATTTTGTGCCATGTCATTGACTATCAAGGGCCAATGTGCTTGTGTTGTGGGAAATCATTCCCCATGTGATATCCTCGTGTAGAGATTAAAACACTTAAATGGACCTTTATCATAACCCTAATTGGCTTCTTCTTGAGTGGAACAACCTCTCGGTAGTGTTGGACCTCTATTTATTTTCTTGGTCACTCGAGGTTGTGCTTATTCTCTTGGTTGTTTTTTTTCCTCTTTCCTTTTAAGCTTGGAATTTCCTTTGAATTTCCACTCGCGATTTATATTTAGGTTTTCATCTAAACTACTCATAAAATATGTTTCAATTTCCATATTGCATCCTATAATGACTCGGGCTCATAAAATTCAATTAGTCTCGCAGAGGTACGTTTCAAATTTCCACATAATACTCTATGCTCTCCATTCTCATCCCGTAGAGTTCTGATGGTCCTCTATCAAATTAGTCTACCTTGGTTCGATGTGCATATAACCAGAATCCATATCTATCAATACGCTATATGCGTTCTTAATGGTAGAACATTGTATCTTGCCTAAATCATTGGCATCCCATGTAATTCGGTCTGAAAGGCCCTCACCCAATGTTCAATTCATCTTTTTCATCCTAGTGAGCTAGTTGAACTAACCAAGACTAGTTGTGTGCTTCCTTCTTTAATGCACATTTCTCAACAATGGGACTAATGTAACTAAAATTTGAACCGACATCGATTAAAACTCAAGAGTTTTGTCGCTGCAGCATACCTTCCTCCATATCTATAATCATTTCTTGATGATCAGCTTGGTGATTATCCACGTGTTGCATAAATTTTCTTAGGTATATTTTGAGCCACATCGCTTGTACCCGCTTCTATCGCGTACTTTGCATGCTCCTCGAGCCAATGTGCTTGTGTTGTGGGAAATCTTTCCTCGAAGTGATATCCTCCACAATTATAGCACTTAAAATGGACCCTTATTATAACCCTAATTAGCTTCTTATTGAGTGGAATGACTCGCATTGGCAACGTTGGACCTTTTTTTATTTTCTTGGTTAGTCAATGTTGTGCTCGTTCTCACTTGTTTTATTTTTTACTCTTTCCTTTTAAGCTTGGAATTTCCTTTGAATTTCCGGCTTTATTTATATTTAGGTTTACACCTAAACTACTCATAACAATGTTTCAATTTTATGGATTGCGTCCTCTAATGACTTGGGCTCATCAAATTCAATTATATCCTTGAAGGATTGCGGCAAATGCCGATCGACATACCTACCTGAATCTTCTGTTTTTTTATTCCTTAAGTAGTACATACCATAAAAACTCTAAGAATTTGGTGGTATATTCATCATGTATCATTTTTCCTTTGGTTCCGAGTTCACAAGAGTTCTAGCGTTGTTGTCAAAGTATCTCTCAGATAGATATGTGTTCCTAATATACTCTTCGAACTCTTTTTAGGACAATTCTTCTTCCCTTATGCACTTTAAATTTTTTTAGATCTTACCACCATATGTCAACTTTTCCCTTTAAGTCGAAAGTGAAATTTTTTTTATTTTATGTTCTCTAAAGAAATCATGGAATCGAGAAGAACTTCTTCAATCTCAATAAAATAGACTTCACCATCAAATGTAGGAGGCTTAGCCTTATTAAAATCCTCTGGTATATACTCTATTTCTCTCCCTTTCCTCATGGTGATGATGATGGTGATGACGATGTGGCCTTACGTGACTATCCTAAAACTGTTACACATTGGGTTCTTGACTTATTCTTAGGGATTACTCAACATATTACCTCCTTTCACATTGTCTTCACTATAAGAAAATTTGTTCCTCTTCCTAGATCTTCTCATTTTCCCCATTGTCATCTAATACCCAAGGGATTTTCTTTTCATGTCCCTATGGTTGATCCCCAACCTCATGTTTACTCCAACTTTACGAATGTATGATAGACTTTGCAGTATGACTACATTGACTTCTGAAGTTTTTTCTTCTGTGCCTCCGAGAATCTCTCCACTGTCATCCTTACAACTCCTTATTTTTTCTCTCAAGATTCTCAACGTGTCCATAAAAACATGAGACTCTTCTCCTCCTCATGCTCATGTTGTAATTCATCATAGTTTAGTGCACAATTATACAATTCATTCCTTGATTTTTTGGTCTTTCACATTATACCCTCCTTTGCTATTCACATAGTATTTTACCTTCTGGTGTTGTCACACACACACATGATTATTATATTTTAAAAAAACTCAAAATGCGTGATAAAAATTGTCACCTTGGCTTATTGTTGAAAAGCTATGTGTTTGAGGCTAGCTATAACATTATATCTCAACCGAAGGGAATCGCTCTTAATGAAATCATGCCAAATCATCAATGATATGTTACATGGAAATATCACAATAAAATATGCCAATAATGTAACCGCCTCCTCCCAAATTTACGAAAGTTAATCGGCTCGCTAGGATAAACATGTGACGAGAAGCTACTATGATATGATTCAAACTCCTAGGTAACCTTAAGGAGGTGGAGGCCCGATATAACACAACAAATATGACCTTCCACATAATACAAAACCTTCTTGAGAGCCAACCAACCCTTCCATGTGCTTAATCTTTTAGCAAAATTGGCATTTGATCGATCTAGACCCTCGAACACCCCCCATGAAAATCCCGCAAGTGAATGAGGCCTCTCTCAACACAACTACTTCAACCGCTCAAAAATTGACTCTCCCACATTCCCTCCGTCCATTCAAATTTCTTACAATAAAAAAATTGTCAAGATAAGGACACAAACACACTATTCATCAAGCACGTGAAAGTATTTGGAGAATTAGTCAAAGCAAAATGGAACTAAAACAAAATCATAATTCCCATATGTGGTCTTGAAATTTTCCCCTATGTCCCTGCTCAACTTAGTGTTCCCTATAATTGAGGGTCATAAATTGTCAACTGTGGTTAGTAAACGCGTTGAAGTGAAGTGCACTATATGTGCACTAGGTATTTGTTTCTCACTACGTTGTGTTTAGTGTTTTTTTTCAATGTTTTTGGTTTTGTGTTTTTATTCTAAGAGGGAAAAGAACTAAGTTTTGGCAAAGAGAAGTTGTTGGTCACACACTAAAACAGAGCAAACCTATTCTAAATTATGTATGGCTCTCTTGAGAATGTGAAAATGCAATACTTTAACAAGAAAAATAACTCGTATCAAGAACTCAATAACTCACAACATGAAATCAATAACTCATAACATGAACTCAATCCCATTCATTCATTAGAAATATGTTGG
Organism: Pinus albicaulis; assembly: GCA_034641835.2. Lineage (NCBI taxonomy): Eukaryota > Viridiplantae > Streptophyta > Pinopsida > Pinales > Pinaceae > Pinus > Pinus albicaulis. The sequence continues at coordinate 810,447,085 of CM076569.1, read as the reverse complement.
AATAGCTTGAGAAAAGGATAAGTTAGTGCCATGAGAGGGTTCTTCTAAGTAAAAAACAACCTACAAGATCCACTGAAAAAAATCTTATCCACATGGCTAGAAATTTTTTGGAACATATTTAGAAAAGACAACAGCACACAAGTATGAGGAATTCTACTCTAAATTAACCTATGACTTACCGAAATTAATCCATTTCGCAACTTAAATTGTCACTACTAAGCCTTATTCAGAAATTATAAGTCTTTTGAGAATAGTTTTGGGGAAAAGGCTATTTGCACAATTATAAGAGATTGCGGAAATCGTACCAAGGCCTTGAACTAATATCACTACTTCTGTCCATATGATGATGTATTGGAAGAGACTAACAATGAGTAGTTTGTAAATAATGAAGGCGCAGTGAAGTATAATTCAACTAGCTAATCAAACTTGATACAGTGACTATAAGCTGAACTAGAATGCAATTAAACTAACTTGAAACACAGTAGAATAGAAACCTGAACTAGGGTGCTACAGTAACCTCCTAGAGTATTACAACTAAACTAAAAATGCAACTAATCACCGAAATGTTTCGGCTCTATCTTATTCAGGGGTTAGTGGTATTTTTGAAATAATTACATAGAATAGGGACCGGGTTGTAACATGTGATGTAAATGAGCATAAAAACATAAAGTTCAACAAAACGCAAGATAGCTTTGAAACACCACAATGCTATGTAAACTCATACGGTGTTCAGCTGATATTTTTGGAAGAGATTAATAAGAACAAGACTAACTGTAAATAACTGATGTAATTGAGCACAAAAACATAAAGTCCAAAGAAATGCAACTAACTCCTAAAATAATACTAGGTTATATCTACATTCAATATTAGTGATATTTTTGAATAATTACGAAGAACAAGACTAAAGCGTAGCATCCAATGTACAAGTGAATATAAAACACAAAGTTCAAGAAAATTGCTTTAAACTAGGAATGAAACAGAGGTCTGAAAGTTACTTATCTAAGAAATGTGCACAAAGCTTCTCGGCGCAGTAGGGGCCCTCTACCACTTTGATCGACATACAAATATCCTCAATATTTCCTCGGATCTTGCAATAAAGCGGTGCTTCTTTCTATTAAAGGAAAATTATTTTCAAAAACAGAGTATCACGGTTTTATGAGATCCAAGCAACAAAACATAAATCTAGCTAGTTGTTTTGAAACGCTTGCCTCGAGTCATTCTTATAAGAAAATTACATAACTTCCCTTGAGATAAAATAGAATAAATTTATTTTCCAAAAAATAAAATCAAATTTAGAACTACGGGTGGAGGTCTCATACTGTGATTAAAGACATATGTATGTAGTCCTTGTCCTATTAGAAGTCTATCTCTCCCTAGTTTTGGTTTTCCCACATCCATAACCACTTGGGTGAGAATTCTACCCGGACTTCGTATAAAGGGAGCAAGGAATGATGTGGATGAAGCTATGGAATTCACCCATATGCGTTTTTCTTTGAGGTTACACCGGAACTCCGTGAAAAACATGAAGACGAAATCACGGTAATTGGTGCAACTAGCTACGGAATGCGCGTCGCATTCCGTAGCTAAATCTAATCAAAAAATTACTACAACAACAAAACCATGAAAGTGTAGCAAGTTAGTCATTATATACAATCTTAAAAGCAACTTTAATTAATCCTATTGATCATTTAAAGCCTATAATTGATAAGGGACAAAGGAAATGAACTCAAATTTGGTGAAGGGGAAGGACACCTTGGGGCTCAACATACCCCCACCGACAGTTTTTGCATGTCCTCATGCAATCAACCCATATATTCCTTCGAGACTTATCTAGGACATCTAGGCTCCTTCTTCTACTTTTCCTCGATAGTTAATGGCCTCCCTAGGCTTTCTTTATGACCAAATTGAATCTCAAATTTATAAGTGCCCTACTGCTCAACTTTTTTGTTTTTTCTTCTTCAATTTCTCACTAGCCTTGTACAACTTTTCCATTTACAAGAGTTGTATTCATATCACTTTTCAGCCTAACCTCGCTTCCCCTTAAAATTTCATTCTCATTCTTGATATGCCTATTGAGTACTTCTAACTCATATTTGTCTCTTCTTAGTACATCAATTACATATTTTGGTGGGCTAGAGTTCTGCTTTCTACTTTCTAAGGGCGTCTTCCTCTAATGTCTCAATATAATTATAAATTTGTTGTTGAGTTGGGTCTATCTCCTCGGGAGTTTCTTCATCAAGAGATTATTTTCATATTGGTGCTTAGGTGATCTAGCGACTGGTGTCTCTTCATCCTCAATGTTTATGATTCCCGTTTGTCTATGTAGAAATTTGTTGAATAATGATTAATTATCCACCGAGACTATCTACGATCACATATCAATTCGAATTCATATGCAACACATAATCTCTTCCACTCGCATCATCAAACATGCGGAAATAAAAACAAGCGATAGCACATCAGAAGATTCTATCATACACATTACGCACGCATATGTATGGGGAAAGCTTATAGCTGAAAACCCCGTAGACTATTGTCGTATATTATAATGGAGAAATCATGTAACCAAATCGATATAACACTCCTCACACAAGTACTCAATACTTTCTCATACGGTTAGCATACAAACTAGCTTGGTTTTGAACAAAGTTACCTGTGGTTCAAAACTCACCACTAATTTCTCACTTGCCTCTATTGCGCAATCACTGGCCGTCTATATAGAGATCCAGAGTTCGAATCCCTGGCTTGATAGTGCAATCATCATGGGAAATTCCTCTCAAGTGTGGTGCAAAATCTCAGTGCACAAAGCCGATGTCGCCACTGATAGCTAACTCCACCCTTTCATCTACCTCTTTCACCGGTCTCCACCGAACTTGTTTAAGTGACCGTAGTGAACTGATGTGTTCTTGAGTTGAATAATGAGTTATTAATTAATGAATTAAATAATATTTAATTCTACTCCACTCATAACTAGTCGATTAGCTAGTTAAACTAATCTCAACCAATTCAACTAAATTAAACCGAGACACAACTCACTCATTTTGTCTCTCATTAACTCCACCAAAATTACTGCCGCGCCGAAGTCCCAATCGCAAGTCAACCATGCATGTGCTCACCAAACCCCTAGGGAATAGCGTAATCTCTTCCGTTAGATGCATGAGCCACTCAAGGCTTTCAACTCCCAGTGCTCCAAGAGAGTGTACGCGTAGTTTAGAGTCCAAATTTTAGTAAGGGTAAATAATATTTGACTTCCCTATTTTTAAGGAGAGTGATGTGCCTAAAAATAGACTTCGACCTATAAGTCCATAGAGTCCCATATATTTTTACCAACATGACCAATACTCCAAGAATAACATACTCGCTAATCCCTCTGACCATGCTCCATATGTCTAAAAACAGACATAGTCCTAAAAATATATTTTAAGCAGCGGAATTTGCTGCGCGGGCCCACTTAGTGACAGGCGAGCTTCATACTAAAGCTCCATCATCTTGCTGCATTTTCAACACTCCCTGCTCAGCCAAGACATGGGATTATCTTACCAACCCCCATCTCCGCTCTTTGGAATTCAAACTTGCTCTCGGTGAGAGTAGCCTTCGTCGCGATATCGCGCATCCCGATCCTCCGTGGGAACATATGAAAGCATCATGATTCTCTCAGCTGAACACAATCTATGATATGATGGTACCGATGTCGATGTGTTTGGGAGCCTACTGCCATGAAATATCTGGATTAGCGAGAGTTTAATGCAACTCGTTATCACGCGCATATCAGCTTTGTAGGGCTCGCAAATGCAACCTCGAACAATCCTGCGAGGATATTCCTCATCCAAATAGCCTCGCATGCGGCGCGAAGCTAGCTCGCCATGTACTCGGCCTCCGTTGAACCGAGTGCCCTACGGATCTACGCTCTCGCCGTACCAGGGAAAACTACATCGTCAACCCAATGTTGAAAACTCCCCTCCCGAGATGTGCTCTTCGCGTCCAGTTGGGCTCACTCGCCCAACCGCACTCGGCTGAAGTCGAAAGCTACGCTCCATCCTCCCGTGTTGTACCATAGACCATATCCCGATGTGTGCCCTCAATATAGCGCAATACATGCTTTGCTAGCTCTTCCAAAAATAGCTTGAAGTAGGCTTAACCATATCTTGCGAAAGATGGTTAACAGACATAGCATATATCGGGTCATGCTGACCGTATACATAAACGCGACCCCACCAACTGTCGATAGACGCTGGCATCCACTACTCCCAGCTGAAGTAGCATCCTCTTTCCTCCAACCACCAGAAGAGGAGTGTCCAAGCATGCTTGCGCCTTGCATGTTGAGAACCTTCTGCGAGTCTCCACAGGCATACTTGCCATGAGAAACAACAACTAGTCCTCCCATTGCGGCCCCGCCAAATCTCCAATCCTAGGAAATAATGAAGGATGCCCAAGTCCTTCATCTCAAACTCTCATGCAAGATCCCTCCTTGCATGAAAGTATCCACTGCATCATCGCTAATAGAAATCAGATCATCTACATACGGTACGATGATCACCGGCGTCCCCTCCACCACAATGCGGTGCGAGTGTTTGGATGCCGCCTTCACTCTTGGAGAATCCAAGCCCGTGGAGAGTAGCTGTGCGATCTATACGAGTGTACCCAAGCACGAGGTGCTCGCTTCTGGCACGTACAAAGGTGTTCTCTTGAGTCGCGGCACACGATGCGACTCACCGTCTTTGAAGATCTAGAAACCTTCGAGCTGCTCTGTCGTACATGTCTTCCTCAATAACTCCATTGACGAACGCGCAGCCTTCACATCCATCCGATGAATGTGCCACGACCATACTGCGCGCCCGAGAGAGCAAGGATCGTCTCAGCTGTGGAAGAGTACCTTGACGACAGTGCAAAGGTCTCCTCATAGTCAATCTCCCTCGATCGTGAGAAGCCGCCGGGCGACAAATCTCGCCCTTTGTACTTCTCCACACACTCCCATCAGGCTACACTCGCTTCACTTTGTAGATCCATCACGAACCCACCACTGATTTCCCCATCTGGTCTTGGGACAGTCATCCTGCCCGCATGCGTGTTCTGACGATCGAATCATATTCTTTGATCATGGCATCAACCCATGCGGGTCCTCCAGCGCCTTCATACAAAGAGGATGAGCTACACAGTCACAACACATTGACTCACAAGAGCCATGTATCCGGCTTGTTGTGTAGATTAATCCATCTTGCGACGAAGACCGAGTCTCTAGTACAAAAGGTAACTAGCAACAAACGTACCAATTATACTAATCTCTCTCTAAGCATATGCAATTTATAAAAACACTATACTGGCGTGCAAGGCCCACCTTATATCCAACGCTTTGCTTGCTTACTTGATTTTTTTTGAAGTCCTTCCCAGTGCACTTGAAAGAACGTCCTTCGTATATACTGCAATCACAAACAAGGAAAAAGATTAAGCAGAGACTCTGTATAGACATTATCATAAATCATACTTATCATAATGATCAAGGAATTTATGAAATAAAACCACAAATTGACAGCTTTAATGAGAGAAATGAGTATATTTGTATTAACTTTAAAGATAGAAAACCTTTACAACTCGTGTGCTCTTGATGTTGTGCGAGTCCTCCCTGGTCCGAAGCGCAGGAATCTCTTTACTGCGACAAGCATTGCACTCTTTGAACTAAGACAAATGAGGATGAGTGATTTAACTCTCACGAGAAAGTCTTAAAGTTACTTAAGTCTAAATCTCAACAGACATTTAACTTCAAATCTCATAAGCTTGAACTCCCTTTGAGGCTACCCAGAGGCCTCTTTTTATAGTGAAAGAGAGGAGGTTTCTAGTTCCAAATATGAAGGGATAGAATCCTCCTTGAAGGGATAAGCTCCTTACATCAAGGGGTTAGCTCCAATAAGAGAGGGATGCATGAACCACGCTTCTAAAGCGCGTATCCATTCTGAAAATTCCCTTCTAGAATCTTCTAGAATTCACCCGTAATTACACTTTTTAATCTTCATTTTCTCGCCTTTTTTTATGTTTTACGACGAGGTCCGCACCCATTACACAAAAAACGTAGTGTATGGTTCCGCATGCAGAGTCGAGATTTAGGTGCGGGACCGGCAGAGGAATGCATAGAGAAAGTGCGATACCAATTCTAAGTGGGATTTTAGGGATTTTCTTCTCGATTTTTGAAGCTTGATATGAGGAGCCGATATAGTAGACTTGCAAAAGGAGGAAGTATGAGTAATAATGAGCCTGCAGACAATCGGCGTACATCGTCAAGGTGACGAATGTTTCGATTAACTTAAATTGCCCCCTAAAGTGCAAATTAAATAGATGAAGTCGTAGTTCATCATATATGAAGAGTGCAGTACTTTATCATTTTCAAAAGATCATCCCGTGGACACCCCTCGGTTGTACACCGTAAACATTCAATGCAAAATATATACATGTATATGTCATCAACGAGAGTAGGCATTCCCATACTTAGATAAAAAACTAACTATAAATCTAAAGTCGAAATCGTTCCGATACAGAATGATTTTGAATACATCATAGTACAAATATATGTAGACAAGGTATGGACGCAGCCATCCGTTTATCAATAGTTCACCGTATAGATGACAACAAAATTCCTCGCAACTGGATGGTGGAAACTAGATCCGTGGGTCTTGATTTCCGAATCTCGAACCATGATGAGCTTCTATCCATGTGAATGAATGTATCGAAGTCGAACATGGTAGAAACCACTGTGATTACCAAATCAATGATGTGAAGCTGTTAACAAGTGTGAGAGAAACCACCCGTGACTGTCAATGGCTCTCAAACTACTCAAAGAGTACGAGTCCATGAAATGTGAATGAATGAGCTTTGAAGTCGAACATGTCACGGAGTCATTCGATCGAAGGTCATTGATGTAACCTCGTCGTCGAAAGCGAGAAACTCGCCACTGAGGCATGCAGTCTCAAGGCATCGACGATTTCTCGATCAACTTCCCTAGATAATGTCTTGATGTCGATAGAAAGCTTATCCGTCGTAGGCAAGCTTCCACAACACGAAATCATAGATCAAGTTTTATACGAGGCTATGTTGGCAAGTGGGATCGACTCGTGATGACTAATGATGGATGACGGAGATATTTTGCGGATGAATGGTTTTATTTGAACTCTGTTTCTCGTGGACACATAACGACATCTTGCGAGATGGCTTGGTGAAAATTGACCCAAAGCTAATACCCGTCAAAACTCGAAAATTTTCAATGTGGTTTGATTAATCGTTAGGCAAAGGATTTCCCAACCCTGTGTGAATATAAGTGTCGTGTCCAAGAGTGGTCGACCGAGTTTTCGGACAATTTTAGAAATACAACAAACATACTCGTTTTTTCTCTCTTTTCCCCCACCATTTCGGCAAGCACCTCTTTATTTTTGACAAGCTTGAGGAGGACAACATTTGCTAGGTTATAAGCTCACTCCTTCTCGGATGAGTCCAACTTAGTTTAAAATTCGAACCCCAAGAAGGAGTGGTTCGTCTCGTTGAAAATTAAACGAGTCTCGCCGTATTAAGTTTTACACGAGTCCAGAGTATAGGAGAAATCTCGGTGGTTTTTCGACTTTAGGGAGTCGGAAGAAAAACTTAAGAAAACTCCATGGGTGTTCTTTTCGTAAATTTAGTCTCTCGAACGCTCGAAAAAGGATAAAAATAATGCGGGAGAGAACTCTATTGACCATATTTAGTCAACGTATACATTTTCGTAAATAGTCCATTTCGATCGAAAGTAAAAGGGGTAAACTTACATCGGAAAGGAGACGTATCTGTTCACTACTTTAACGAGTCTAATAGTCATAGTACTCGGCAATCTTTTCATATTTAGAGAGTACTGAAAAGGGCTTAAAGAGGACTCCAAAGTTTCGCTTTTTTCGTAAAATTTTGAAAAGAGTCCGAAAAAGTGATAAAAGTATGCTCTTTGTTGAAAAAAATGATCATTTCACATTAAAAATCTTGTTTTTCACGCACAAAAACTCAAAACATTACACATACCCGTTTAAGATAAATAAAAAATGCTTTCAAAAATATCCCTTTTAAAGTGAAAAATAAATAAATTTACAATTCATTCATTCGAAAAAAACTTATAAAAAGGACTTTTTCTATTTCATTTTTACCGTTCGGGTGCCATAACGAGTAGAAAAGTAAAAAGCTTTTGGACAAAAAGTTCGTGAAGATTCGGGAAAATTCAACCGTTGAATTTCAAAATCGTCACGGTCCCCGAGGTAATCCACCACACTCCTTATCTTGTTTTTTCATCCGATTTAAAATTCGTTTTTAGGCTTTAGTTTGATTTTTAGGGCAAAAATAGGTCGAAAAAATGCGCCGCGGGGCTCGCGAGCAAAGTGACACAGAGTCATTGCGACCCCCCGATTTTTTCCCCGAACGGGAAAAATCGAGGAAGCTGCACACCCGGCACACACCTCGCGTGCGGAGCTATGCTCTGTTTACAAAGAGCGGGTGCGGCACCCGCGCGGTTAAAATTCAAGCACGGTTTTTCTCAAATTTCTCGCCAAAATTTTTTCAAATGAAATCATTCTAATATGCCTTATTTTGTGTTGCGAGATTAACAAGACGTTTATTTACGATAGGAACATGGGAGCGATGAGTGACCCTGATGATAGCTGCACATCCATTTTCCCACACAAAAGGGAATTAAAAACATGCTGCTTATACAAATTCAGGGGCCATCTCCGGCATGAGGGCACAAGTGGAACTCTTAACATGTGGTTGGTAGACGGATGGCATGTGGAGGACCGAGTTTCTTCATTGGTGGCCACCGTGCTCGAAACTGAGTCGTGGAGGATATATATTTTTTAACTCGGTTTGTCCAAGAGGGGCGAACATGTATCTTTGTTTGGGACTAGGCCGGGTGGCCGAGGCCATGCGTCGCTAGTCTTCAACTCGAATTTTGCAATGACTCGGGCAGAGTCCTCGGGACAAACGGATTGACATAAAACATATCATCCGTCCGCGAACTAAAAGTTATAGCATTCATCGTTACCAAACTATGTGGGAGCGCCGCGCTTCATGTAGCTACGCGGTTCCCAAATGCGCATTGTCGTGGATCTAGCTTTTCGCGGCACCATCTTCTGGCACTGCGGCGGTCGTGTCTGGAAAATATAAAAGGCCAACTCACCGCAGCAAAAACCGGGGAAACTAAAAAACTTTTGGATATGGTTCCATTGTCATTTCTTTTGCTTTCTTTGGAGAGGATTCCTCGCTTAGCTCCACAGAGTATTTCGCGTTGATGCCGATCGACTTCTCGCAGAACCAGAATGGTTCGCCGGGTCACGACGATGGCTCGTCATGCCATCGAGGGACGCGAGATTGTACGATTCCCCCTGCTTCATATTTTCATTGAGCTGGATCGCCAAGTTTTCATGATAGAAGTATTTTCGTATGCGAGCGGATAGATTTTCGACGGAGACAGAGAGATGTCTCTCCCCGTGAGAGGTAGTGATGTATCTGGGTAAAACATTTTTTTCGAACGTTTTGTCATAAGTTCTGTCAATATTTTTTATCGTCTTAGAAAACTAATAATCAAAAAGTTTTTTAAACACGGATGTGGGTCCACAACGTCCGCCTCATCTCCAACCTTTTAGGAGAGGAGCACAACCAGCTTGCGCCCGCACCAGCTTCGACAGAGAACCGCATGAAATTTTGATCGATTTGGAACATCATCTAGAACACTCGACCTCTAGATATACCGTGAGACAAGCACAGATGACATCCCTCTCAAAGCAAAGAATATGTGATTGGAGTCCCGTGACCTTTCGTGGGAGGTTCCTATGCTGGTGGTGGCCTCGGCCGACTTGTTTCTTATCGAGATCATCATCGATGATGAGATGATCATGTAGACTCATTTTTGTACTTTTGTGTTAGGTCATTTTTTGCCGATCATAAGGTGTTTCTAACCTATGATTGAAGACGATGTATATTTTTTAGATACTACATCTCCTACTATTTTGACGCGCTATCACGCGTACATGAATGAATGTTGTTTTGTTTTGCATCGCTTTTAATTATTGCAAATGTCTATTTATCATACTAGAAAGCGAATTGAATGCCCTAATGTATTTAAATGTCTTGGAATATGCTCGATATTCAATGTAATCAAATTCACGTTCCAAGAGACGAACTCTCAAAAATAACCGTAATAACACCGGGATTTCTAATGGTATAAACCCTCCCGGTAAGCTTAAATACAACAAGTTCGGGAATCCAACCTTACAATCAAACTCCGAATTCCAAATGATATGGACTCGAGATAATAACTCAATCACCTTGCACTATACTCGAAAATGTTATTTGTTGTTTGACCAAGGCTTACCCCATGCATGGATACTAACTCGTCGAGGAGGGTGAATAGATAACCCAAGGCTCTATGAAGAAAATGTTCGCGTGTATTACGACAAGCACCATCAACGAAAACCAATGTAGGTTTGAAGAAGACGTCGACACATCTCCGCACATATCGAAGAGTAAAGCTCGGATAAGCGCTCATAGTGACAAAAACACACTTCTAAACTAGGCACACTTTTTCAATCTCGAAAACACACACCAGCAGATGAGAAATCTAAACTAACAAAAATCTCCACACCTTGTTTAAGCATAATATCGCTTTAGATAAAGCCCCATTTACGGGTTTTATCCAGAAAGGGACACCGTCAAAATATACTAACTCATAAGCCTTTCCCTTTTTGCTAACTTTTCGTTTCACGATATAAGGACCATGCCACATAGGCACGAATTTTCTCTGTACCTCCTAGCTTGTCGTTGGCTTGATCATAAAGTAAAAACTAGGTCTCCTTCCGAAAAATTTCGAGGGGTCACATTTCTATCATACTCGAGCTTTTTATCCTTTTAACATGAGCCTCATTTGCTATTGCGGCACTTCGTCGATTCTCATCTAATTGGGCCAAGTACAAGAAACGTTTTTCCTCTTCGTACGTAGGCAGAAGTAACTCTATGGCTAATTTTAATGACGGTATTTTAGCATTCAATTGGTAGCACGCCTTCTAAACCGTAAACTAGTTGAAAAGGAGTGAAACCCGTTGATGTGTGTGACTCGAGGTTCGATATGCCCAAAGCGCTGAAAATAACATGGAATGCCAATTCGCTCTTGTGAATACCAATGATTCGTTTAATCATAGGTGACTAAAACTTTATTACTAGCTTCAACCGTACCTTATTTGCTTGTGGATAGTACGGAGTGGAATTATCGTGGCGTAGGCCAAGTTGTTCCGTTGAATTCGACGTCATCATGATGTTCCGAAAATGACTTCCATGATCTGTAATAATAGCTTTAGGAACACCAAACCTAGCAATTACGTGATTGAACACGTAATGTTGCGTACGCTTCTTGCGCGGACCGGTGAATATGTAGGCATCGCCTCGGCCCATTTTCAGTAAAATAATCTCACAGAGCGAGAATAATATACAGTACATGCCCCCGGCCGAGTGAGGGTTACATGTGATAAAATCGATACATTTGGAAAATGGACCAACGAGTAAATTATAGGGTGAAGAGGAGCGAGTGGCGCGCGCGCATTTTTCTACTGGTCAAAAATTTTGACGAGTTGTGGCATTTCCGAACCGCATAAAATGCACAATCTTTAAATAATGTTAGCCGTAAATAACACGCACTTTTGCAATATCTTTTGGGCAAGTGGCATACCCGTACATATGACCGCCACATGCTCCGTAATGACAGTCATTGAGTACCTTTTCAGCTTCTTCATGAGCTAAACAACGTCGGAAAACGAAGAATCCGCTCCTCGTCGATAAAGAGTATCACCAATGATATTATATTGTTGGGATTGAAACGTATTTTCATTCGTCGGAGTTCTTGAAATTTCGGGCCGAAAAGATTGGGTTTTGGGAGAGTATACAATAATATCCCCATACCATGGATCTGCTGCATCGATAAGAAACAAAGATTCGTCCCACATATGGATTCTTCAGTCTGCCACTCGTTTCAATATCGGTAGAGGGAAAATCACACATTAGTTCCGCAAAAACCAAAAGACTTCTTTGCCTTGGATTTTTCAAATTCCAAGTCAAATTCTTTGTAGGATAACTATCCATTTAGAATACTTGCCCCCTAGCAATTGTCTGGTCAAAATATACATCATAGGGTTGCAATCGAAGTACTTATGGTTTTACGTAACAATATGTAATGTCGAAAACGTTGGACAACTTTTGGAACATCTGCCACAGACAATTTCTCCACATGTGTGTATTTGATTTTCGGGCCGGATTCAAATTTTGACTAAGATAATAAATCACATGTTCGTTGTGAGATTCATCTTCCCGAACTAGTACCATCCCAATAGTGGAATGAGAAGGCAGAGCGTAGATGGCTGCAGTAATGTAAACTCTGGTTGTAGTTGGGAGGATGCAATAACCGTGCATGGGTCAACGCGTGTTTAAGTGCATCAAACGATCGATCAGCGACTCGTCCCAGAACGGATATGTCCTCGTTTCAACAACTGAGCAAAACCCTTTGGCAAGCTCGGCATAGTTACTCGAATAAATCTACGTAAAAAAGTTCTGCTTTCCCCCGCAAACTACGGAGTTGGCGCAATGTCGAAGGAGGAGAGACGATTTAACAATAGCTTCGACCTTCGAAGGATCAACACGAATGCCTGATTCTTCGATACAACAAATCCCGGTAAACGACCTCGATTCTACGCGAGAAAACACATTTATGCGGATTCAACCTTATCCGATAATGCCGACATCTCATAAAAATTGCTCGTAAAATGAGTGAGATGATCGGCACTACGTGAATGAATGAGCGGAGTAAATCAGCATCAAGATATGGTTGAACAATGTGCTTAATGTCATGAAACAGCACAAGACATGGCCCGTTGAAAAGTTGCTCCAAACGTTCTTAAGTCCAAAAGGTAGTTTACAATAGGCGAAACGTTCCCCACGCGACAAATAAAAAGGCATTTCAAGTTGATCCTACAGGGGAGTATGTTTATTTGATTGTAACGCGAAAAACCATCCATAAAGGAAAAAAGTTCACTTCGAAAGACCCTGATGCGTCGATTATCCTGATCGATAGGGGAGTTGGATAATTGTCTTTCGGGACACGCTCGATTAATATCCCCTATAATCGATACATACTCTTATTGTTCCTTGTTTTTTAGTCACAGGAACAGACAATATTCGATACACCAATCCGTTAAGGGGAATTGGATAAATAAATCCCTGCGAAGTAATTTTTTCCAACTTCGGCTTTTATAGCAGCTACAGCACTTTTCTAGGATGTATTTGTGACGTAATCGTTGACGCAACAAGTTTAGCATACGGGTAAGTCTTAATTTCATGTACTACGATCGAGTGGACTCAATTCTCGGCATTTCTTCGTAAGACCAGTGCAAACACGTCACGAACTCTCGAAATAGGGCTATAAGTCCGACATTTTCTTCGTCTCGAACAACAATGACACCTATATGAATGTTTTCAATTATTCTCAAGCGACTCTTGAAATGTCAATTGGAACCGTTCTAGATATATTTTCTCAAATTTAACTCGTAATCGTGATTTTTCAATGGATTCTAGTGTTCTCGTAGCATATTCAAACGCAGCAAAAATTGAAGCGAAATCATTTTCAAAATGATCTAATTCGAGGGTAAGAATGAAGACCTATGATGGAGATCTTCCCATGGTAAATCATCACCGTGACAAAAACTCACTGAATTTGCTCATCTGCATGAACAATTTCGGTGGAAATGTCGTTAGCGTTCGAACTAGAAATAGAAAGCGATTCCTCTTGGATCCCATTCATTGGATCGATTTCTGTAAGTAATAAGGGAGCTCGGAAAAAGGACCGTACACGTCCAGTACGTAATTTCAAATGGGCTCAAAGGCATCGCGCCATCAAATGAGTCAATATCGGATTCCGAAGGTAGAATCCAAGGGATCATCGCGACATCACCGTAGTCAGACGAGAAATCATACATGAATAGTTGCGGTAGAGAAGACTATACGCTACAGAGAGGAAAGGAAAAAGTTCCTAGCAAACGCAGACCTTTAACCAAACCTACTCAAATATCCTTATAAGATATAGTCGTTTTACTAACATGCTTTGGATTGTTTCCTGCGGGAGAGGCCGGGTCCGTACGAAAAATAAGTTAACTCGATCTATTGTCACGATCTTTTCCTTGATATGGAAATTTTATAAGCTCGAAAGACCGAAGAGACAACAACGAGTCATAGCATAAGACCAACTACGACCCAAGTAGAAGGTTGTACTCTAGAGGGGCATCAACCACTTCCACATCTAGATTAACAATTTCTCCCTTCAACCCCTATGGGGTAATCCCTGCAAAATACCATATAAGGTTGAAAACCTCGACCATCAAAAGCTTTTAGAATCGTCGGAGATTGGTTAAGTGTAGGAGAACCAAGAGAGATTTCCAACACCGAAGTGACATAATACACGTTGTTGAGAAGCTCCCTCATCAATCACGGTCAAGAAACAAATAGGTACGTCCGTTTTTTACTAACACCGGAATACGGAAAGCCATTTGATGAGGAAGACGTGGTGTACTAGTTTCTAACCGAAGAAGATTATAAGGTTAGAATCTCTGAACATCAACAGTTCCTATGGCAGATATATTAACGACTTTACGTCATGGTCGGACACGACCGCAAAGCACTTCAGCGCCGACATTCGTTTGAAGGGAGAAATAGCTAAATCTTCAACAATGTTGTAGATACGAGCGGTACTTCCGCATGTGGATTGAAGAAGGCTGATTTACGAAGAACACCCTTTAGCGAGTGCTCGATTATCAAGTCTCGATTTTGTTTCTCGATCCTGTAGCGGACTCGAAAACAGGAGGAGTTGTATTTGATGCGTTGGCATTGGAAGACCCTCCCTTCTTTTCCATCAACGGGATTCTTAGAATCGTAATCTTGCGATCGCGTCGCGACCCTTATATGAGACATCATCATAATAGGTCTCTTCTAAAGTGGTCGAGGAAGAACCAATCATCTTACTATCTTGAATTGGAAAAGGATCCTTCAAGACAAGAGAAGTTGTTGCGATCCTTTAATGAGTTTCGTAACCTCTTCTCAATATGGGCATTCTTTTTTGTGAAGTGATCTTGTTCACAAATGAAGCAAGGATAACGTAGGTTTACGTTTCTCTATCATTGGATTCTTCTCTATCTATTTTCTCTTCGAATTTTTCTTGTTTTTATTCCCTTTCTCCCTTTCTTTTTACCACACTGGTTTTTGATTTTTCTTACGTAGATGTTTCAACGTACATGACATGATCGACGTTAAACTTCTTGAGAGGATCTCTCCTCTCGGGAATCGAGGTAAAGTTATGATTGGAGAAGAATTCTTTTTGAGGATTTCTTCTTACTTTTGGAACTAATCATGCATTTCAATCATACTGTCGACAGCATGAGACCCCGAAGGAGGAGCGACTATTTGACCTTGTTTGGGTAAATCGGGAATTTTTTTCATGTAAAGTACCGATCGCAGTATAGACAAGGTCTAGGTACTCGAGCCTCGAGCAATTACTTGCTTCTTCGGTAACAACACCGTACACTTAGCTACATCTTCGGTCATCTTGAGCAGTAATGACTTTTACAAACCACTCTTGCCAAGAATTTGATCCGGAATATAAACCTTCACCAAACGTCGTCTACGTCGCCACTCATGAATATGATCGTAAAGTATACGTGGACGTACGATTGTTTTAGTGAAGTTACAATTTCGTGCCATTGTCGTATCTCGATGGTGCAAAGTCGGAAATGAGTTAAGAAAGACGTTGCTAAGCCCGACGAAATTATGAAACGAGCTCTCGTGGCAAACTCAATGTACCATTTGGGTCATGCAAGACCTATGCGAGTGTCACTTTTGCAGGAAAAGACGTGAAAGTAAGCGAATCGAATCATCAATAAGTAGAATTAGATGCACACCAAAGGTGATAAGTCATCACATGATTTGATGATCCTTCTCGACTTACCTTCAAATTTTGCATGTCAACTGGGCAACTTATGAGGCATTGACGGCCGATTCCCGATAATAGAAAATAGGATCATTAGTATAGCGCGTCCGTCAACTTGGTAAGTCCAAAGTTGCGAGTGAACGGTAACCGACGGTTAGGGTCCACGAAAACCTTGAGAAGCCGACGCGCATCCCGAGTGAGGTGTGGATACCCGGGATAACTAGGGAATCGGATTAGCATTGGGTATTGCATAACCTCCCGGACAACCACAGGATGAATCGGACCACGCGAGGTTGTTGATAAGCATAACTGTGGGTATGGCCGATAGCTTGGATTCCGAACATAGCAACCGTATTGCGGGCATTTGTCCTTGAGTACGGTTGATAAGTAAAGCCGAGGTTGACTTGTAACATCGTACTTGTGCACCGCAGTGTCCCGAAGGCACCGAACCGTAGTCTCGAGCCGCAGGGCTCCCGACCGAGGCACAGGAGTACTCGAGGGGACGGGGATTTGCCGGATACAGGGGATAGCCGAACTCGGGGCTAGCGGACACTCCGCATAGGTGCAATGGTGCCGAACGCGTACGTTGCCACGCAGTCTGACGCGCTTGGGGCGGAGTTCCGGGGTGTACTAGGCTCACTGGCCCTGAATGCTGAACTAGGGTGCGGGAGTTTGAATAGTCGCGGTCGTACTGTGCTGTCGTTTGAGGTGAACTGAAAAACCAATGGGCCGACTGTGTTGATAAGGTAACCGCACATTAGGCTGCAAAGAGTCGCTGATATTGGGACGGATCCCACACTATCATTCGCGGGTAGCGTCTCCGTAGAAGGTTGAACGTAAGGACCAAAACCTGGTTGAACGTAGGGTTGGTAATCAAGGTAAAGTTCCGGTTCCTCGAACGGATGGTTGACGTAAGGTCATTGTGCAACCTTGCATTGGGTCATCGCCCTTGGAGGTTGATAACCTTGAGGCACGATCTGAGAAGTTGGGGTTGTTGAGGACTCCCGAGGAGCATATTGAGTTTGGGGTTGACCCTGAGGAATGTCAAATCGTCTCTTGAGGTTGGTAACCTTGAGGTATGTACTCGTCCTTGGGGTTGCCCCCAGAGTCATCGATCTGATCCGCGCTTGTCCTCGGGAAGAGATACCCTTGAGGTTGAGCTCTAGGGTGTACATCGACCACCTTGGGAGTTTTGCCCCCCTAGTGCGGTAATTGACCACCCCGAGGTTGCCCCCCGAGCTGATGAATCGCAGTTCCCTCGAGGTTGACCCCGTAAGGGGAACGATCAGCTTCTGAGCTTGGAGGATTAGGAACGTTACCGTACATCATATAAACTTGCTCTGCGTTCGACGTTTCAATTTTAAGTCCACCAAGACACTAGATGATAACACATTTTCTATAGGTTGAGGAGTTTTCCCCGAGAAAGTGACCGTACAAAGACCGATATCCCGGCGAGTGAGCGAGGACCACCATGTAAAAAAGATTCGAAAGCGCTGTGAAAAACATGGACGACTCTCCAGCCATAATAGATGACGGATAGTAACCTCTCGGGTGTAGGATGAAATGGAACTCGAGGTGGATAAAAAGCGAGACCCGGATTCTCTAAAAATCGCCGCTTAAAGAAAGATACTCGAGGATTAGTTCGAGTAGGGTCATGTAGAAAATAGATTCACGCTCCCTAAGATTTAACGATTGAGGGGAGTTGGGAAGAGATATGTCTTCGCTCTCTGGATTAGTAAGTTCTTCTATAGAAATTAATCCAGAAGGAAGATTTTCGATAATGATATTTTCTAACCCTGGTGAACTCGGGATCGCTAGAAGTTGGTGAGATAAATCACGAAGATGTTTCTAACACAAAAGATATCCGAGTTTCGGGCTCAAAAGATTTCGAGGTTCGTCGGGATAATTCTCCCGATGGGACAATGGTCTATCCGAGGTTTACCATTTTTAATACGTGTATATCTTCTATCGTTCCCAATGAGGAAGGAGATTGATTACCCCACCGCTGGTTCGAGATATGATCTCGTGCTTAACTCCTTTAAGAGGAGCTTCCCCGCAGCATACATGCAACAACTGGAATTCTTCCTACCGCAAGATATATCTACTTATTTGTTTTATCTACCTTGGAGAGTTAATTACTCCCCTACTCCAAGATACTAGCCTTAAGCTATGTTGGTGATGAGAGCCACTAGAAATAAAAGATTACTAGATGAATTTTATTTAAGCGTTACTTTTAGAGAGATCGTCTTAAGTCAAATGGGCGCGGAAATGAAACTTTGAATGATGTGAAGACTCGACTTCCAAAAACACTAAAATGCACCTATGATGATATTCAATTCTTTTTTTCTTTTCAATGAATTTTCTATCTAAAGAAGAGTTAGAGAATGCAACTTTCAAATTTCTTCTTCAAACATGAAAACTAATTACTATTTTGTCTTTTCGTTAAACTATCAAAGCTCACAAGAAAAATCCTTTTTCTTTTCCAAACAAGAAGCTACAAAACAATTCTCTTTCGAAAGAAATCTACAAAAATTAAAATTATTTAAAACTATGAAGACTAATCTAAAAAAACTAATCTAAGTTTGAGTAAAAGCTTTTTAGAGAGTTTTTTTTATGAATGTTTCTCTTAGTTTTTCGAAAGTCAAACTATAGAATCTATCAAACGAGATCAAAAAAACACTCAAAATATGTTTTTTCAAAACACTCAAAGAATAAATGAAATTCAAAACTTTTAAAACACAGTTCTTTTCGAAGATTTACTCAAAGAAATCAAAAAGGCTTAATTTCTCAAACTAGGATGTTTTCACGTATGAGGCTTGATTCAAGAGACAAAAAGAGATCTTATGTGATCGCGAGATACTACGCATTGTCAAAAATTTGAATCACTACAAAGACCAAACAGGGAAAAAATAATCCAATCCGCAAAAACTTCTAGAAAATCATTCAAAACACTAACACTCGTTGGAGTTCATAAACAATGAATTCTTGATAGACACAATAACCGATCTGATCGTTGAAACCAAAGATCTAAAAATTAAACTCGAAAAAAGAAAACCTAGAGATTTTTTCAAAATTTTTACAGTGCGTCCTGCAAGTAAACGAAAGCTACTAAAGTGCGGTCCCAGCCTCTGTATTCTATAAATAACGTACAACAGCTCCTGCACCGTAGTGGGTTATGCGTAGATGCGGTCCTAGCATAAAATGATAGAAAAATTCAAAAATACTTCTAATTTTCAAAAAAACGAGAAAAAATTTAAAACACCCGTGACAGGATGTGAATCAATCAAAAACCAGAAAAAGAAATCTTTTCTCAAGTCAAAAATCAAAGAGAACCAAGAACAAACAAGTTCTTCCCCCAAAGGAGTCGCCATTTTGTTGTGTAGATTAATCCGTCTTTGCGGACAAGACCGATTCTCTCTAGTACAAAAGGTAACTAGCAACAAATGTACCAATTATACTATCTCTCTCTAAGCATATGCAATTTATGAAAAACAACATACGGGTGCAAGGCCTGCACGCCTTATCCAGCGCTTGCTTGCTTACTCGATTTTGTTGAAGTCCTTCCCGTGCGACTCTGAAAGAACGTCCTTCGTATATCTGCAATCACAAACAAGGAAAAAGATTAAGCAAAGTTTGTAGCAGACATTATCATAAATCATACTTATCATAATGATCGAGGAATTTATGAAATAAACCACAAATTGACGAGTTTAATGAGTATAGTGAGTATATTTGTATTAACTTTAGAAGATAGAAAACTCTTTACAACTCGTGCCTTGATGTTGCGCGGAGTCCTCCCGGGAGTCCGAAGCGAGGGATATCTCCCTTTACTACGACAAGCTATTGCACTCTTTGAACTAAGACAAATGAGGATTGAGTGATTTAACCTCACGAAAAGTCTTAAGTTACTTAAGTCTAAATCTCGTAGCATTTAACTTCAAATCTCATAAGCTTGAACTCTCCCTTTGAGGCTACCCAAGGCCTCTTTTTACAGTGAAAGGGAGGAGGTTTGTAGTCCAAATATGAAGGGACAGAATCCTCCTTCAAAGGGATAAGCTCCTTACATCAAGGGGTAGCTCCATTAAGAGAGGGATGCATGAACCCACCTTCCAAAGCGTATCCATTCCGAAAATTCCCTTCTAGAATCTTCTAGAATTCACCTCGAATTCACTTTTTAATCTTTCATTTTTCTCGCCTTTTTATGTTTTTGAGCGTGAGGTCCGCACCCATTACACAAAGAACGTGCGGTAGCGTGTTCCGTACGACGCTGAGATTTAGGTGCGGGACCGCGCAGGAATGCACAGAGAAGAGTGCGTATACTCGAATTCTAAGGGGATTTTAGGGATTTTCTTCGATTTTTGAAGCTTGATACTAGGAGATGATATATTAGACTTGGTGCAAAAGGAGCGGGAAGCATGAGTAATAATGAGCTCATACGGCCCGCAGAATGTCGAAGATGACGGTTTTCGGTGTAACACCGATATACGACTGGTGGGTACCGATCCGGCATCGCTGTCTGCGCCGTGCTATAGGTGGTCCCTACAACCTTCTCTCCCTCGCATCCCGCACGAGCCGCTCGTTCGCTTCTCGTAGTGCGCATGCGCCCTCCGATGCTGGTGCTGCATGGGTGGTTTCTTCCACCTCTCGAACTTCCTCTTGTGGTCTGATCCACATCTTAAAGCTCCTCCTTAGAACTAACAAATCCTCATGCCCATGCAAGTGTGACTCCCTTCTCAAGCGAACATCGCATGGCTTTCTCCTCCCTAAAATTTTATATCCTCGCAGGTACAACGGCTTTGCGACCTGTCCGAAAAATACACCCGGTAGTTGTGAGGTGTATCGATGTACCCACACAAAATATTCCAACCTCTCGCGGTCGGATCTAGCTTCCTTCTCGCATCCTTCGTCACATGCATGTGGACGGGAGAACCAAAAATCCGCAAATGGGAAATATCCGTGTACTCATGCCAAGAACCTTGTGAGGACAACGGTTCTGCACATACACTATTGTATTGCATGCCCCCGAGCCCCACAGAGTATGAAGGGATTGTAGGCCACGATCATGCAACATCGCCCATGCAACACCCCACGATCATTCTCGTTCTTCCACTCGCCCACCCCGTTCGACATGGGTTAGTGGGGTGCGTATGAGCTCTCTCTCTCGAATCCCTTACGCGCTGCAGAACTCCTCGAATTCAGCCGAGATGAATTCACTCACTCGTTATCATCCTTAGAGCAATCACCTTCTTCCCGACTCCTTCTCGACCGGTGCTTTAAACTCACGAGCAACTTCGCGACTGTATCACTCTTCTTCTGCATGAAGAAGATCCAGCACTTTCGAGAGAAATCATCAACAAAGATCACATAATACTTGTGCTTTGTCGTCGACTTGCAATCGAGCAAAGGACCACACACGTCACTGCAGGACTCTCTCAAGGATCGTCGTGGCGCGACTATCCTTCTCGTGAAAGGTGGCTTTCACATACTTCTCCCAAAGCACACCCCCTCGCACCGTACCGACTCGCGCAAGAGTGCCCTTGGGAAGCCCGATGAGAAACTCGTTCAGCAGGGATCTTCAAAGCTTCATGGTGAAGGTGGCCCAATCTCCTATACCACAGCGTCTCGCCCTCATCATCCCGACTCACCACTTCTCCCGCCTTGCATGCTATTACTACGCAGCTATCTACCTCAGCAATCGATAAGGGTTCTCGGTTTGAACCCCCTATCTTTCGGGTCTCTCCCGATAGTCTTATTGCGCGAGAATGCTTTTCCTTCGGCCCGAAGACCACATCATACCCCTTATCTTCCAACATCGCCACGAGTAGATCGAAGTTCTTCTTCAATCCCGCACATGCATGACATCCTTCTAATACAAAGGGCTTACCGTACTCCCTCCGTAAAGCGATATGGTACCGATACTGTACTACACCGTATCTACCATCATCGCCCATCTCGACGTGCACACCCGGATCTTTGTCCTCCGTATCCGAGAACAAATCCCGATCTCCACGTCACATGAAATGACGGCAGTCAGCTGTCCAAGAACCATACCGATCCCACTCACACTTGAAACCAAGCATGCGATCAAGTGAAAATTCAAGTTTCCGAATCGTGAAGCCAAAGCTTCCTCCCATCCACTTGACATCTTCCCGCTTGCTTGTTCTTCTTCTTCTTTGGACAATTTGTAGCATAATGTCCGTGATCATGGCGAGAGAAAACACTTCACTTTTGCCACATCCTCGCTTCTTGCCCTTTGCAACTTAATGAGAAGTTTTCTTACTCCTTCCCCTTCTTTGCTTTGGCCACCCAAAGCACAATTTTCTTCATCGGCTCCCTCTGCTGATGCGATGAAGATCACATCACTGAGTAGTCCTCCTTATCTCCTCCCTACATGAGATCCGCCCAAAGGCACTCCCATCCCGGCAGCTTCTCCCGACCATTGACACTATCTTGATATATGAGTCCCAAGCCTTCGACACCAAGGAGAGCCGTGTCGACCATGTCCTCAAGTCTTCGACGATCACCCCCACACTTCCCTGCACTCATCTCTCGCATTGAGTGAACTTTGTGAGGTATTTGGCGATCATCGTCGCTCTGCTCCATCTTGATGTTCCCTGAGCTTATCTTTGAGCGCCAACTTCCTTTGGTCACTCTTACTCCGGAATAGATCCGTCGAAAGCTTTCCACATTAGAAATGGAGAAGCTTTTCCATGCGGGTCGGATACAATATGATCTCGCACGCGCTCTCAACAGGATCCTTTCGACATTTCGCCATCTTCTTTTGCCATACTTGACTCTCAGCAGGATCGCGCTTTTTGGACATCCGTATCTACGAACCTCCTCGAGACCATTACCTCTCTTCTAATACTCGCTTCCATGCGATCCTTCCATGCAACATAATTCGAACGCGCTCAAGAGCATATTCGAGTCGCAAACCGTTGAAAGACATTTTCAACACCGGGCACCAAGAAAAACAAAACTATCGCTGCAAAATTCGAATTCCACCTCAAAGCTCAACCGCTCTAGATCCGTGAGAAAAAATTATTTCTAGCACGGAGATCGACATTTCAAGCGTTCGATTGGATATGTATATCACCTTTCAAAGAAAGGATGGATCCGCAGGCTACCCTGGCCCGCATGCGTACTGTGCCTACCGAAATAAGTTTGTAATCACTATGATGATCAATCTACTGCTTCAATAGCTCGCGATACCATGTAGAAATTTGTTGAATAATGATTAATTATCCACGAGAGCTATCCTCGATCACATATCAATTCGAATTCATATGCAACACATAATCTCTTCCACTCGTATCATCAAACATGCGGAAATAAAAAAAAGCGATAGCATATCAATTCATCATACACATTACACCACGTATGTATGGGGAAAGCTTATAGCTGTAAAACCCCGCAGCTATTGTGTATATTATAATGGAGGAAATCATGTAACCAAAATCGAGTACAATACTCCTCACAAGTACTCAAGTACTTTCTCTACGGTCCAGCTGACATCAAATCAAGCTTGGTTTTGAACAGCAGTTCTTGGTTCAAAACTCTCCACTAATTTCCTTGCCTCTATTGCGCAATCATGGCCTTGCCTATATAGAGATCCAAGGTTTGAATCTCCTTGGCTTGACAAAGCCGCAATCATCATGGGAATTTCCGCTAAGTGTGGTGCAAATCTCATGCACAAATCGATGTCGCCACCGATAGCTAACTCCACCCTTTCATCTACCTCTTTCTTTCATCGGTCTCCACCGAACTCGTTCATGCACCGTAGTGAATCGATGTGTTCTTGAGTTGAATAATGAGTTACTAATTAATGAATTGAATAATATTTAATTCACTCCACTTACAACTAGTTGATTAGCTAGTTAAACTAATCTCAACCGCCTAACGTAAATTAAACCGAGACACAACTCCACTAGTCTGTCTCATTAACTCCACCGACTTCACGCCACTTTGAAGTCCTAACCGAAAGTCAACCATGCATGTGCTCACCAAACCCTATAGAATAACGTAATTCCTTTTTCAAATGCATGAGCCACTTCCAAGGCTCGAATCGCAGAGGTGCTCCGAAGAGAGTATCGTATTTAGAGTCCAAATATTATTAAGGGTAAATAATATTTGACTTCCCTATTTTGAGAGAGAGGCAGATCTAAAAATAGACTTCAGACCCTATAGGTCCAAAAATAGAGTCCCATCTATTTTTACCAACACTGACCAATACTCCAAGAATAACATATCCGCAATCCCCTGGACCATGCTCCATATGTCTAAAAAATAGACATAGTCTAAAAGTAGATTTTGTGCCGTAATTTGCTGCGGGCTCCACTTAGTGAAGGCGTCTATCATTTCACTAAAGCTCCATCATCTTCGCGCTGCATTTTCAACGAGTCTAATCCTTTCGTTTCTTCAATATACCTCTAATTCGTCGTGCTTTCCGTCTTGGTTGAGATGATCCTTCACCTCTCTCCTTGGCACACCTTCTTATCATCTTCTCCTTTTTAAGGCTCGTTTCCCTAATTTCGGTCAATTTCTCGGAAATTATCTCTTCACCTGTCCTCTTGTATAGACTTACCGCTTTTAGTTTCAATGACCTTCAGAAATTTTCCTTCTCCTCGCTTCTTCTTGTAGGCTTGCCTTCAAATGAAGTAGTTCCTTGGGTTATTCAAAGTGATTCCTTACTTAGAAACTTATCCCAATTGTCTCCCACTTTTCTCAAATGATGTTCAATTAGGATTTTAACTAGGTTGTGATGGTACAAAGTAGGTTTCCGTGAATTGAACCCTCTTTTAGTACATTAGAGGCCATTCTCTTCGATACTATGAAGTAGGAAAAACGGTAAATTAATTTCTTCATCTAAGAAAATGCATCATTAATCGAATATGATAAACATAGAGGGTACCAAACCTTTCCCTCACAAGTTATAAATTTTTGCAAAATGAGCAACATATTCCGCCATTTATTCTTCGATCTTTGAGCTAGGAATGCCCTTCTTAAAAATGGAAACATCCATACCTGTTGTTTTAAGCATTTGCCTCCATGCCTCATTATGAAATTCCCTATTTTTGAACCAACGTTCTCTCTTGCCTCGGGTAATTCGTGTGCTTCGCAATGAAAGCCTTCCGTAATAGTGAATTTAATATCTTCCTATTTCGACCTGCTTGCTCCATCGAAGAAGGACCATGCAAATGTTTTTATTTACCTCCTTATGAAAACCATTAAATTTTCCCAAGAATTGTAACCACCCGACTGCTCGTAGCATTTCTCTCTCGATTTGTGGATAACCCTCCAAGTACTTGGTTCCAATCAGTTCGCATCTTACTATGAGACCCATAGCTTCTCTTTTTAATATTCAATTTCCCATCGCTCTTCTCTATCCACTATGGAAAATGGCTTTCAAAGAGTTGTTTTTTTCTTTCCCTCAAAGGTGTTGTTCTCTGCTTTTATGTGCGGTAGGAATTAGGTCTGTGGAAGGATGATATGAAGAGATTATAGAACGAGTGAAATGTGGTGAGGGTGATTTACACGAGTTAATGAATTTGAGAACCATCTTGGAAGAAAAGACGCGTGGAAAACATTTCGATGAGCAATTCAAAATCATCATCGAATACTTCTAGTCGGTGACGTGATCGATTAGGTCACTCAAGACTTAAAGCCGATTAAGTTTTTAAATGATGATTTGAAATGGTGGAGTGGAAGGGATTTTATGTCCGAAAGTTTTTATGATAGGTTTAATAGGCATGATCAACACGAATAATTAAAACAACTTTTTTTTGAATCATGAGCATGACCCAACTATACTATAACTTTCATACTTTGTCATCATAATAATTTTACAACTTTACCTTTGCACTTTCCTTTAATTTTTGTGGTTTTGATATGCTTTGTCCTCCTTTGGAAATCATTGACAGTTCTTCGACCTTCATAATTCCTTTGATTTTTTTCTTGTTGAAATAGGTGTGCAGGGGTCGATTCTGCTCGAACAAGTGTTACCGTGGATAATTGCCCTTCGTGATGTTTGGGCACGCAAAATGTCTATCGGCTGTGCACGTGTGACTAGTCGTTAGTGTACTTGTAGGAACTTTGAAACATGTGGAGTGGAGTGTTGTATGAAATGGATCGTGAAATATAGTGAAATGGATCAGGGGAGTGAGGTGAAATGTAATGGAATGAAATGAATCACAATTTTGAAGTGGAATGAAACATAAAAAGTGGTGTCAATTTTCATGATGATTTTTTAACACTCAATACTACGAGAAAGAGATCAAATTTAGAAATTCGAGATGAAAATGAAATGGACCATGGAATGGAATGAATGAAGTATGGATGAATGGAATGAATGAAATATGAATGAATGTGGAGTGAATGAAATATGAATGAAATGAGACATGGTGGAGTGAAACTTATGATTTTGTAATGACCGCTTGCGAGAAAAACAAATTCTGAAAAGTTAAAGTGCTCGGAAAGGATTCCGATTTTCACTTTATCTTTTCTCGTATAAACATGCTAATCGTTGATTAGTTTTCATGTTTATACTTTATTTTTTATTTTATTTTTTTTATTTTTATTTTTATTTTTATTTTTATTCTTCTAATTCAAAAATTCAACTAAGTTGATGAAGAAGAAAAATTCTTCTTCATTAACTTCACACATCATCAAGTTTTCACGGAATCTCTCGACAAATTCTTCTCTTGAAAATGGCTTATGATATGGCCTTTTCAATCTATGACTATTTACAAGAAAAGTGACCTTTTTCTTCATCTATTGTCCCGATTTTGATTGCTCGCATTGTCAAAAATTCTTATAATTTCATATGGCCCAAGCCAATGTGTTTGGAATTTACCTTGAAAATCCTTGAACTTTGAATCAAACAAGAAGCCTGCAAATCACCTTTCTTTGAACTTCTTTTTCCTTGAGGTACTTATCATGCCATCTAGTCCTTTCGTCGTTGGACTATACTTGTTTTATGAACTCGCATCTTGTCCGATCTCATCCAATTCATTAATCTGCTCCAATGCTTTGTGCTTTTGTGCCTCTCGTTAGATCAAGTCCTAAATCGAAAATCGCCATTTTAAAAGTGTGAATCCGAAACTCTATGGGAAACAAAACTTGTTTTCCATAAACAATTTCATAGGGAGTATGACCGTTGTGCTTCTCCATGTATTTCTATAGGCCCACAAAGCTTCGAAGAAGCATGTCTACCCCAATCTCTTCTATATGTAAATGAATGAGTCTTTGTTAGGATCCCTTCAATGACTTTATTGGTAGATTCCACTTGACCATTTTCTTGTGATGATAAGGAGTAGATTTTCCGTCTCGATTTTGTACATCTCTCCATCATTTTTTCCACGAGCTTTAATCGTAAATTGAGCTCCTTGATCTGTAACAATTCCCTTGGGACACCAAAATCGAGTAAAAATATCCTCAAAAGAAAATTAACCACGAGTATGCTTCGTAGCAAGTAAAGTAATGGCTTGGCTTCTACCCATTTGGTAACATAATCGGTGCAAACTAATATATATTTCTTTTGGCTTTCGATGAAGGACTAATAGGTCCTACAAAATCTAAAGCCCATTTTTCAAAAGGTTCAATATGTACCGAGGCTGCAATGGCATCTCACCCTGAAGGAGAAGGTTTCCCTACTCTTTGGAAAGCGCATCACACCTTTTGACATACTTTTTTAGCATCTTTAAAAGGGATGGCCAATAGTATCCTAAATGAAGGATCTTATAAGGTCAGTTTCTTTTATCAAACAAAGTGTCCACCACAAGGTTCATCATGACATGCCTTGAGGATCTCGGGCATCTCTATCTTCCCCGAACACATCTCCTAATGATAAAATCTAGACCTATTTTGTATAACTCATTGCAGACCCATGAATATTTTTCATTGTCATAAATGATCTTTCTTTTGTCTCTTGCATTCATTATTGAAGGATATTTCCACACGAAACTACATAATTAGCAATGTCGAGAAAACCAAGGAGTCCGAGTAGAAATTGCAAAAAGATATTCATCGTGGGAATTGATCTTCAAATGGGAGTGTTATCTTTTAACTGTTTTGGAGTCTAGATAGGAAATCGGCCCATCGTGTTTTATTTTCCGTGCACAATCTAGAATGGTAATGTTGAATTCTTGTAAAAGCAATAACCATCTTATGACTCCGCCATTAGCAATTGATTTGTTCATTAGATATCTAATTGTAGAGTGTTCTGTGTGAACAAAAGTTTCACAGCCCTGTTATATAGTGTATCGAATTTGTTTATGGCATGAACAATGCCCAAAAACTATTTTTCGGGATTCACAATGATAATTTAACTCCTCAAGGAGTCAAATTTTTATCGAGTATAGTAGATGGCATAAGGAATCAGGTGTCTGTCCCAATACCTGCCCTAGAGTTGTATCTCGAGGCATCCGTTGAAATATGAAAAGGTAATCTCCAGTTAGGTCCCCTTAAAATAGGTGCTTCAGAGAATTTTTGTTTTCAAGGTCTCAAAGGCTACACTGGTAATCGTGATTCCACTTGAATTCACAATCCTTGGTAAGTAATTTGCAAAAGTGGAGATGCTATCTTGGTGAATTTTTCTATAAACCTTCGATAATATCCTCGTAAATCCAAGAAAAAAACTCCTAACATCTTTTGACAACTTGGAATAAATAAGTTAGAGATGACTCTCAATCTCTTTGACTCATCAACTCTAATCCCATCCTGTGAAATGTGATGTCCCAAAACAATTCCTTCAATAAACATCATAAAACTTACTTCTCATGACTAAGTGAAAGATTTGCTTCTTTACATATTTTTTAAAAAAATTTCCAAGTTTGTTAAGGCTTCTTCAAATGTGTTTCCATAAACTCCGTGAAATCATCCATATATACCTCTACACAATCATGTATTAGATACTGAAAAAATTTCTGAGTAAATCCTGCCTCTTTGAAATGTTGCGAGGTGCATTGCATAATCCAAATGGAAATACTCAGTGAAAGCATAGGCACCCCAAGGACAGGGTAAATGTGGTTTTGTCTTGATCTTCAAGAAGTGCTACTTGGATTTGATTATAACCACTAAACCCATCTAAAAAATGAGAAGTACTTTTTGCCGCCTAATGTATCTAATACTTGATCTATGAAAGGTAGGGGAAAATGATCTTTAAGAGTAGCTTTGTTTAATTCTTGGTAGTCAATACATACCCTCCATTTACCATTTTTCTTTGGCACAATTACCAAAGGAGAAACCCAACGACTATCCGAAAATGGGATAGATAAAGTTAACATTTAACAATTTACGCAACTCTTCTTTAACAATTTCCCCTAAGATTTGGATTCATCGCGTCTTTGAGGTTGTTCCGATTGGTTTTACAATTTTCCTCTATATAGATGTGATGAGTGCAAGTCTTGGGGCTTATCCCTTTCATATCGGCAGTACTCCCATGCATATACGAGTAAGAATGTCTCTCGTAAGATCTTGCATCTAGCTCTTCTTGTTAAGATTTCTCTAGGTTCTTATTCATGTTTAAAGGTTTTGCTCTAGAAATATATCAATTGTAGAGCTGCCAAATTTATCCATGGAATAGAGAGACATCTATCTTGATGATAAAAATCAATGTTGGATTCTTTCTTGAAATTGTTCATGTTTGTATTCGAAGAGGATTCGAAAAGTTTTCTAAGGTATTCGGGGAGTCCGGCTATCTTCACTAATAGCAAATTGCGAAGAGAGGTTGTAAGTCCTCTTCATCCCTCTATCCATTAAGTATCATCTAATTCTCAGTAATTGTTCTTTGGCTGGAGGATACAAGGTAAATTTCTTGGTTGAACCACCATCGCAGATGTACATATCACGTATCTCACAACTAATGAAATCATCACTGCCATAGCTAACCAAGGTCTTCCTAATATAATAGGATGTCCTCTCTAGATTGTTCTTAGGAGTTAGGATCATAAACATCCACGGGATACTCCCAAGAATCCAGGGGACACCGGAATGCTCTTCTATTACCCCATCAGAGCCTGATCACGTCAGTCCGTCCGCTGCTGAATTGTAATAACGTGGGTATAAAGAAGATTAGGGAAGTTTTTGAAGTTTATCCATATTGATTTTTTCTGACTCATGATATTGATTGCTGCTCCCTAAATCAATATAGTGTGTTTCTGGATCTCAATTCCATTGATGTGTATGTCAACTAGATTTCCTGGGTCTAGATACTTTGGAATGCGTACAATCTTTTCCCATCATGATATACGCTATGCTATTTTTCTCGCCAGTTGAATTTTCTTTGTCTCTCTTATTCTTTTTTCCTTTGCGTTTTCTTCATACTCTCAACTCCTTGTATTGCCTTTGCTAAGATTGGAATTTCCTTGATAGCTTGCAATAATGGGATCTTAATACAAACATTTCTCAGCTCATCCCGAGAAATCATAATTAGGCACCATAATTTGTTTTTCTACACCCCTATCAATTTGTAATTCTTTCCGGAAAGGGAGGTGTAGAAGTGTATGTTGATGGTCGCTCTAATATAGGAGTTGAAATTATTGGCTTTCTTTTTTGTTTTGATTTTTCTTAAATGTTTGGGTCTTGGAAAGTTGTGTTCTCTTCAAGAATTTTATTTTACACCGTAGAGAATCTTCCTCGATTGTCTTGCTCTTGTATGATTACGGCACGCATTTCCTCTTTTTCAAGTATTCTTCCGTGACCTCAAGTTGAACATCACTAAGGCTTCAAAGGAGTGATCAAATAAGTTGGAAATTGTTGGCCTTCTATCATGTATGTATTCCTTGAGGATTTTTATTGTTGGGGTTTTGGTATAGGTTGGGCTGTGCAATCTGATTTGTTTTCTCGAGTAAATGGTATGGAAGTGGTTGATTGTGATGTTGTGGATTTTGAGGATTTTTGTTGAAAATTTTGTTGAGGAAAATGTGGATATGGTGGATAGGATGGTGGATATTGGTAATACTGAGAGTATCTTCCTTATAGGGATTTTGTGCTCCTTGCGCCCAAGTTTCAGTGATTTATTTTGGAAATTGGGGCCAAGGTTGTCGCCAAGAATTCCAATTTAGTGGGGTTTGATTATAGAACCCGATCATGAAATCCTTGTGTTTGAGGTCCTTGCCAAGGTCTCACGGAGACAAAATTGAGAGAATATATGAAACTTGTAGGAGTTTCTTCTTGAAAGACAACTTTAAGACCGTGAAGTGAAGGGAAACTCTTGGTATCATGTTTTTCTCGAACAAATTACACAAGTCTCTCCACAACTTTTGCATCCAAAGGGCACTCTCAAGGCATGATTATTTCCCCGCATTTGGGACAAAATATTGCTAAGGCATCCCATTGCAGTTTTCTACTTGTTTTGTAACTTAAGGGTGTCTATTTTTTTCACTAAGACTCCCCAATATATCGTAGATCTTGAATTCATCAAGCATATGTCCTATTTCTCGCTTTTCTACGCATCGTCCCGTGAAGCGACGACTTACTTGCCCTTGCGAAGACAGGGGTCTCTTGGTCCTTTTACGCTAGTATTTCCCTCTTGAAAAGGTTGATACATAATTCAGCTATTTCGGGTAATGTAGCTGAGATATATCCCCTTTTCCCCCATCATTTTAAGGATATCTAACCATTCATCCCTAATTGTCTTCAACAAGAGAGCTTTCTAGGTATCTTGGTCCAAGTTTTCCATTTTTTCCCTCTTGATGTTATAGTTAAACCTCTCCAACAAATCTTCCAAATTTTCATCCTCTTTTTTGTAACATTTTAAACACTTCCTCCTTATCGTTGCTGGCATACAGTAATCCAACACTTCTCTAGAAATGCTTTCTGTTTCATATCTTCCCATGTCCCTAATAGAAGCTGTTGTTGATCAAACTCATAAACCATTTTAATGTTGCTCCTTTCAATGTTGAAGGGAGCAGGCTTAAGTTTTTGGGCATCTTCGTAAGTAGTCACAGGTCTCTACAATAGGACTTAAAATTCAAATAGGAAGGTTTCAAGATCTTTTAGTTTTAAGTCCATAAAAGTTTTGGAAGGACAAGAGGTTGAAATGTTTTTCATGAGTTGCATTGGTTTCTTCATTCACTATAGGAAACCCAAAAGAGCTTCCCATTTCCCTTCTACCTCTTCCTCTGCCTCCTTCTCCTTTTGCACCTCTACCTCCTTCTCCTCTACCTCTACCTCTACCTCCAAATAGTGTGTGTTCTGCCATTAAAAACTCCTCCTCCCCCCTTCTTCTGCCATAGTTGATTCTTACGCGTGGAAGTTGAAAAAGTTTAAGTCCCTAGTAGGGGTTCTTGAACTCTTCTTCTAAGACAGGGTTCGATGGGTAAAGTGGAAGGTCTTTCTAATGGAATATTTGATCTTAAGTCTTCTCCGGAAGTCTGGGATCGAGTAAAGGATGGAATGTGGGTTTGAGGCTCAAGGTGTCTTTCGACTCTTGGTCTTGGTGAAACAAGTGGTGTTTCCAGGAATCAAGCTCGCTTCTTATGAATCTACCCCTTGAGTCTCTTTCTCTATGCATATCACTTTTTTTTCTGGAGGTAAGAAACAAGGAGAGCTACCTAGTTACACTTCTCGGCAACGGGGCTAAAATGTATGCTCAACTTAGTGTTCCTAAATGTGGAGGTCATAAATTGTCGACCGGGGTTAGTAAATCACATGAAGTGAAATGCACTATATGTGCCTAGGTATTTGTTTCTCACTACGTTGTGTTTAGTGTTTTTTTTCAATGTTTTTGGTTTTTTGTTTTTTATTCTAAGAGGGAAAAGAACTAAGTTTTGGCAAAGAGAAGTTGTTGGTCACACTAAAACGAGAAAAAACCTATTCTAAATTATGTATGGCTCTTGAGAATGTAAAATGCAATACTTTAACAAGAAAAATAACTTGTGAAGCGAGAATCTTTCTAATAACTCACAACATGAACTCAATAACTCATAACATGAACTCAATCCCATTCATTCATTAGAAATATGTTGTAATAGCTTTCTGAGAAAAGGATAAGTTAGTGCCATGAGGTTCTTCTAAGTAAACAACCACCTACAAGATCACGAGAAAAAATCTTATCCATGGCTAGAAATTTGTTGGAACATATTTGGAAAAGATAGTCTCGCTACACAGTGAGGAATTCTACTCTAAATTAACCCATGACACCTAAATTAATCCATTCCGTAACTTAAATTGTCACTAATAAGCCTTATTCTGAAATTAGAATTCTTTTGGAATAGTTTTGGGAAAAGGCTATTTGCACAATTATAAGAGATTGTAGAACAGATCAAGGCCTTGAAAGCGATATCACTACTTCTCCCCGTCCATATGATGATGTATTAGAAGAGATTAATAACAAGAGTAGTTTGTAAATAATGAAGCGCCTTGAAGTCTAATTCAACTAGCTAATCAAACTTGAAACATAGTGACTATAACTCGAACTAGAATGCAATTAAACTAACTTGAAACAAAGTGAACGAAAGAAATCTGAACTAGGGTGCTATTAACCTCCCTGAGTATTACAACTAGACTAAAAATGCAAACTCAATCACCCGAAATTTTTCAGCTTCCGTCTCATTCGGGGTTAGTGGTATTTTGGAATAATTAATAGAATAGGAATGGATGTAAGATGTGATGTAAATGATCATAAAAACATAAAGTTCAACAAAACTCGAAAAGTAAAGCTTTCCGAAACACCACGACGCTAGTGTCTCATCCGTGTTGTTAGTGATATTTTGGAAGAGATTAATAAGAACAACACTAGTCTGTAAATAAATCGATGTAATTGAGCACAAAAACACAGTCCAAAGAAATGAAACTAAATCCTTAAATACTACAATTATATATTATTCAATATTAGTGATATTTTGGAATAATTCGTAAGAACAAGACTAAACCTGTAGCATCCAATGCAAGTGAATATAAAAACACAAAGTTCGGAAAAATTAAGCTAAACTAGAATGCAACAGAGCTAAAGTTACTTATCTAAGCAATGTGCACAAAGCTTCTCGGGTAGTAGGGGCCCTCTACCACCGGATCAGCAGACACAAATATCCTCAAGATTGCCTCGTATCTTGCTAATAAAGCGTGCTTCTTTTCATTAAAGGAAAATTATTTCAAAAACAGATATCACGGTTTTCTAAGATCTAGCAACAAAACACAAATCTAGCTAGTTGTTTCTCGGTTCTCTGAGTCATTCTTATAATAAAATTACATAACTGCCCTTGAGATAAAATAGGAATAAATTTTCTTACAGAAATGAAAAAATTCTTGGATGATACAATTCACAAAACCTCCTTTTCTATATATAGGAGTCCATGGGGCCACATATGTAATCCCTGAGTGTGCCATAATGTAATCCCTAGCCGAGCCTAACAATAATAATTTATGGGCACAATAATAACAAAATGGGGGTTACAAGGGTACAATAATAACAATAAGAAGCTTATACTAACAATAATAAGGGGCTATACTAGTGATATAGGGACCTAACATGCCCCTCTCCTTCAAAAAAAGCGTGTTGTCCTCAACACTTGAGTAGCTCTAGGTGCTTCTCAGTATAAAATTCTCATCCCTCCCATGTAGAATCTTCAGTGGGTAAGTTCTTCCACTTGATGAGATACTCTACCGAAATTCGATCGATTCCGTAGTTGCTTTCGCAGTTCTTTTTTCCATGACCGCGTCGCAGTTCCAATATGATTTTCCCTTCCCCATCAAGTTCGGCACATCTTGTTTGAGCTGAAGATTTTCACCTATAACCTTCTTTAAGCATGAAACATGGAAAAGCTCGGATGCACTCGCGAAGAAAGTGCTGAGTGAAGCTCCAATTTGTATGCCATAGTACCAATCTTTTGCAACACCTTGCTTAAGGACCATAGTACTTTGGGCGATAATTTATTATCCTTCTTAGCTTGCTTGAGGGACATTTGTTTGTATGGTTGTAGCAGTAAAAATACCCAATCTCCCTACATCAAAACTTCCCCTCTGCTACGATGTTGATCCGCATCGTTGTTTCATTCGATTTTGTGCCACAATTCAGGGTTATCCTTTAAGAGTTGGAGAACTTCTTGCTTCGATGCTCGATGTGATCTTCCCACTCTGCTTTAACCTTCGAATTTTCCCTTAAAGATGATGTGATGAATGGTGGATGATATCCATAAAGTGCCATAAATGGGGTCATTTTTTTTGTTACAGTATGGAAGGAAGTGTTATACCACCATTCAAACAAGAGGTAACCACTTGACCCATTGTGTTTGTTTATCGGATACAAAACAACGAAGATATCCTTCCAAACATTTATTTACTATCTCGCCTTTACCATCGGATTGAGGATGATAAGATGAGCTATGAGCTAATTGAGTACCCAAACAAGAAAATAACTCCGTCCAAAAATTTCCATAAAAATGGGATCTAAAGTCAGCTCACAATAACTCCCTTGGGCTTCCATGTAGCTTTTGAATTTCGGCTCCATAAATGTAGTAGCAAATCGTACTTGCTTTAAATGGATGAGATAATGCACAAAAGTGTATATGCTTGAAGTAAGTCTATCAACTACCACCATGATGACACTCTTTTCCTTCGGACTTAGGTAAACCTCTGTGATAAAATCCATTGAAATCTCCTCCCCAACGTTGACTTGGAATGGATAAAGGTTGTAGAAGTCCCGGGGGTCTTAATTGTTTCCACTTTATTCCGTGGCAGCAAACCAAACATTCCGCCACAAACTTTCGAATATCAGATTTAAGGCCATCCCAAAAAAAATATTTCTTCACCCCCGTGGTAAGTTTTTTAAAATCCCGAGTGTCCTCCTAAAGGAGAAGTGTGCAATTCCGCAAGAATCTTTTGTTTTGAGTTTGGGAATTCTCATAAAGATATAAGCGATATTTGTACCATAAGGAATCATGTTTCCAACTAAATGTATCAGTATGTACTAGGATCTTGCTGCAACTTTTGAATGAGTATCCATACATCTTTGTCCTTCTTCCATTCATCTCTTGCTTTAGTTATCCAATACTGTTGGATAATAGAAATGGCACAAAGCAATGCTTCCACCTCTTCATTCTTTTTCTTTCGAGAGTGTATCCGTGCATACAACATTCAACTTTTCCTTTTT
Organism: Pinus albicaulis; assembly: GCA_034641835.2. Taxonomy (NCBI): domain Eukaryota; kingdom Viridiplantae; phylum Streptophyta; class Pinopsida; order Pinales; family Pinaceae; genus Pinus; species Pinus albicaulis. The sequence goes on along the minus strand of CM076569.1, from coordinate 810,410,987 downwards.
TGTAGATTATTTCCCAAAGTCATAACCCAACATCTTTGTGACCCATTTTTGTCGTTCTTCTCGACAATAGTCTTTGTTCCAAAAAGTGTTTAAGACTATCATGACTCAGCTTTTTACCTTGAAGTGTCTTCCCATTAGGGTAAGTTCGCCATTTCTTTAGTGCATGTAGTATTGCGCACATTTCCTTCTCATAAATAGGTTCTACGTAAATACTTTCCTTTGATCGACGACTTTCAAAAGCAATGGGTCTTCTTCCCGCATTAAACCGCACCAATTCCATTTCTTGAGGCATCACATTCCACAACAGGTTTTTGTGAAGTCTCGTGTAGTTAAGACCTGTGCTAGGCACATTTCCTCTTTAAGACGTTCAGAAGGCCTTAGTTGCTCTGAGAGTCCATGAAAATGCATCTTTCTTCAATAATGTTGTTAGAGGTGCTGCTATTCTCCCATAATTCTTAACAAACTTGCGATAATACCACTGTTAACCCTGAGAAATCTCTGCTAATCGCTTTATGGTTGTGGGGAACTTTCCATTCTCATCGGCTTTAATTTTGTTAGGGTCTACTTTAACACCCCTCGTGAGATACAATATGACCCGTATATTCCACCTCTTGTACTCCAAAGAAACATTTGGACTTTTTTGCATATAATTGTTTCTCCCTGCAATAGTTTGAGCACCTCTGTCAACATGTTCAACATGATCCTTCCAAGACCGTCGTAGATTAGTATATCATCAAAAAAATACTAGCACAAATTTTCTAAGGAAGGGTTTGAAAATGGAATTCATCAACCCTTGAAATGTAGAAGGTGCATTGGTAAGGCTGCAAAAGGCATGACCAAAAATTCATAATGACCCTCATGAGTTCTAAATTTTGTTTTCGGAATATCTTCGAGCCTTCATTCTAATTTCCGATGACATCTGACGAACGAAGATCCAACTTGCAAAATAAATTGCTCCATGTAATCTCATCCAATAATTCATCAATCACAGGGAATGGGAAATTTGTCTTTAATGGTGAGCTTATTGAGCTCCCTATAATCCGAACACATTTGCCATGATCCATACTTCTTGTGTACCAATACTACAGAGCAAAGAAAGAACTTTGAGTCTGGGTTGAATTATACCCGCCTCTAACATTTTACGCAATCATACGTTCAATTTCGCTCCTTTTGGAAGTAAGGATATATCTATAAGGCACGATGTTTGGAGGAACACTTCGTCGAATCAAATGAATAGCATGATCATGAGATCACGAATAGGTGGGAGTCCTTTGGGAGTTTCAAACACCTTGGAATGATTGTCCAAGACTTGTTGGAGATCCAGAAACAGATGATTTCTGGATGTTGGAACTTCTAGTGAGCATAATTGTGCAATTACGCCTCGTTGTTCTTTCTTAGAAGCTTTGTCATGACATTAGAGCTTATTATCCTTCCCCCAGCTTCCCCGCAATACACCGTAATTCGACTTCCTTTCCTTCGAAAAAAAAATTCGAAGAAAAGTTCTTGAAAATTAAAAGCTACCGATCCCCAGATTGTAACCATTGTACTCCTAGTACTAACATCGACAGCCTCCCATAGGAATGGCAAGCATTGGACTAGTCAATACACATATTCCCCCATGGTTAGCTTGATATTATGGCATTTTCCGGAGAAATTTATAGTTCCTCCATTTGCAACCATCACTTGACATTCGAGTGTGCAGGGTATAGGAAACAATTTAATTCCTTGGCTACCTTATAATGAATAAAATTATGGGTGCTACCTCGAATCAATCAACACTATTACCCTTTTCTTTCTTTATATGTCCTTCTATCTTGAGAGGCTTTGAGGAGTGGTAATTCACATGTGTTGGGCATTACACGATATGGTCGGATTCATTTCTTCCTCTCTTTCTAGGGGTGGTTCCTCGGTGTATATCCTCTTCTTGTTCATTTTCTTCTTCTTCTTCACAATCTATGTAAAATAATTTCTTCTCAGCTACACTTATGACCTTTAGTGTATTTGCTATCACAACCTGTAGCAAAGCCCTTTTGCTCTTTTTTCTTCCAATTGTTGTGGTGTCAACCTTGTAGGTTGTGGAAATCTAGGCGTAGCAACACTTCCTTCTTTATAGAATTGAGTGGTAGGCTTCCTTGTCGCCATAATTTTACATTCAACTTTTCTTGCCAACCCTGAATGCCTTCTCCAATGAATCAGTTCCAAAACGCGAACTTCATGTTGGATGTTATCCCTTTAAAGTGCCTAGGAAGAGATCAATCCTGTGTCCCTATGGAATATCAGTTACCCTTATATTCAATTTTTGGAAGTCCTCAATGTGCTGCCCCACTAAACCCTTTTGTTTGAGATTTATCAATTGGGTAAAGAAGGTGTTGCTCTTTGTATCCTCATAATGTGCTATCATTTCCTCCGTAAAAATTGAACAAGTGACAATTTTTTTACGGGAGCAAAGCCATTGATACCATACAAATGTATTTTGTTCTAAATGTAAAGTTGCAATGCGTACCTTTTGCGTGTTTTGCACGTTATGGAGATCAAAATATTGCTCCATCTGTAGTATCCATGTTACAGGATCCTTTCCATCAAACTTCCTCATATCCATTTTGGAATATGGTGGTTCTTCCCACCAACATTCGAGTTTATGAAATCACGATTAACATTTATTTTGTTCTCATCATGAGGTTCTTCTCCTATATTTCCGCCATTAGGAATCATTTCTGGTTTTAAGCTTTTCATCAAGCCTTCCATGTATGCTTTTAGATCACTCTTCATGTTTTCCATGTTGTCTTTCATGTCATCCATCTTAGCTTCCACGTCATCCATTTTAGCTTCCATGCCTTTCTTCAAACCGTCCATCTTCACTTCCATGCCTTTCTTCAAAACTTCCATTTCATTTTTTGTTGCTCTTTGCGAGAGTGAAAACTATTGCATTTGCTCTTGTAATTTTGATAGATCATGTTGCAATTCTTCATCTTCATGAGTCATAGTAGAGCCTTCTGAAGGCTTAATGGGTGTTGAATTATTTTTTAGGGCCATTTTAGAATCCAATATTGATATCTATTCTACAAGATTCCCTTGGAATCAATTCAACTTGATTCTTCAAACAAGACTTATGCAATTCGGAAAAAAAATACACACATTTTACTAGCTTTTAGGAGATCGATATTGAAATTGAATTATCTCTGTAATTGAAAATCTTCGATATCTAAAATTCAGCCCTGTAGTAGCCCTCTGAAGCTTCTTTCAAATGCCACAGGTCTGACCTGATTTTGATTCTCCAAGACAAAGTTGTGTCCAATCTCCCACAATGACCTAATTCTGGACTGGTTCAGTAGAGCGAGCTTGTACGACTTGCCACGTGTCACTGTTTTGTCCTTTGTTTCTGAAATTGATAGAAAAGAAACTACAGGCCGTGTAATTATGACTAATTTTGACGGCACTCCAATCCAATATTCAGAGAGAGAGTTATTGAACTTTTCCCACGATCACCTCTTTGAGATGAAATTCAGGAGCCTGAAAAAGCACTACATTCCACAGATCATATCTCCAAAAATATTGCGAACCAAGCTCTGAAATTTTTTTATGAATTTCCTCAAGATTTCAGCTTCGCACCATATGAATTTCAGATTCTGAACCTTCGTAGAAAAAAATTTATAGCGCAAATGCCACGATGACCTGTTTAGGAGCCTGAAAAAATACCTGACTTCCACAGATCATATCTCCGAAATTATTGCGAACCAAACTCTGAAATTTTTATACAAGCTTCCTCGGGATTTTTTCTTCGCACCCTAAAAATTTCAGCTTCTGAAACTTCGTAGAAAAAAAGTTATAGCGAAAATGCCACGATGACCTGTTTGGAGCAGCGAAACCCTAGAATCCCAAGGCTCTGATACCAAATGTTGTGTAACCGGCTCCAAAAAGAGAAGAAAAGAGATATCAACGCCTTAGAAATGAGCCTCTTCGAGGGGGCAACCTCCAATACATTACATAAATGAACAATTCTTGGATGATACAATTTACAAAACCTCCTTTCTATATATAGGAGTCCATGGGGCCATAATGTAATCCTAGTGGGCCACAATTTAATCCTAGCCGACCTAACAATAATAATTTAAGGGAACAATAATAACAAAATGGGGGTTACAAGGGTACAATAATAACAATAAGGGGTTTACACTAACAATAATAAGGGGCTATACTAGTGATATAGGGACCTAACACTTTCCCAACTAAAATCAAATTAGAACTCTGGTGGAGGTCTCGTACTGTGATTAAAGACATATGTACAGTCCTTGTCCTATTAGAAGTCTATCTCCTAGTTTTGGTTTCCCACGTGCATAACCACCTGTAGAATTCTGCTCAGAATTCGTAGGTGTTAGCCACCCATGTTTTTATTTCATATCAGCTGGTGGCTAAATATTCTTTGCATCCTTCAAGAAACAAATTCAGTCCTGAAATTGTTGGTGCTTGAAGTCTTTTTGATGAAACTCATGTTTCTAGTTAATCTTCACAGTTGTTTCCTTCTTCAAACCTCTGATATCCTACAAAAATCCAAGTCAAATACTGCTTCATTCCCCTTTTTTCCCCTCCCTTTCTTCCAACTCACATCATTCTCCATTTTCCTTTTTTCCATAAAAACCCCACAAAAACATATGTTTTCCCTTTATCCCTTCATAAAATCCATTCCCTAAGGTTAAAAACTCACTTTTTGACCTTGTCCGAACCTTGATTTCCCTTTGAAAACATTGAAAATCCTATAAAATGCATATTTTATATGATGTTAAGGCTTTTAGCCCCCTCGGGCTAAGCCCCTGGCTTTTTCCCCCATATACCCGAGCGCCGGGACCAACTGCTCAGTCCGTAGGTGCTAAACCGAAAATATAACCTTTCTCCGTCCATTTTCCTTTGAAAATTCAAAAAAAACCCATTTTATAAAGTTTTAACGTGAAATATTAAAGTCACGTGGTTAACTGCGCGATTCAACCTGGGCTGTCGATCTGCTCCACAGATCCGACGGAGCGGAACGTGGCTTGCCTGGTGGACCCCCCTTTTCCCGTGTTGATTCCAAAAAACTGCCGGTTTCATTCCGCACCACCCTCCGCCGGTTGGTGGTTTTTTCCCATCGGCCAGCGATTCCATACACTGGCCGACGCATGTCCCCGACACTATTCCAAAACCGCCGTGCCACCAAATCATTTCGCGTGTTAATCTTCGTACCATAACCACGCAGCAGAATCCACCTCCACCGTCCGATCTGGGCCCTCCCATTCGACGACTGTCGATCTTCTGACCTGCTCGACCTTTAACCAACATGCGCGCACGTTAACACAGTCATCGCGCTGCAGAAAATCAATCTCCGTCGTCGATCTCTGCAGATCGACGGCTCACATTTAAACTCCCGATTTCGTTTCACTGTCAAAATCCCTCCATCGCTGACTTTCCCGATCGCTCCCGACCATCGATCATAATGCGATCGACGGCTCAGATTGCCCCGCTCCTTCGCACGCCCTCCGATGCAGATTTTCCATATAAACGCATGATTTCATAATTTCGTTTGTTTTTTGCAGGGTTTAAGGTTCTTTTTTCCATGTCTGAGAAAGATTTGAAGAACGAGGGTGACGACTCTCGTGTTTTTAATTTATCAATGGAAATCGACCACAGGGTGTAGATTCACATTTTTTATCAAGGTTCATGAGCCTTGGGTGTCATATGCCCCTGTCAAACCCGAAAAACATAAACGGAGCACAGAGAAAGAGTATCAGATGTTGAAGACCAAAAATGAACCAGAACAGCAGATTAGTGGACAGATTTGTGGGGATTAAGGCTAAGACAGTTATCAAACGCCTAATCCCTGGATCTAAAACACAGATTAAAGGAAAATCTAAAGTGTTTCATCAGGAAACCCTTCACCACCACAGATGGAAGCGAATTGATTCTTCCTAGCAACTAAAGCGCCACCTGTGCCTCAAAGTACTCAATCAAGAACTAAATTTATTGAACAAGATCAGATCTTTTGCCTCGAAGCAGCCGAAGAATTTACTTCTGCCTGAGATTTAATGACAGAATGTCTGCAGAATAACCCTAATTGTACACAGAGCCTCAAACATCAAACAAAGCTCCCACCGAGCTATTTTCATAAATGTAAATCAGTTAATGCAGTAGAACACCTGTATAATTTCTTCTTTGAGCCTCCAAGGGCCAAGAAAGACATTAACTCTGCATTAATTATATTTGAGATCTTTATTCAGATCTCACCTCCTCATCCTTCTATAAATACTTCAATAGAAGATGAGTGAGTTGTTGGTTGGTTGCTAATGTGATTGCTGAAGCATTGTTATGTAATTGAGCTAAAGGTTTATGTCTGTAAATAGTGATTCACTGGCTCTTGGAGCTCTGCTTGTTGCAGATAGGTTAGGTTGTGAAAGAGAGATGAACTGAAACATTGAACTTGAAGATTGTAACTGGTTTGAAGCATCAATACAAGCTGATTTATGGAATCCTGGTCTCTGCTGATGGTGATGTTATTCTTATTGTAACTTGTGATTTTGTTTCTGTTTTCATTATGTTTCATTTTCTTCTGTAAAGGACAGTTTAAACAGAGTTAGGACCTATTGTATACCAGTAACCTTCTCTGGCTAAGAAATCTTTATTTAGATGTTTTCTTCTATCTATGTTATTTGGAAATGATTAATTCATTTTAGGCGTAGGCATGTTGGCGTTCCCTCATCTTATTTCCTTGACTGAATGTTATTTTTAAATGTTACTTTCAATATAAGTTGTGTGAAGATGAACTGAGAAAATTAAGGTTAGCCCTGAGTCCCTTTCTTATTTGCTCAACTATTTGATTGTTTCCCTCAAAATGTGTTAAAAGCTGACTAGTTTCAAAGTACTTATCAGATCTTAGGCCATTCTGTGTTATCTTTGTGATTGTCTTAAAAGTAACTAAGTAAAGAGGAGCTAGGAGAGGATTTGTGGTGCACCCGGCCCGCTAGCTTCTACTTCAAAGGTTGCCTTCAAGTTTCCCTTTGTTTTTTATGTGTTTTCTATTGGAAGTGTATCAAAGGCTGGCTAGTTTCAAAGTACTTACCAGATCCTAGTTTGCTTTCATGTCTTTCTTATGTGCCTGGTCAAAGGCTGGATAGTTTCAAAATACTTACCAGATCCTAGGCTGCTCTTTGTTCTGCATCTGTTTATTCTCCCCTTCTTATTGTATCACTCCATTCCATAAATCAAACCTTAAAGAGATCCTTAGGCATAGATGACTTGCCCCATAGACCACTCTTGAACCTGATTTTCTTCAATTAAATCCTCTTATGACTCCATAGCCCAATGGATTGAAAACTGCCACCATCTTTCATCTTGATCGAAGCTTACTCTTGTTGCTTGCAACTTCTCACCTTTGAGCCTATTTGCATATAGATCTTTCCGCCTCAGACAACAACTATGTTCAACCATCCAAACACAAAACCAAACCCTTGAACTTCATAACTAGCCTAATACCATCACCCTAAACCTTCAAAGACAATATCCATCTTTGTACATATTGGAGAGATCCCTCTCCGGATTCAGGAGGGCTAGATCCTAGAATCCCAAAGTTGGTTGAAATGATGTTAACTCTGTGATTGGACTTTTGCCAATCTTGCTTATTACAGAGACCTAACAGTAGGGAGCAAGGAATGATGTGGATGAAGTCTGGAATTCACCCATATGCGTTTTTCTTTGAGGTGACACTTGGAACCTGTGAAAAAATGAAGACAACTGCGGAATCAGCAACTAGCTACAGAATGGCTGCATTTTGTAGCTAAATCTAATAAAAAATTACTACAATAACAAAACCATGAAAGTGTAGCAATTTAGTCATTATATACATTCTTAAAGCAACTTTAATTAATCCTATTGATCATTTAAGCCTATAATTGATAAGAGACAAAGGAAATGAAGTGAAATTTGGTGAAGGGGAAGGACACCTTTGGGGCTCAACACCCTATATATTTCCTCTTCCTTAATGTGTACCTAATGATATATGGACCTCAGATCAATCTTCAAGAAAATTGTTTATCCCTTCAACTAGCTGAACAAGTCATCAATCCTCAGAAATGGATAAATGTTCTTTATGGTTACCTTGTTCAACTGCCTATAATCAATGCACGACCTGAGAGTATCATCCTTATTCTTCACTAAAAATAACGATGCACCCAAATGTGATACACTTAGCCCTATGTATCCCTTGTCAAGAAGTTTCTTCAACTACAAGTTCAACTTTAGTAACTCTGGAGTGCTCATCTTGTATGGTGCCTTTGATGTTGGCGTTGCCCCTGGTACCATCTCAATAAAAAAATCCACTTCCCTGTGAGGTGGCATCTATAAAATCTCTGTTGGAAACACATATTGAAACTGTTGTATAACTAGGTACCTACTCAAGAAATTTGTGTCCTCAACTTCCTTAGCTTTGTCACTAGAAATATGCACTGAAAATAACACACACCCTTTCCTATGACCGTACTTTTCCTGCATAGTTGTCACCATTATAAATGATGTTGTATTCTTCTTGCCTTGCAAGATTCTCTGCTCTCCATTGTCATCCAAACACTCAATAGCCTTGTCATAGAAATCCACCTTGTTCCTATGGAGATACAACCAATCAATACCTAGAAGCACATTGTATGATCCCAATGGAAGTACATTAAAATGCATTGATGTAGGAATGCCATTCAACTCAAATGAACACACTCTTACCCAATGATGAACTCTTTTATATGTACCTTTATCCAATTGCACTAACCAATATTTTGTATGCACTTCTTTATTTAAACCACACTTATCCACCAGGTCAGGATTAACATAACTATAATTAGATCTAGGGTCAATCAAAATAGAATCAACTTGATAACAAAGCTTACTATCCATCTCAATGATAGATTACTGATTATATTCCTGTTGGCTATCTAGTGCTACATAAATCCAAGGAATAGTATTTCCAACATCCCCCATTATCTGTGTCTCTTGAACACTGTAGATATACAGTATACCTCCCTAATGTTGTGGAATATCTCTCCTGACCTTCCTGCATGTCAAACATTGTAAAGGCTTCCACCTTGCACCCTTGTTCTGCTCCTCAAACTGAAATCCAACTCATTTTTCAGCTGCATTGACCCCTTAGGTGGTGCTACACTCTCTTTTTTACCTGTGTCCTGAGGCCTTGCTTGATTCTTGTCCCATTTTCCTTTATTCTTTTCATTACCTTTACAATATACCTTAGTCTCGCATTTACACTTTGATTGCTCATAACAATTCTTTATCTTTCATATGGCCTCCTCCAATTATCCAGGCTCATCAAACTCAATATTGTCTTTAAATCCTACTAAAAACCCACTGATGAACTGCTAAATCTTGTCCTTCTCCTCACGTAAGGAACATTCCTCAATAACTCCAAAAATATACTAGTGTACTCCTCATCGGTCATAGATCCCATCTTCAACTCATAGAATTCCTTTCCCTTGTCATCATAATATCTCTCTGATAGGTACTTCCTCCTAAATAATATCTTGAACTCACTTCAAGTCAATTCCTCTTCATGAATACCTCTGACATTCTTTACATATTCCCACCAAATATTTTCCTTACCTTTAAGACTGAATAGATTTATTAAGGCCTTCATGTTCTCTGATTAATCATGTAATCTGGAGAAATTATTCATCCTAAGAAACTATGCTTCCACATCCTGTGACTTATTCATTTCTCCATCAAATGTAGGTGGATTTTCTTTCCCGAACGCATTTGGAAAATATCCCTTTTCACTTCTCTTATAAGGATGATAATGATGATGACCATGATACACGTCTCAATTAGAACTATAATAACACCTATGTCCATTGCCTCGTTTATTAGGTGTATCCAAGAATATACCTTCTATGATTGTGTCATCTCTATCCAACATGTTCCCACCGTGCGATCTACTGCCATATGCCCCAGTAGTCATATCCTCCTGCCCACAGTTAATCCGAAGTGGTCCTTGTCTCTGCAAGTTTGACAAGCTCTGAAGGATAACTGCATTGACTTTTTCTTGTTTCTCTCGTGCCCTAGCAAGTGTCTCTTGTGATTGAATAATTATGTCATTGTCATCTTTACAACTCCTTATTTTTTCTTTCAAACTTATCAAAATTTCTTCTATGTGAGGGGAGTACTCATCACCTTTCGTCTCATCTGACCTATAGGGAGAATCTCATGAACTGTAGTATACCATTATGCTAGTCATATTTCCTCTTCTCTTCTCGCAAGGTATATCATGTCACATAAACTAAATCATAAACAAATCAGCATACCTAATTTTATTTCAAGGGAGGATATATCGTTTGCAAGATCAACTAGATTAGTGCAATACATATATAAACATAATCATATCATCATATAACCAGCATTTCAACCATTATCTAGTCATCCATGCATGACCATACCAACCACATACCATGATGACCTCATGCACAAAAACTATCACCATGCCAATGTATCCATAACAACATTTACACATCGACATACATGACTAATGCATGACCGACATGCACTCATGACGACCACATCCAACAACAACACCATCAACTTTCACGTGACGACACCACTGCAATTATGACCACGCCATGCATATGAAGCAATCACATATACCACAATCATAAGGAGCACATATTTAATTGACATGTATGCATTACCAACACACACCGCCCATCTATTCCAAGGGGTGAACCATGCTCTAATACCACTTTGAAACCACCCTCCTTTGAAATTTACCCAAGTTAACTAATATACTAGGGTAAACATGTGATGAGAGAATACTATGATGTGATTCAACCTCCTAGGTCACCTTAAGGAAGTGTAAGTGACATAACACAACCAAGCAGACCTTCCACACATACTACAGAAACTTTAGGAGCCAACCAACCCTTCTAGGTGCTTAACCCATAAGGAAAATTGGAATTTGACTAATATGGACCCTCACCCGCTCCCATGAAAGGCCCTGCAAATGCCAGAGGCCTTCCAATAGCTCCCACAACAAGGCATTTCAGTGACTGTGGACTTTTCCAACTAGTTCTATGCTAGTGACCGTGGATTTTGTGCCAATTTTTCAGGGTTAGGACTAGAGCCACTACCCAGAACTTCATGAAAACTTAGGAAATGAATAATAACATGGGAATAAAGATAAAAATGCAAAATTTGATACAAATACTTGATTTGGCCCATAGTATCCATGACAAGAATTTCCTCAAACATGTCACGAATATCCAATCTATAGGTCTTAACAATAGATATGAGCATAAGGGTCTCATACTTATTCGAGAATCATTAAGAAGCATTGATGCCTTATCAAAATCGTTGAATTATCAACTATTAGGTCATATATTCATGGTTCATTCATTTACTAATCAAAACATGATGAGAGCCATACATCATCACTGTTATAAAACATCCCATAACTAGCATATAACCAACATAAATAGCCAGGATATAACAACCATAAAAACCACATATGAAAAAGTACATTTACCCATAAAATACAAGAGGAAAGAATCTCTTATTAACATATGAAAAATGCAACCAGGTTAGGGATTGTCACGTACCACTCGACCATATATTGGGTTGAACCAAATATTTCTTTTAGCCAGTCACCCCCCTTGCCATATTCCAAGCATGAATGTGGGATCTCATGAAACAAATCAATCAAAACCAACTAGGTAATCTAAATGAAAAACCACCTCAACCCTCAACCCGTGATTCCATCTCATGGTCGGACATCATTAACCGTCACCAGATTGGTCTCCACCCAAGCTGTCCAGGGCTTCAAAGTGTTTTTTCCAACCAGGGTTTCCAATACTAGTAACTCAAACCAACAAGGACTTCTCGAGCTTTTTTCCAACCAAGGCTTCCAATACTAGTAACTCAACCCAAGTTGTTACCAAGCTTCTAGAGAGTTTGTCCAACCAAGGCTTTTAGGAACTAGTAACTCAACCCACAACCAAAGGAACATGAGAACCAACATGAAAACAAAAGGAAACGAACCCACAACACCATGGATATCCAGGAAATGGAAAGGCTAGGTAAAATCGCTGCCAATCCAGTGAATCCTCCATGCTAATGACAGATCATAACCAAGAAACCAAATTCATGTGCCATGTGTTATCACTCTGAAATTTCCCTAGGGTTGTTGTGTTGTGTTTAAAAGAAATAACATAGGTAACTATCAACCACTTTTTAGAATAGGATCTAGCTTTCCTAATGCTCAGAGAGGGCTCTCTCTTAATGATTTAACTTTTTCGTTTTAATTTATTTTCAGGCTAGTTATGTAAGAATGATTTGGTTTGATTTTGTTTTGTTGGTGGAATTATTGATTTATATGGATAGATGTCTATCTATTTTCCATTGGGCTATGGAGTCAATTTACCAAGAAAACGGGACAGAATCAAGTTCTAAAGGAAGTGTTTACATGGAAAGGTAGCTGAGCAAAATCTGATCTTTTAGGTTGGATGGTGAAGTGGTTTTCAATCAGGGATCAAGGAGAAGTTAAGGATTCCTTAAACCGGATAATGAAGGCAGGTTAAAGACGGCAATCGGGATGGGAGAGAAATTAAGGATTATCAGATCCAGATATCAGAAGAAAACATTAAAATAAATAATAGTTCAGAACAAAGTGTACTTAAACAAATTCTGCAATAATATTCCTGTTATAACATTTAAATTTGGAAAACATGCAAGTTTATGGAATACTTAAGGAAAAAAATGAACAATCGAAATATACTTCATTAAAGTGGTCCAACACATGAACCCTGTAATGCAATGCCTTTATTACTTGTCCTGTCTGTTGACTTGAAAATGGTACAATAAACCCTCAGGTATTTAGATCAATTACAACTATATAAATTTTCAGGAATCCACCCTCAATACTTCGAATTATGAAGTATTTATACAAAACTTAATACAAAATATCCTATTAATTAATTTAGGAATTATTCAAGGGAAATAAAATATTTTCATGCAAGAAGATAGGGACACCTATGTAACTAAATGCAAGTTGTCCCTGTTTATTGGTTTGTTGTTTTCTTTCTTTGATATTTTGCTATCTTATCTCTTTGACCGTTGCTTTCATGTTGGCTGCATTTTATTTGTTAAGTGTCTTTTACACTTCTTATCATCTAATTCTCTTTAACTCTGTCTTTCATCTTTAAACTATCTTTGATGTCACTTTGAATTATTCTTTTATCTTACTGCTTTATCTCCCTGCTCTTTTTTCACCTTTAACCTATCCCTCTTTTACCTGTTTTACTTTTAACTGTCATAGTAAATCATACAATTTTTCCCAAGCCTCTTCATCTGGTAGTTTAATTTTTACCATTCTCCTATAAATATCATCTGCTTTAGTGTACTTGGTAAATGTAGGCTTGTTTATAAAGAGATGATTTACCTCATGCTGGAGGTAAAAGAGATTTTCAAAAGTCTGGTAGAGTACTTTGCCTGTAGGAATTCCTTTCATAGAGGAATTTTTGGAATGTTCTTTCGCCACTTCTCTGATCTTTTTTTCATAATATTCATGCCTCATTAGTCTTTCATTAATCACCAAAGAATTAGGCAGACCTTTTTGCCTCAAAACATCAAATTTGATCATGAATCTATTTACTGCAAGCTCCATGGTTTGACACTTATCTTCAAGTTGCATCATCAAGTTTCTCTTGGAAATTACCTTTTTTACCTATAATATTGTTTCTATTCTGTCACTTATCCCAATTTCTTCTAATTCTTGCTTGTTCTTAGAATTGAGAAACTTAATTATCTCAATGGCCTCCTCTCGTTTCTTCCCAAGTTCCTCTTTGACTATCTGAATAGTTTCACTAGCTTCCTTTATCAAGTCTTTCTGCTCAAATATGACTTGGATGGAAGGCCAAATATCATTAACAGAGTTAATGATATTGGCCCATAGTTCTTGCTTTGCTTGGGTTAGTGGTTCTTTCAATGCCAATTATTTTTCTAACTTCTGTATTCTGTCAGTCAATCTGTTTGACTTATGTGTTTCATCCTTATGAATTATTTGAGCCAATTTCTTTTCATCTTCGATAATTTTTACTTGTTCTTTAAGTCTATTAATCTCAGTTGTTTGGATCGACATGTCTTGCATAGCTTTAATCAATTTACCTGCCTCATCATTGGGATGAGCTATTGCTGTTGCTGGTGTAGTATCTAGAATTGCAGAAACTTCTCTTGTTATTGGAATTTCTGTAGTAGTTGGAACTTCTGCTGATACTAGAACTATTGTGGACAATGAAGCTGAGGTTGGAGCTATGGGAATAGTAGTAACATTAACTGCTTCCATGATGGCCTTCTTTTCCTGCACCAATTTATCCATTTCATTCTCCATCTCTTTCAATTGAGTTGTCAACTGAATGATGAGATTTATCCTTTATCTTTTAGATTTTCATTCTCTATAACTTCTTTAGTCTGTGGATGTTCTGTGGGAGGTAATTTCAGCTGCTCCTTCAATGCAACAATGTCTGCATTCTTCTTCTTGATGAGATATTTAGCTGCTTTTATGTTCTTTGGATCATATCCAACCTCCATGACCAATTATTCAAGTAATTTTATTATGTTGTCCTTAGCTTGTGAAGATGCCTTCTCTAGTTTTAATTGTGCCTTGATATTTTATAGAGAATTTTGTAGTTTTTGGACACTCGTAACTTTGTTGGTCATAATAGAGTAGATCATTTCTCCATCTTGCTTATGAAATTAAATTTGATCTATTGGATGTACATCTTTAGAAAGAACTTCAAAGGTTGTTTTCTTGTAGTCTGTTGTTGATTTTGGATTCTGCACTGTTGGCGCAAAAAGTTCATTTGCATCTTCTTGGTTTTATAATCAAATCCTGAAAGCAACCTGTTCTGGTCACGAGGAGTCTATTTCCAATATTGGGCATAAGTCATAGCTTTCAATTCCTCATTCTTCAATTTGATTTCTTTATACTTCTCCATTATATCATGTTCTTTATCTACTGGTTTGCTTGATGAAGAAACCTCTGCACTATATTGGTTCTGAATGAATTTAGCACTAGAGATTGATGGATGTGTTTCCTATGAAACTGTGGGAGGTGCATTATCCCTGAAAATTATATTTGTATCAATAATATCAACTGGGTAAACTATCTCTTCTTATTTAATTATTGGATTCAGTTTGGCCTTTTTCTGTACATTAGCTTGAATTTGGTTTCAGTAGTGGTTTTAACAGAATAAGATCCTTCCTCTCTTGGCCTCTTTGAGTTCTTGTCTTGTGCAGTTGGAGTATGCAGGATGGAACTAGTATCTACCTGTTTCTCCGCCTCTTGTAGAGTATTTTCCAACCACTATGACTGGTTGGAATACTTTTCAATCTCTGGTTTTGACTCATGGACAAAAGGATTCAATTTGAATTTAACCCTTCGTTTACTGATGACTCCCAAAGGATCATACTTCCATTTGAAACTATTACTGAAATTGAAATATTGTAAGCACTGATCTTCTTTCTAACCAACATTCCTACTATTGCAAATGAAAGTACCAAGCTGGTTCTTAATCTTAAGTTGAGTTTTCTTATTTGCTGACAAGAAATTAACCTCATCTAAGTTTAGGATCTTTATGATGTATTCTAGTGCAAATAACCTCATTGGGAGGTATTTTGGCAGCTTGTATGGAGTGATTTGGCATCCATACACCCTAATTTTAGTATGGTTCTGGTATAAATACCAGTCTCCTGTTCTACTTTGTTTAGACAATTGAAATACTTTCTTTATTTCTTCACTAACCCTAGGTTGAATGCTACTGCTTAGCATGTTGACAACTGGATGAACAAATGAATCAATGAAGTCCTTGTAGCTGAATTATGTGGAATCCTTTCTAATCAAGGATGTCCAGAAGACTATAGATTTGGGGTTACCCTCTGTGTCCAGTTTTTGAAGGCTAACTGCAAACCTTTCTGATTGGAAATACAGGAATAAATGAAACAAAACTTATGAATATTTAAACACTCCTTCCTCTGGTAATTTAACTAATTTATCATGGATGGCATCTAATAGATATTGAGCAAAGTTAAATGTGAAAGCTAGAGATTGTCCTGGGCAGAATATGGACAGAAAATCTAAGATAGAAGAATCTACATATTCATCTATGAAGTATCCTAAAATGGATGACAACATTGTGACAATATGTCTGGTTCTATCTAAAAAAATTGAAGCTGAGTATAGAGGGTTACTCTTTAGGATTTCAACTGATGGAGGAAGGAAGGTTTGGAATATTTGAAACCTCTTGGGAAAGTCCAGCTTTATATATAGTTCATTGAAGATTTCAACTAATAAAGGGGCTTCATTAGGCTTGTGTTGGATCTCCAGCATCTAATTTACAGATTCTATAGTGATTGTGAACAAAATCTCTTTGCTAGGGGTTACTAGGGATCTTTCATTGGGCAAGTAATTAATCTGATAGTCTCTGATGATTTCTGGAAACTGGTAGGTTTGTGGGAAGATGTACCTCGGTAGGTTTGAGTCCAAAATGTGAATATCATCAGCTTGGTCTATGAATTTATCATGGCTCCAGTAGTGGAGCTAAAAGAGGCTGAAATCAGTGACTGTATCACTGATTTCAAAGTCTTCATATCCTAGGGGAGTGTGTTCAACATCAATTACAGGTGGTTGCAGAGGATTTACAGAGATTATGCTCTAGGAGGCCATTTTTAACTTGTTCAATTATCAATTTATTACTTTCTTGCTTAAGTAATGGCTTCGGGAGGCTTAGGATTACTTATGAAATGGTTTAATTCGGTATGTAGAAGGTTTTCTAGCCGCAACAATATTTTCTCTGGTCTGCAAAGCTTTTTAAACTGGTTCGACGAAGAATTTCATAGAAAAAGGCTTGAATTAGAGTCTGTACAAGATTCAAAATAGGTCAGCAATGGTTATTTTGTGCAAACTTCAACAGAAATGGTGGAAAAATGATTTAGGGCAGGCTTTATTTCTTTTAACCAGAGGTATTTAATCTTATGGTGTGTGTTTGATTAATTTTGAATCACAGTGGTTTCATCGGAATGGGTTGAAACAGCCTAGCGGTTTATTGCATCGCGAAAAGTGGGTTGGTGGTTTTCAGCTGGGAGATGCGATAAAATATGGGAGCATGATGTAGAAAATGGGTGGGGGTGCAAAACCACCCATTTTTCAAACCCCCAATGGTTTTAAACATCGAGCAGTCAGGGGTGTGAAAGGGCTTGGGAGTGGTTGGATCTGATAGGCACCGATCAGACGGTTGGATGAGGTGGCAGGAGTTGATAGGTGGGGTCAGGATTTTTATATGTGATGGGTTTATTTGATGTATGGCGAAGGGTTAATTATAAAATGGTGGTTGGGTAATATAATGGGGTAGTATATATAATCAGCGGGGTTAATAAAGGCGGGACCCGAGATAATATATTACAGCGGGGAATTAATAGAATATAAAATATATGCTAAAGCTTAATGATATATGGGATTGGGGAGTAATATATGAAGTTAGACCTAGGATTAATATATGTGCGGGGTTAAAGTAAAATGGGGGTGTATATAAAATAAACTATAGGAAGGATGTTAGGAATATTCTAGGGATAGATTAAAATGATATCGGGGATGAATTTTTATAGTGGATCTCGATATTTTAAAATATTTAAAACTTCAGATAAGTGGGTTTTCATGTTTTAAATGGAAAAATGGGAATTAGTAAAGGGGAATTTACTTTTTTCAAAGGAAAATGGATTTTCTAGCTAGGCAAAGGGGTTTAAGGAAGGGAAAAAGGGGTAAAATAAGGGGAAAGGGGTATTTTGTAAGGGAAAATGCCTTTTAAGAGTGGAAATAGGGTTTTAATCAATGGGAAGGGGATTTTGGGGGATATTAGTGATATGAGATGAACCAATTGATGATTTCCATTACTTGTAAGTGCTTCCGCCTACCCTTTATTTACCCTAACATTTTTTACTTCATTTATTCGGTGCATTTGAGCTTGCTGTTGAGTCTCAAATCTGCATCTTTTCCATACACCTTTCTATACCTTTTTCATTCACTTGAACCTCCCAAGTTGTCAATATCATTTTATATTAATTGCAAAAGAGCATCTAACATGGTTTTTAACTCTATTTTTGTGTCTGCTGTTTGATTTAGATTTTTCTCATTTAGCTGCGGAATCTTGCCACTTTCCGGAGCTGCTGCAACTTTCCGCAGCCATTTTGTGAAACTCTATATTACAGGTGTCCTCAGGTAAAACGAGCCACATGGGAAAGTTAGAAATGATGTGGACATGGATCATATCCTATTGGCTCGAGCAAATTCATCTAGGGAGGCTGCGGTCAAAGGTGGCCAAGTGGAAGTCAACCATAGAGTCCCACGGTGACAGGACTCTATTTCTCGTCACGTGGAGACTTATATGGCCGTTTCTGAATTGCGGGAGACAAATCAACATCTGTACATGGCTCCATAAGCCAAATTAAAACATCCACTCTTCATAGATTTACTCCTCAACGCGGCCATGATCCTAGATCTTTGGACGTAATGGTTTACGTGTTCTCTATCAGCATAAACTTTAGGGAATTAGTTACATTTCCTTTGTTATAAATAATGCGTTTTCATACGCATATTAGATTACTCTCTGTTAGTTTTTATTAGTCTGCTCTGTAATGTAATTACGTTGCCACTGTGCCGTAATATCACCTTTCTGTTATGACTGCATTTTAATATATAAGAAGACTCTGTTTCCAAGCGTAATTCGTACTTGAAGATTGTTGCCAAGGCTGGTGTAGAGGGCCCCTGCACACGTTGAGGTTTTGTGCATTATTGTATAGTTCTTGTTTTATTTCTTTAAGCTCATTGTGCCATAATTCATTCATGTGTTTATACATTGCATCTTTCATGGTATATATGCTTCATTTCTGTTTATAATCTTTCATGCTTTACATTTTACTTCTGTCTTTCATGTTTTATGTTATTGTTAACTGATCAGTGTTCTTGTTTCAGGTTATAAATAGGCAGCCCGGGCA
Organism: Pinus albicaulis; assembly: GCA_034641835.2. Taxonomy (NCBI): domain Eukaryota; kingdom Viridiplantae; phylum Streptophyta; class Pinopsida; order Pinales; family Pinaceae; genus Pinus; species Pinus albicaulis. The sequence goes on along the minus strand of CM076569.1, from coordinate 810,391,937 downwards.
TTTGCATAGCTTTTTGACTAATGACATGGAATTAATATTGTTCTGCTGCTAATTTACTTTTCTTAGTTTCTGTTTAATTTTAGTACTGCTTTGTTTATTTCAGTCTTGCATATTTGTTTCAGTAGTTAGATTTAGATATATCAAATCGTTCATGACATCTTGATCACCTCAAGCCACAAGTTTGGGTACGTGGTGAGGGATTGTATTATGAAATGTGTAGTTTGATATTAGTTTCCTTTCTGCAAATTAGATATATTAAATTGCTCATAACATCTTCAGTTGCCTCCGAAAGCCACAGCTGGACTGATGGTGAGGGATTGAATTATGGATGTGTAGTTTGATATTAGTTTCCTTTCTGCAAGTTAGAAATATTAAATTTTGCATGACATCTTCAGTTACCTCCGAAAGCCACAGCTGCACTGATGGTGAGGGATTGAATT